>OX454418.1:52052501-52186257 GCA_949715475.1 Microchrysa polita
TCTCAAATGTACATTGCAGATATGCTATCAAGATCAAGTTATGATGACAATAATTTTGAAGTTAATGAGACTGATCTAGATGCTCAAGTTCACATGATTCAATATCATAGCATAACGCAGAAAAAATATACCAAAATATTAGAAGAAACTTTAAATGATTTTGAACTTCAAACATTGTCTCAATTTATTTTAAATGGTTGGCCCAACTCCAAAAAGGAGGTAAGCGATATTTTAAAACCGTATTGGTTTTGTAGAGACGAATTAGCCATTATCAAAGGGGGAGTTTACAGAGGCAATCGTTTAGTGATTCCAAAAGTAATGCGACAAGACATTATTAGTAAGTTACATTATAACCATATGGGTATTGAAAAGACAAACCTTAGAGCCATGGAAACTGTGTACTGGCCAAACATAGAAAAAGAAATAGAGGATACTGTTAGAAATTGCCCATCCTGTTTAACTTTTCAGAAGAGTTGTCAAAAAGAAACTATGATTACTAGGGAATTTCCTGAAAGACCTTGGCATACAGTTGCTGCTGATTTATATGAAATAAATAAAAAACATTATCTCTTAATTGTCGATGCATATTCTAGATTCCCAGAAATTTGTTGCTTAAATAATAATACTACGTATGAAAATATAATACATCATGTAAAAGCTGTATTTGCAAGACACGGTAAACCAGAAATTTTGTATTCAGGCAATGATGTACAGTTCGTTAATATGAAATTTCAGAAATTTTTAGATGATTGGGAAATAGTACACAAAACTAGTACTCCTCGTTATCCCCAATCAAATGGTTTGATTGAACGACATATTCAAACTATTAAGTCATTAATTAAGAAAGCACTTTATGATAATAAAGACATGTATACCATTTCTCAGTCAAGTTGATAACTTTGGAACATCAAATTCGTAATTTTGGAACATCAAATTCGTAACTATGGAACATCAAATTCGTAACTTTGGAACATCAAATTCGTAACTTTGGAACATCAAATTCGTAACTTTGGAACATCAAATTCGTAACTAGGGAACATCAAATTCGTAACTTTGGAACATCAAATTCGTAACTATGGAACATCAAATTCGTAACTTTGGAACATCAAATTCGGAACTGTGGAACATCAAATTCGTAACTATGGAACATCAAATTCGTAACTATGGAAAATCAAATTCGTATGTAATTTATTAGGTCCATATTCTCGATCGTTTTAAATTTTATTTTAATTAGATATGTGTACGATATATATATGTATACATATATATTTATACATATATTTTCTAATAGAATTTCCTCAACAACTGTTTTCATCGGAAAATGAAATATTTCCTATTTCGCAGTAGCTAGAAGGTTTAAAATGCTAAAGGTCATAAATCAAACATAATATATTTTCTAACTATGTAAATTCTCAATTTTTTTATTATAACCCTATTATCTAAACTAAAATACTATTTATTAATAAAATCTAACGACGAAGACCTGAAAATAGAATAGAATTAACGATCAACATCCTTTGAGCGAATTAATGGTTATACCTTGAAATATATTTATTCTTCGTTTAATCGTATGGTCGTTTGGTTTTCTCGATATGTAAGTCTGAAATTCAGATAACTAGCCACCACAATTCCTTTGCTAAAACGGTCCTTACCGTGTACAAGTTTTCTGGATCTTATAAATCTGGATATTTAGCTCGCGCGAAATATTCAATCTGAAACTAATCAATTAGCAAGCAAAATTCATTATAGAAGTATGGCGCTTACCAGGTTATATGAAAAAGGCGCAAATTATAATTAAATAAATGCAGCTCCTCTCCTGCAGCGGCAAGTGGCAATATGGACAGCATTTGTTGCACCCAATTTGCGCAGTCCGTAACGGTAACTTCATTCATTCCCTCAGTGATAAGATCTGTTAGAACATAGTTTCTCAAAACGTCCGCCATTATGCTTCTAACATGAATTTTGATTTTTGAGAATGCCTTTTCCACCGGATTCAACATCGGAGAGTACGGTGGTAAGAATTTAATAAAATAATTTAAACAATATAGTAATGTAAAGAATTTAATAGTTAATCCATTTTGCTCTAAAATTTCTTTGGCTTGAGCACTTTTGTGAATCCCACAGTTAGGGGAAGGAACGTGTGCCTATTAATTGCCTTGACCGAAGATGGTATCCTTGATAGTAAAATTCGACCTGCTTCCATGAGTACCTCGGAAGAATTTTGCGACTTTTTACGAGGATTGGTGGAAAAAGTGGATTCTTCATGGACAGGTGCTCTAATTATAATGGATAACGCAGCAATCCAGAAAAGCGCCGAAGTTAGAGAAATTGTGGAACAAAATCAGCGGCGCATCAAATGTTTACCATCAAACTCGCCGATGTTAAATCCAGTCAGGAAAATCTTCTCGAATGTTAAAAGCATCGTTCGAAGTATAATGGCCGATGTCTCGAAAGATTTTGTTCTAACCGAACTTATTGACGAGGGAGTAAATGGGGTTGCTGCTGCGGACTGCGAAAGTTCAGTCAAGGAAATGTTGTCCATATTGCGACTAGCCGCTGGGGAAGAGGAGGTCCATTAGTTTGAATATGTAAAATTATACGGTAAGCAACCTTTTTGCAAAGGAATTGTGATAGCTAATTATCTGAATGTCAGACTTACATAACGAGAAAACCAAACGACCATACGATTAAACGAAGAATAGGTAAATATATTTCAAGGTATAACAATTAATACGCTCAAAGGATGTTGATCGTTAATTCTTTTCTATTTTCAGGTGTTCGTCGTTTATTAATAAATACATAGTATTTTAGTTTAGATAATAGGGTTATAATAAACAAATTGAGAATTTACATAGTTAGAAAAATATAATATATGTTTGATTTATGACCTTTAGCGTTTTAAACCTTCTAGCTACTGCGAAATAGGAAATATTTCATTTTCCGATGAAAACAGTTGTTGAGGAAATTCTATTAGAAAATATATGTATAAATATATATACATATATATACATATAATTAAAATAAAATTTAAAACGATCGAGAATATGGACCTAATAAATTACATACGAATTTGATTTTCCATAGTTACGAATTTGATGTTCCATAGTTACGAATTTGATGTTCCACAGTTACGAATTTGATGTTCCAAAGTTACGAATTTGATGTTCCATAGTTACGAATTTGATGTTCCATAGTTACGAATTTGATGTTCCAAAGTTACGAATTTGATGTTCCATAGTTACGAATTTGATGTTCCAAAGTTACGAATTTGATGTTCCAAAGTTACGAATTGGATGTTCCAAAGTTACGAATTTGATGTTCCATAGTTACGAATTTGATGTTCCAAAATTACGAATTTGATGTTCCAAAGTTATCAACTTGACTGAGAAATGGTATATATAACGTTGCTTGAGGACAGAAATACTCCCTTAGGAAGAAGTCTTCCTTCTCCAGCTGAATTGTCATTTGGCAGAAAATTAAATGGTATAGTTCCTGTTAAACATGAATTACTATTGCCAAAATATCGTCATAAGCATTTTGAAAACGTTTGTTCACAGAAAAAGCATTCGCAAAAAGTACATTATGATAAAACGGCAAGAGATATGCCTGAATTAAGTATCAATGATAAGGTTATGGTTCAATTAATAAATAAATGTAACTGGGAACCTGGAATAGTGCTCGATATTGATAAGGATAGACCAAGATCTTATAAAATTAAAATACTAAAAACTGGCCAAATTTATATAAGAAATCGAAGGTTTTTGAGAAAATTTAACAGAAATAGCTTTGAAATTAAGAATAATGAAAATTATGATGAAATGATTGCTAGATATTTGCCTAATTTAAGTTCAGATTTGAATTCTAATGAAGATAATAGAGAGTTTTAGCAAGTCGTTGGAAATAATACGACATAATTTGACATTCCATATAAAAATTCGCTTGCTTATCGTATACGAAACAGTATATCATAATTTAGCATATGTCCTAAGGAGGCATGGACATATTTCCGTGTATTTGATGTCTTTAAACAGTCAAAATTGTCGGGTCGCGATTTTTAGCTGTTGTCAAATTAGTTGAAAACTCTCGTATAAGTTTCACGTACAATTCGCGCGGTAATTTTTCTTTGGAAATCGGGAATTACGTATACGCTTTTTTATACGTCAGTGTAAAACTCTCTAATGATAATGCTTCAGTTAATATGGATAATAATTTTGTAGAAACTAATACTAAGGAACAATTGAACAAAAATGTAGCTTCATCATCAAATCCAATAATACAAATTCCAACTACAACACGATCAGGGAGAATAGTTAAGAAACCTGATTATTACAATGGATCTTGAATGTTAAAAAAAAAGTCTGAAGTCTGAATTATTTTAGTTATTTTTTATTGTTAATAATGTTCTTTCATTTTGATACACTTCCAAGAAATTACTTAATTTAATAAAAATTAAAATAAATTTTGTATTTGCATTGATTAACTATTTAATGAATTAAGTCAGTAAAAAACAATTATGTTTAATTTGTAATCTAATATCTAAAAAAGGGAGATGTTATATTATGTATAACAAATGTTGCCAACTTATAAATGCATACTATTATATCTGATCCATAGCTAACTTCATTTAGAAATAATTAACTTCCTGTCTAAATTATACCGCCGTGCACACAACATGTGAATTCTATCATTACTCAAATAAATAGTTATTTTTATATTATAATTTAAATTCATCGTTTGAATTATATAACAGACTACTATAAGAGAGATTTATCCAAAAAATCTGTTTAGTTTTTAAATGTTTTCATAACTTATAAGTCATTCATAAGTCATGAGCATAAAACAAGCGGGAAATTGGTTTTTATACGGAAATGTTTAGTTTTCGGCTAATTTTTGCTATGCAATGTCAAGGAACAATACTGTCAGATTTGAAAAATTTAGAGCTGTCTAGCAAATTGAATTTCTTGTACATGGAATGCGCATACAATAAGAAAATGTCATAAAAAAGTGGCTCCAACATCTGGGTAAAATTTTTGAATATTCAGACCAGAATTTTAAAAGTTACTAGTAGACGAGGTGTTTAATGTCACTTTTCGTACTAAAACACGCATCCACACGGGCTGCCAAATGCCAGTCAGAAAATTATACAATCAAAATTTCATTTTGAAAGTTTTCATACATTTATTTATCGAAATCGGACACTGTGCTTGTGTTAATGTTAGGTCATTCGGCTATTCTATAGTTTCGAACAAAAGTTTCAAAATTGTCACTATGTATTTGATAAATGGTGCACCGCTGTCCAATTGACAACTGAATCATACACTACTGCATAAATTGTCGCGAACCATCAACGCCATCTAGATATATCATAGCCACAACTCAGCTGTACAATGACGTCATGGATCCGTATTGAATTGTTAGTCGAACACGGGCAAACAATGCAATTTCAACTGCGGATTTGACGTTTACGAGTCTACATTGCGGCCTTAATATATAGACGGTGGTGGAACCATCCACGGCTCCATCCATAATTCAAACAGCGAAAATCCAACATGATAAAAATGCACTGTGTACATACTGTACTGTAATACATAGGATTGTCTGTTTTTAGCGGTCAGTTGGTTGGATTTTGGCAATCGATTGGGAAGGTTGAGTTTTGGCGGTTGTTGGACGGTTTGATCTTTTTTATGGTGGTTAAATTTTTGATATTTAATTGAAAGGATGGTTTTGTGCTGACATAGTGTCTTTAAATTGGAAAAGAAACAGAAATTTAAAAAAATGTGCGAAGTGAACACAAAATAAAAACGTTTAATTGCGTGACCGAAAAACATACAAACAATAAGTGTGCCTCGATCATTATATGGATTTACCATTTCTATTAATTATTAATACACATTAATCGAAATTCCACCCAAAACCATAAAAAAAAACGTTACTTGAATTTTATTGAATTTCCTTCTTGAATTAGCTTATTTTTTCTTTTGTTTTTGCTCTTCCTCTTTTTTATAAATTTGAATTCTAATATTTATTTTCTTTTCCCCAAGCTACTTTTGTTATTTCTTATAAATATTTTTAAAAATAAATAACAGGCGCGACAATCCAACATTGGACTAAGGCCGCAGGATGTGTTAGTGACATCCTATTTCCAAGATCTTATCTGCTTTTTGATGAGGTAATGAGATCAGCATCACGCTCAGCAGTGTTATTTATCCCCATAAATGGGTACTCGTTTAACATCTGAGTGAGATCATAGTCTGTCACAAGCTCGTGAGTTCGAAAAACACAATGGAACACGGTGAGATTCGAACTCATGAGCCTGTGCACCGAAGGTGCGCGCACTAACCGCTCGACCAGCCAGACTACTTACTATAAATATTTTTCCTTGTTTTAATAAATTGTTATGTTAAATTGCCTTCGCGAGCTACCAATTGGCAGCCCGTGTGGATACCACAGACAGCTGAAACTGTCAAATTTGACGGTTCGAATATTTAGACCAGTGAATGGTATGATTTATAGATTTTAGACTAAAAAAGTTTACCCAGATGTTGGGACACTTTTTAATTCGTCTAATCGTATTCCATAGTCTAGAAGATCTATGGTCTAGACGGGATCGCATAAATGCACTTAAATTGTAGAGAAGGTAGGTGATTTCTTGGTCGAAACACGCAGGAAGAACTTGAAACATCCTTTATTGTGTCACTCCATAACTTGTGCGCGAGTAAAATGTCCCACCGGACGAACAAATTCTTCTCCAATAGAGACTTTTAATTTGGCACCAAAACTTTCATAACAAAGTAAATATCCTACTTTTTGAATTATATAAACTTTATTAATTTTACTAATATTTTTTCCTGAATATTTACTCTTTATTTTAATATTTTCTGGAACCGAATTAATTGTAATATTAAATGGACGCATATATGTACATATATATAAATAATAAGTTAAAAAATTGAAAAACGTTCCCGAAACGTGCAAAATCGTGCAATATGCTCTAATGTGCATTTTTTAGGCTTTTAGAAATTAGGCTTCGGAGCAGTGGAAGCAGCAAATGAAGAAGCCTGGCTCTAAAAAATAAAATAATTTTTTTTATATAAAATGCGGTACACTTTCAATATTTTAACCCATAAGATGCTGTCGAGATTAGCTCATTTAAATATGGCCCCTGAAATCCTTGAGCGGTTTTTGTTTAGGATCCATCGCGCAACCTTTGTGCTTATCTAATTCGTGAATGCATCATCTTCAAAGGGGCAGATTTTCCTATATGTATTTAAGTTTACGTTTCCGGCAAAACAACAACATTGGTTGAAATTTTCATCATCATCCAATAACATTTATATTTAAGTTTAGTTAACCACTAGTTTCACATGCACTCTAAAAACAAATCTGTAAAATTGTGTGAAAATCAACTGGCATTTGATGGAATTTCCATAAAGTGTATCACTTTCATTAGTTTTATTGTTTTTTCACATGTGTTTTCTTTCTCAATTCTTTTAATCTTTTCTCTGTTTATCGAAAAATTCTGCACATTAAAAATGAAAATATTCGTTTTCATGCAAAAACTCTAAAACGTGCAATTTCGTGCAATATACCCTAAAAAATGCAATTTCGTGCATTAACGTGCAATTGCACGAGAATCCGGGCTCTACTCATAATGCTTTAAAGGAGAAGGCAGAAATTAATAATTCTCGATATTGTAACTAAGTATGTTAAAGAGAAATTTGCAATAAAAATGTCAATCAAGCAATCAATCCCCAACTTGGTCGCATCGCTTGGATTGTTGACCTTCAAATTCTGAGTGTGAATTCTGTAAGGGGATATCGCCAGTGATCGCCTCGCCATTTTAAATCATGTAAGGTGAAAGCACGGCCATCTTGATTGACAGCCCGAATTATCAGCTGATAAAATGAGCTGTCATGTGACTATGGAACCGCATTTAGAACAATAGCAACAACCACAGGCGCTAAGGTACCAAATTTTCGAAATCGAATTTCGACAGTCCGGCCTGTCTATCTAGATGGCAGTGGTGAAAGGCGATAATGTGACCCATTGTAGTAATGATATGTTACGTGTGTATGAAAGAGACAGCTTGCGACTCGTGGTCGACAGGCGACATTCGCAATTTCGTAGGGATTATCTAAGGCGATAATCGCCCATGACTGTCGCCAATAGCGATGAGTTTCTGGCGACAGCATCGTTACTGTCGCTTTCATAGGAAATTCCGACAAAATATCAGAAATGGACTCATAAATAGTAAAATATTCTCATTGTTAATATTTGTATTGTGTGTGAATCATCAAAATGGTGACATTGAAATAATAGTGAAAATTTGGGATGGTAGAAGAACTTAATATTTTGGTACATGTATAGGTATTATATACTTTTAGTTTGTCCAAGTTTGGAAATATTGTGGTTTTAGTCGTGGGAGAAAAATATTTTTTTTTTAATTTTCAAATGCCTGAGACAGTTTGGTAGTTTCGGACCACTTTGTATTAAATAGAATATATTTTTTTTTAACAACAACAAACATAAAAATGCATAAACTATTATAAATATCAATATCATATAAGAGTGTGAGATGAGGATTCTAGGCAGCTATCAGTGAAAAGTAAATTGTGATTTTTTTTAGGGTTCCATTAGGGCGCTATTATACATTATACAGGGTGTCCCGCAACTGGTTAGCCATAGACCAATGGTAGACTCTACAGGATGTTTTAGGAAAAATGTCGCCAAAATTATTTCTCTAGCTTTTACCGTTAAGGTGTAATTGCCTTTTTTGTGATTCTTGTCAAAAAACACGAACAACTCCTATTTCCTAGCTTCCACTTTAGCCAAATCAATGTTTTACATACTCTTCTAAAAGTACACAAAATTTCCAATAAAAGGACATATTGAACGTTTCAAACGGTTTCGTATCTTCCGAGATACGACGTTTTGAATTTTGCAGAAATGTCAATTTCAACTTTTAATGTCAGAATTAAACCCGAATTTTGTAACGGTATATTGTAGTGGCAAATCTGCAAAGTTGACAAAAGTTGGCGTAGTATCTTAGCTTTGGAACGACATATAAGAATAAAGCACAGAGTCATCCAGTTTCTGAATAATACGTATAAATGAAAAAAAACATAGTCTGCAAATGTACCAAACCGATTTCAATTATGGAAAAATACTTTTCGCTACTGTTGTAGATGCTACTTTACTAATTATAATGGTAAGTATAAACAAATTTGTTTTATGTGTTGAATTATTTGTACGAAGGTTCGCTGTGTACACATTAATATTATGAGAGCATTTTTCACTTTCATCGCCTAAAGGATAAACATTTTAATTTGTGAGGTATCAATTAGTGTCCTTTTATGTCCTTTTTCAGAGTTTTCCGATCCAGTTTTTCCTTAGCAAATTTAATGATAGAATTTTAGATTCTAAAAAATGAAAAAGGAAGTATCAACTTGAATTATTCGCGTAGTTATGGGCTTTGGAAAGATACAGATGATAAGTTACGGAAACAGGAAAATTTTCCATTCAAACGCGATTTATTCCGTTGAGGGTCCTTGAAATAGGAATCAAACACCGGATATGTAATGTACTCGGTGTCCCCTTTGATATGATACCCCGCATGCCGACCACCAGTCAAGGATTAAATAGTGTCATTTTTTGTCCTTTTTGGGACCTTTCCGATCAAATTTATTTTAGCAAAATGAGTTTTAGACTCCAGGGACCCCACTGATTGAAGACCAAGAAAAAAATAGCCTTACTGTATTTTTTCTATTGGAAATGCTTATATGGCTGAACTATTTCCACGTAAAAGCAAGACTTCTTCCACTTACAGACTATGTTTTTTTTCCTTTTACACATATTATTCACAAACTGGATGTGTTGAATCACTTCAACACATTCTTTTATTAAATTTCATATAAGTAAATCATGTCAATTATTACTCAGCATAATGGTCATTCAATGTAATGTATTGAATGGCTAATTAGAGCGACGATTGACTAATTGTTATAAAATGTATGTCAATTGTCGTATTGCTTTCATTCTTTAGTCTTAAGTTACAATTTTGTTAGCTATAAATATTGTAGTTTTAAGAATATAGATTCAGTGTTCAATAAACATTCAAAATAATAACCAACCGCCTTTACACTCATTTACTCCCAATTCCTATAACCCTAACGGAACAAGTATTCTACTATCATTGAATACTCTGTTTCTCCCTCCACATAGAATATACTACCACTGGAACGGTGGCCCTATATTCTATCCTTTTCGAGGTCCGTCGAGCCTTCCTAAAAAGTGTTATCCTTCAAATCAAAAAACAGCTACGTAAAGCGCCAGTTTGTGCTGTTCTGGTTCCTTACCATTAACAAATAAAAAGTGCAATTCCCAGTCTCCCAGTTTCCAAGTACATATCCAGTTGTTGCAGAAATCAGTGTTACCATTTACTCCAAATCGTTTGCTGCCCAATTGGTCCTGTAAAACTGTGTTGACGCCTGACGGAGTACTATATATAATTGTTGGCAGCGAAGTTGACATTTATTGACTGTCTGTTAGCTGCTGTACTCCAATTGATCCTTATTGCCATCTCGTCGCATCGCTACTCCAAACTTATATAAAATCGTCTACGTTGCCGCCCGTTGCAACAGTATATACACTCCCTGGTTGGTTTCCAAAAGTTTCACTGATCTATTAAGGAAGTTTTGGTTTTGGTATTATTGCATTTTACAAGATGGATACAACGTCGATCCTCGAACAACAGAAATTTATTTCCGAAGAGTTGGAGAAGATTGAGTCCCGATATAAAAGGGAAGGTCCATCTCACCGTAACGTGGAATACCTTTTGCGGAAATTAAACTCTTTGGAAAACCTCTTTCAAGAGTTCCAGAATAAACACGCTCTCCTTGTTGACAATCTTACTGAAAATGATGCATACTTAAAGCAAGATTTATATGGATTGGGAAAACAATTATACTCCAATGTTAAGGCCCGTCTCGAAGAAGACTATGCGGAAATTCTGTCCGAAACAGAAAAAGCAAAAAGGCCAACAACACCCACTAAACCGTCTACGTTGCCGCCCGTTGTAACTACGACACCCAAAAAAGTAGCCATGTTGCCGCCCGTTGCAACTGCCTCATCCACCACCAAACCTCTGTTGCCGCCAATAGCAACCAAGTCGCCTACTAGGGAAGAAAATCCACACCCTGAAATTTCTTCCCACCAAACACCACTGTTGCCGTCTAATACAGTCGCTCAGACACTAGCGGATCTCTTAACCGAAACAAGGGATCAAAACCGTGAATTTACCGGTAATACTACATTTAATACTACTCCATTTTACGCATATCCGAATATTGCGAACCATCCACAGCCTGCCGCATTTGCATCAACCGGCAATGGATATTCCATGCACGGTTTACCAAAATTGCCTCCAATGCAAATTCCAATGTTTTCTGGAGGAAACAAGGAATGGAGACAATTTATTGAACTATTTAAAGCCGTTATAGATCAAAATTACCAAACTGGAGACATTCAGAAACTCCAATATCTCCTAAGCTACCTACATGGTAATGCAAAAGAAGCGGTGGCACATTTAACTCTTAGCCCACATAATTATCAATCCGCTCTAACGATTCTGGAAGAACGTTTTTCAAACCAGTGACAAGCTGCTAGCGAGTATATTGACACAATAATCGATTGTAAACCGTTGCAATATCGCATAGCAAGTGACGTCATAAATATGTTTAATGTGCTAAGAAATTGCCTTGCCGGACTCCAGAATATGATACTAGCCAATGGGGTCCGATGATTGTACGTGTCATCATGAGAAAATTTGATCCTGAAACGTTGAGATTGTTTGAAGAAGGATTAAGGGATAACAAATCTTTCCCATCAATAGATGAGCTATGTTCGTTCCTGTTGAAACGCCATCAACTTTTGATAACACTGAGACCCCAAAATCAGCTGACGAAAGGAAAGGTACATTTGGCCAATTCCACAAAGCCCATTTCAACGAATAAAAAATGCCCACTTTGTAAATCCGATCATAAACTATTTACATGCCCGAAATTCAAGGAACAGAACACCCAAGAATGAATAAGCTTCATCGACAACAATCAATTATGTAATAATTGTTTATCGCACAAACGTAACATTAAGTGTAACAGCAAAATCAGGTGCTATACTTGCAATGGTAATCGCCATACATTGCTGCACCTTAATAAGCACGCGACAGCAACTCATGTTGCAACCGAATATAACTCCACGGTAATTCTAGCCACTGCGCTAATAAACATAAAAAAAGCCAATGGTCAAACGACGACCTTGCGAGCACTAATAGATAGTGGCTCCCAATTAACATTTATTGCGAACAAAGCCGCAAACAAATTACGCTTGCCCAAGCAAAATTGCCTTACGTCAGTAGCCGGTATAGGCGGAATAGACGCCGGTACCATTCATAAAAAAATGAAGATTCAAATTTCACCTATATTTGAATCTAATTTCAAAATAACCAACGATGCGTTCATTATTCCGAAATTAGATACAGTTTTACCGGAAGAAAACTTAAAAATCATGACACCAGAGTGTGTAAAAAAATTGCAGCTAGCTGATCCGAATTATGATCATCCGTCTAAAATAGACATAATATTGGGTGCGGATACCATTGAACATATAATGGAACCGCAAATGAAAAAGGGAAAACCACTGTTAGCGCAAAAGACCAAGATTGGTTGGGTGCTAGCTGGCCCTAGGTTGCCATCAACACCGAAAGTACACTGTATCAAATGTCGTCACGGCAGAATTCGAAAAATCTGTACAAAAAATTTTTGATATCGACGTCGATAAAGACACATCAGATAATGAAAATGATGAGGCTGAAATCATATATCAAACATCAACCATTCGAAATTCTGATGGCAGATATACTGTCTCCCTTCCATTCAAAGACAAAAAGGTACCGGCTCTCGGAGACTCTAGAAATAAGGCAATGGTAATTTACCGCCGACTAGAAAAACACCTGAACAAAGATCCTGCTTTAAAATTGGAATACAATAAAGTTTTACAAGAATACCTTGATCTTGGGCATATGAAATTGGCTGTACCATACACCGATCCTGACGAGCGATATGTGTACTACCTACCACACCACGCTGTAATAAAGTCAAATAGTACCACTACAAAAGTAAGAGTAGTATTCAATGCTTCTGCGAAAACTACGTCTGGATCAAGTTTAAACGACCATTTGTTAACAGGCAGACAAATTCAAGATACACTTGCGAATATTCTTCTAAGATGGAGAATGCATCGATTCGTATATGTCGCAGACATTGAAAAAATGTTTCGTATGATCGAAATACATCCAGATTTCTACGATTACCAGCGAATACTATGGCGACCCAAAAAAAATGCTCCAATAATGGAATATATAATTAATGTAGTACTATTTGGCTAAAAACCTTCCAATTTCCTTGCCGTACGAAAGTTACATCAACTTGCAGAAGACGAAAAGAAACATTTTCCAATTGCTGCTGAACGAGTAAAAAGAGATTTTTACGTCGACAATCTAATGACCGGCGCTGAGACACAAGCTGAAGCAAAACAATTGCAGGAAGAAATGTTATCATTATTACGTGCAGGTGGTTTTAATTTAAGGCAGTGGGCAACAAATAATAAAGAGTTGTTGAAAAACATACCAGCAGAATTACGAGATATTGGTTTCTGGAATATAGTGGAAGACCCTACAATTAATACATTAGGAATTCAATGGAATCTAGATGAAGACAATATTCGTTTCAAAGCTATTAACTTCCCACAAACTGAACAAATTACAAAGCGGCAATTGATATCCAACATAGCATCAATCTACGACCCACTCCAATGGCTAGCACCCATGACTGTTACTGCAAAGATACTTATGCAAAAAGTCTGGCAGTCGGGTATCGATTGGAAAGAGATCCCGTCAGATAATATTATAAAATCCTGGAAAAAAAATTGAGTCACAACTATCCCACATAGAAAATATATATATTCATCCGAACACAAGAGTTACATGGATTCTGCGATGCATCAGAAGCAGCTTATGCAGCGGTTGTGTATAGCAAAACCATGAATTATCATGGAAAAGTAACAACAACACTACTATGTGCCAAAACAAGAGTGGCACCAACAAAAACAAAAATTACATTACCGAGGCTTGAGCTGAATGGGGCATTACTACTGGCAGAGTTGATGGAGCAAACATCATCAGCACTTGGACTGCTAAAAACCAGCGTATATTGTTGGTGTGATTCTCAAATCGTACTTGCCTGGTTGCAAAAGGAGCCTTCGATCCTAGAAAACTATGTAGGAAACCGCATAATCAAGATACAAAAGTTTAGCAATGCATCATGGGTGTGGAATTATATAAAATCAAAGGAAAATCCGGCAGATTGTGCATCAAGAGGTGTGACTCCGCGAGAACTAATGGATCACGAACTTTGGTGGAATGGTCCACATTGGCTACGGGCATATACAAATAAGACATATATGTCCAAATTGGTACAAAATGTTGTTCCTATGAAAATGTATCTGAAATTTCCTAGAGCTTTCAAGCGAATCGCATGAGCCTGTGTGCGTGTCAATTTGAGAGAACGTTTTCCAGTTCAAGAGAGTCAAGAGACTCTTTTTATAGTATCTTTTAAGAATCACTCATCGCTTGCCATTGCCTGCGACTTCCGTGGTGTGAGATGGATATCTCCGTGATGCATGACAAGTGGACCAAGTGGGTCCGAGGAAGAGTGCAAGTTGCCGTTGCGGACCATATGTTATGTTATGAACACAGAAATGATTATGAATTTCATTCACTGCCAAGTACCGCCCGCGTCTTGTGTGGTGTGCAATGTATTGCACCGCGGCGCATGAGAAGTGGACAAAGACAAAGGGTAGAGAAGGAAACGACAGGAGAACACGTTGTGCATGCGCCTACGAAATTTATAATTCGTCTGTGGCGTGTGTATCTATATTTTGAGGTTCAGATTATCTGAGCCGATATTTAAATATGATATTTGAGAGTCAATTCCAAGCAACCCAAGCGATGCGACAAGTTTAAGAAAAATGGCATATTTGGTCGGCAAAAATCCTACATCGGAAATTTTTTTGAATTATGGGTGGAGATGGTCCCCAGATTATGGCAATAAAAGTCCCAACCGATTAGTTATCCGCAACCTTAAAAAAAGGGGGAAAGGGGGACTCTTTTCGTTTTTTTTGCGATTATTTAAAAAAAGGTAAGAGATACAGAAAAATGGTCTGCCTTCTCCTCTTTTTATACAATGCGTAAGGAGAAGTCTATTCTTAAATTTACCTTATTTTAGTGAAATACATATGCATTAATTATTACATTTAACTCTGTTCAATAAACTATTAAAATAAAAAGTAAATAATCAGAAATTACAAAAATATTAGCACATACATAGTATTATCAATATTTTTTATATAATCAGAAAAGGGAGATATTTAGCAGGCTATGAAGGCTTTGGTGTCAAAAAGAAAAGTCTCTAATGGAGACGATAATAATTAATATAAATGTAGGTATGAGTTTTAGGGTCATAGACATAGAGTTTCTGAAAAAATTCCTTCTTTGTTATTCCGTTCGGGCATTTTACTCACTCCATAACTTCTGACAGAATAAAGGAAGTTAAAATTTTGCACATATGATTTTTGTAAGAAGCTCTTCCTGCATGTTGCGACCAATTTATTCAAAACTTTCTCTAAATTTGCATTTATGCATTCCCGTCTAGACAGCTGTAGATTTTTTAATTTATAGTATACATAGTATTGTTTCTTGACCGGCCGTGGCAACAATCATAGCAAAAATTAGCCAAAACTAACGCCCGTATTTTTAAACATACCTTACCTTAGTTTTTTATTGAAATAATTTAATTTCACGAGTCAATGCATCCTTGACTTAAGGCGATTTCAAGGAAACCTTGAAATTTTGCAATAGTCCACCTCACTTGAAGTCAATGTAGCTAGTTACCTACCTTGAGTTATTATTATATTTCAATTGTGTTAACAGCTTAAGGTCTCCTTGAGTTTCGCCTTAAATGACTTAATTGACTTGTAATATAAACTACTGGAAATGACATCTATTTTTTTGAATTTCGGTATACTTGACTAAAGGTCGCCTTGAGTTAAGCTATGTTTATAAATACGGGCCTAAAAGTATAAATTTAGGTATCAAAACCAATTTTCCGATAGTTTTTTTTTCATTAGTCGTACGTTAGGAAAATATACAGGGTGTCTGTCGCATAAACGCACCGGATTGTGATTCCTCATTGATTTTCAGTAAAAAAGTTGTATTGAACGTACCCCCTTAGCTTAACCCTTTAGCTGCCACAGGCATTTGAAGATTTAAAAATAATAAATAATTTTCTTTGACGACAAAAACGTCATTATCTCAAAAGCTATACTAGCTAGAATAGCAAAACAAAATGGTTATTAAAGCCAACAAATTTATCCAAAAAATAAAATTAACCGCACTAAAATCGGAATTTTTGTGAACAAAATATTTTTCCATCTCAATTTTCTGCAACTTCTGCCAAGGTGAGGTGATCGTACGATTCTTTACGAAATTGGCGCATAGTCCAAAGGTCATTTCTTTCTTTCATCATTTTATTCTATCTTCCGTATTTCTAACAGTTTTAATGCCTTAAGTACAGAAAACTGTGGTTAATTTTAGCTCTATTTCAATTCAATTCAACTAAAATTGCCCCTAAAGATCTGCAATTTGGTAAAATTTATTCAAATTATATCAAAATCAATCCAAAATTGAAACTCATATATTCCTTACTCTCCAATAGAGACTTTTGCGTTTTCAGACTTCTGATACAAATTTCGTTAACAAACTTTCATAATAAAGTGGGCATTCTGATTTGTTTCAAACAATTTAATCAATATGATCTTATTATAGCCGAAGAAAAAAAATATGGACGTCGAACGACAAAAATCTTACATTGATGGATTTTTGGGGATGGCCTCCTGATTATGGGGAGTCCCAACAGATTATAGGTTTGCAGCCTTGAAAAGGAGGGAGGCGTACTTGCGTTTTCAGAGCTATGGAGGTTTTTAAAAGAGTCTAAAATGAAAATATTCTAATTTATTTTTTAGTCTAGCGACAAATTTTTCACTAAAATCCTAATGTATTATGTATATACAATTGCAAGGGTAATTTTATGTGTTTTTTTCGTTCTCAGACCATTTTTCTGTATATGTATTTTGTCGGTTTTGAAATGTTTGCTAAAAAGTAAAAAAATACTCCCCTATCCCCTTTTTCCAAGGTTGGAGCCCTCCAATCGTTGGGGAGTTTTTTTCCATAATCAGGACGCCATCAGCATCACCAACCATCCTGCAAAAATCCAGCGATATACGATTTTTGCCGATCAAATATCGTATTTTTATTTGATCAACACTCAACTCATTCTCGTTCTCATGTCCCTCTAATTGAATCGAGTACAGAACCAGACAGAACAACCTGCATACAAATTTTCAGTTGATGTTCTGTATAGAAATATAACTCTTTTCAAATGTGTATGGAAGTTGTGTTGCCTTCTCCTGCACTAAATCCACTCACTCTACCGCATGCTACCACCACATTGCATTAACAGCGCGGCATGCAACTTACGAAATGCACTAATGAGGTCAATGAACGCATGGCTACCTGTTCCGCAACCTCAAGAAATGCATTGTGATCAAATCATCTTTCATCTTTTTTCAATACGCAGTTTTCGCAGGCGCAGATACTTTTGCGTAAGCCACCCCGACCCATGGCATGGGACAGTGGAAGAAGATACAATCATGAAGTCGACAAATGCACGAAAACCTGCTCTGGCAGAGTATCTAAACTCTCTTCAACTTGAACTGTGTAGCAAAAGAGCAAATAGCTTTAATAGCCTGTATACGTGTATCTGTATTGTCGTATTTGTGACATTGGGTGCCGATCGGACTACATGGCCAAAAAAATGTGTACCCGATTTTGAGTGAGCTTTGGACATATATGTATTATTTGTATATGCTACGGGTGAACCACGTATCATCAACGATCAGTTTCTCTGGAATCGAACGCCGCGACTACTCTCTACGATTTTCGAATTTTTCCAAATTAATTCGAGTGATGACGTATTGCCTACGCTTTATTACAAAAGCAAAGGGGCACCTTACCTTTCAAGAAATGGAAAAAACTCGCATAACAATACTCAGGAAACTACAACAAAGTGAATTCACTGAAGAGATAGCTGAGGTCAACGGAAACAAACCGTTACGAAAAAGCTTAAGAAATCTCAATCCCTTTATAGATAAGCACGGGCTACTGCGTGTGGGTGGTAGGCTACGACATGCCGATGTCGACGAGGATTATAAACATCCTATTCTTCTTCCGAAAGAGCACCATATCACTCATTTAATAATTCGGGAGGCACATGAAAGGACAATGCACGGTACAATCAATATGGTAAGAAACTACCTCAGAATGAAGTACTGGATTGTAAACGACAAAAAAAGTATACGATACGAAATACATCGATGCCTTACATGTTTCCGTTATAATAATCGACCTAGTCAACAATTAATAGGAGACATTCCGGCCGTACGAATTACACCAACTAATCCTTTCTCCAGTTGCGGAGTAGATTTCGCGGGACCCTTTTGGACACGAGCGTCGAAAGGAAGATCCACAGTCACACTTAAAGGATATATTTGTGTCTTCGTGTGTATGGTGACAAAAGCTTTACATCTGGAGCTTGTTAGCGACTTGTCAACAGAAGCATTCCTCGCTGCCTTCAAACGTTTTATATCACGGAGAGGCATGTGCCGAGAGATATACAGCGACAATGGAACCAACTTCAAGGGAGCTAGCAGTTTGATCGATGCAGAACTACAAGAAGCCATCCAAAGATGTATGTCTCAGATCACCAAAATTACAGAGAAGGACGGTGTTTCTTGGAAATTTATACCAGTAGCAACACCTCACTTTGGCGGTCTCTGGGAAGCCGGATTAAAATACGCTAAAAGACATATTAAGTGCATTTTCGATGAGTTAAAGATCGTCCCAACATTTGAAGAGTTCACAACGATTCTGTGCCAAATTGAAGCATGCTTAAATTCAAGACCATTGGTACAACTTTCATCCGATCCCAATGACTTGGAAGCATTAACACCTGCTCACTTTTCGACTGGTCGTACACTGCACACTTTACCTGAAATCGATCGTACAGAGAAAACACTATATCAACGATGGGAACAGTTGAAACAAGCCCATCAAGTGTTCTGGAAAAGATGGACGAATGAATACCTTCAAAGTCTACAAAAACGAACCAAATGGGATCAAGACTCTCCAAATATTCAGGTGGGTCAGATGGTATTAATCCGCCAGGAAGATACCCCGCCTACTAAATGGCCATTAGCTCGAGTGAAGGAAGTCTGCCCAGGAAGTGATGGTAAAGTTCGCTCTGTGTTAGTTCAATATCATGGAAACAAAACGAAACCAATTGGCATTGTAAACCTATGCAAGCTACCAATTGACATACCTCCAGAACCAGAACCGACGGCTAGCACCGAAAAGAAAAAGCTTCCACGTAAACGGCATATCAATTCATCCGCGACTACACCAAAACCTCAACACATAAAACCAAAACTTAAAACCAAAAAACCAAAAATTGCTCCTTGCACATGGGCTAGATCGCTTTTAAATATCGCATTACTGTTTCTATCATTCAGTGCAGTATTTACTCAAAACGTCTCCGGAAAGTATTATCAAGTATGGAAACCAACAGGGGGATATTACGTCGAGAAATTGGGATCTGCCAATATAGTAAGAGGAAACTTACGAATGGAAGTGGATTATTCAATCGCAGACATATTGGACGATCAGCGTAATCTCGCGTTAACCTTGAATCATACTAGCGAAATGTGCAGGCTTACTCAGGAGCTTGCAAGGACAACACATTGTCCTAACTTACTACACCATCTTCAGATAAGGTATGGCGAACTTGCGTCAATACTAAACGAGATTCTAAATATACCAACGAAACGGAAACCTAGAGGTATGCTGGGCAAAATTATGACTGCTGTCTTTGGAGTCAACGACGAAGTTTACACTGATATTGAGGTACTACAACGTAATCAACAATCGCTTCTACAAGCAACAACTCAACAAAATATATTGATCAGCACAAGACTGGAGACATTGAAATCCCTCACTGCAGCTAAGTTCTTCTTCTTCTTTTAGCGGTGCAGAAAGGTGTGCAACCGCTGTGCATCTATGTGGATTCGAGTTATAGTTCGTCGATGCTTTCGTCCGTTATGTCCAGGGACAAAAACATAGCTGCTGCGATAGGGTTTTCCCACAGTGAGATAGGGGTTAAGTCAGTGGGCGCAGCTGGGCATTGAAACAAGTGACCCACATCGTGTGGAGCCCCAGCGCAGTTTGGACAGATGTTTTGAATGTCCGGGTTAATGCGAGAAAGGTACGAATTGAGGCGTGAACAAAAGCCCGACCGAAGTTGAGCTAATGTCACTCTGGTGGCTCTCGGGAGCCTAATCTCCTCAGGCGAAATGGGTGGAGGGCGCACTGAGAGGACTCTGTTCGCACCTAATCTCGCAATAGACCGACTCACTTCTGCAGTGTGAATCTCAGCGATGGCAGCTCGGTATGCATCATCGTCGTAAGGGTCCCTCTTGTATCCCTGGACCTCTCTCTCTAGGTCTCGCAAATCACGCCTGACATGTCGTGGTGGAGGAATTCGGTCCATGAGACTGTTGTTGGGATGATTCTCACGGTAGCAACCAACAAGATATTGTTTGGACAGTAGGAGATTGTGGTCACGTATTGGCATCAATTTTGTCTCTTGATGTAAGTGATCCTGGGCAGACATCAAGAGGCAACCTGTGGCTGTGCGTAGAGCAGCATTTTGGCAGACCTGAATTTTGGTCCAGTTTGTATCACATAAACTATGTGACCAAACTGGGGCTGCATAATCAGCAACTGCTCGACCCACCGCTTTGTATGTGACTAGCATGGTTTCTTTATCCTTGCCCCAGGTGCTACCAGCTAGTGCTTTTAGGATTTTATTCCTACTGCGCATTTTTTCACAAACGGATGCTGCGTGATGAGCTGACGTCATCATGTTCTCTAAATGGAGCCCGAGAATTTTAGGATTTGCAACAGTAGGAATTGGATTGTTGCCAATACGTACATCAACCTCCCACCGACAATCCACCGACCAGGTGGTAAGAAATGTCGCAGAAGATTTAGACGCGGAGATGGTGAGGTTTCGGCTTTGGAAGAAAGCCTGTAATCGTCCGAGATAGCGATTAATTTGGAGGCGCATTTCATCCTTATCCTCCCCGGTGGCGAGTACGGTGCAATCGTCTGCGTAGGAAATCACCTCGATTCCTTCCGGTGGTGTAGGAAGGCCGGACATGTAGATGTTGAACAGAGTGGGGGAGAGTACCCCACCCTGTGGAACACCTAATTTGATTTTCCTAAGCTTAGAACGTTTGCCACGAAACTCAGTGAAGGAATGCCGACCAGCTAGATAGTTTGCAATCCAACGGATCTCTTGAGCAGGGATATGCATATTCAGTAAGTTAGCGAGAAGCATCGAGTGATTGACATTGTCAAAAGCACTCGTTAGGTCAATTGCCACAAGAATCGTTCTGTGGCAAGGACGTCTGTGGTTTAGCCCATTACGGATGCGTGTAGTGATCGCATCGAGGGCTGTGGTGGTACTATGCATTTTCCTGAAGCCGTGCTGGTGAGGTTCTAGCTTAGCATGCTTAACAAGAGTGGGGTGAATAAGGGCCTCTAGCGTCTTTGCGACAGGTGAAAGTATTGTTATGGGTCGGTAGGATTCACCGAGACCAGCGCTTTTACCCGGTTTGAGACAGGGGACAATCCGTCCTGTTTTCCAGATTTCAGGGATGGCAAGCGTGGACATCGACAAGTTAAAGGCTGCCGTGAGATACTCAATGGCTGGAAGGTCGAGATGTTTCAACATGGCCATCGAAATGCCATCGGGTCCGAGGGCCTTTGAATTTTTAGCATTCTCAATGACTTTTTTAACCTGGTCCGCAGTATACGATGGTATAGTGTCAACATTTCTGCTGCGAATCCGTCTTCTAATTTTACGCTTTAAGCCATCGGACTTGGGATGTTCAATAAATTGCTTATTGAACAGGCTTGCGCACTGAAGGGGTTCGCTGGTGCTCTTATGGCCAAATTTGATGGCATTATTGCCCTTTCCTTTCCTAGGATTGGATAGGGCGCGGACAGTAGACCATAGTTTACTGACACCTTCATTGAGGTTGCAGTCATTTAGGTGCTCGTTCCATTTCGCCTTCCGATAGTCTTTTACTTGTCGGTTGATTTCGGAGTTAAGCTCCTGAATTCTGGGATCACCTGGGTGAGCGCGTCTGATGTTATCTCGTTCATCGGCTAGTCTGGCGGCACTGGTAGGGAAATTAGGTCGAACTTTCGGGATACGTCCAGCAGGAATAAAACGTGCCGCTGCTTTTGCAATGACGTTCCTAATATTTCTTTCGGCCTTATGAACGTTAGTTGGTGTGGGTAGCTCGATGAACTTCGCCGACGAGTATGCTTTGAAACCCTCCCAATCGGCTTTCTTGTGATTGACAAACGCTCGCTTCTCAGACTTAGTCAGGTTTGCTGGTTTGTCAACTCTTATTATGATTGGGAGGTGATCGGACGAGAGAGCAGTGTGCGTCTCCCATCGAGTAGCACTGATTAGGCTGGCACTTACAATAGTTAAGTCAGGAGAGCTACTGCAAGTGCCTGTGACTCGAGTCGGCGAGTCTTCATTGAGTGGACAGAAATCTGAGGCGTCTAGAGATTCGGCAATAGCTATACCCCTGGCATCGTTGTTGAGGTCAGAATGCCAGAGCTCATGGTGCGCGTTAAAGTCACCAAGAATGATCCTGTGCTCTCCAGATAGGAGAGGACCAATATCGAAACGATAGCCAGAAGGGCAACTAGAGTGTGGTGGAACATATACATTAAAAATTTCGATATTAGTACTCCCTGATGAAACTGAGATGGCTTGCATTTCCGCCGTACCGTCGACATCTACATCTAATACACAGTAATGTACGGACTTGTGTATTAGGAAGGCAAGTCCACCTCCAGGGTGAGAATCATTCCTGGCGGCTGGTCTATCTTTGCGCAGTATAACGTAATTGCCATGGACGCTGAGAGACGAGTTCGAATGGAGCAAAGTCTCCTGGATAGCAGAAATCAGAATTCTGTTTACACTCATGAAGTGAGTGATCTCGGTGATTTTTTGGTGAATGCCGTTGCAGTTAAACTGCAATAAGGACAGTGGAGTGAAAACCGCTGGAGGAGGAGCAGGGGTTAAACTAGGCCTAGCATTCCTGATCATTTTGTTTGGGGGTGCTGGGGGCTGAGGGGCAGGTGGTCCTACGGAAACTGCCTCTACGGGGCGGACTACACCCGTTTTCTACATGGAAACGGCCAAAAGTTTCCAACATACCTCCCTGGCAAGAGCCCTGAAGGTTCGATGCAGGAAGGTTGTGTTTGTCTGTGTATATGTGTGGATTCGAGTTATATTCGAGCCCCACCTGCAGCTAAGTTTAATGGTTTCACTGACAAAATTAACAGCGTCATTGAAGTTGTCAATTCTATGAAGCGTTGGTTTGCAAAGTTCGACAATATCAAACTAAGTGTTGAAGTCATTTCTACGTACCTCACCGCCGTCGATTACTACAACGAACTAGAGAAAAAGTATGCGAAATTCTCTAAAATCCTCCATGGGCATGGCGACATACTGGACTTCATTAGCTGGGATACTGTCAGGGACACAACTCGATCAGCGTCCATGAAGCTGGGACCTCGGTATTCGATTTCGAGCATACCCATGGATAAAATTAACATAATTCGAACAGGGAAAGAAATGGTTGTTCATGGATACTTCTATATCAAAGAGAGCAGTCCATATGAACTTCTCCAAATTACCGCAATACCTCATAAAGTACGTCCGGGCCAGTTTTTGGTCCCACGAGTAAATACACCTATGCTGGCAGTCAACTTTAACCTGGAGTCTTATTTCGAACTTGATGATAGAGAATTTGATTCATGCAAAACAGAAGACGAAATTCATCTTTGTACACCAAAACTAACTAAAAACTTTAATTTATTTCCTAACTGTTTAATAGATGCTGTGTACGATCGCCCCAATACGCATCAATGTCCATCTTATCCAGTGACGAACAACGACACTGTATGGAAGCAACTAGCGGCCCCCAACAGCTGGATGTTCGTAAGCAACAACCCTATCACAGCATCAATCCTATGCGAAGGCGAACGATTCGAAGTTAGTTTGAAGGATGTTGGCATTATCCATGCTTTAGATGGCTGCGTCATAAGTGCAAATGGTATCAGTCTTCGACCAACTCTATCCGAAGTCCGTACAGTGGTATCTACCTTAACCAGATCAATTCTACCAGTTTTGTGGAATTCTACGCAACTTATAGACTCACCCAAAATCGAAATCTCAAAGATGTCCAAGCAGATCTTCGAAGCACCTTTGTCGACAACGGAATCAACTACATTAGCTATCGAAGAGCTTAAACACCACAGCAGAATTATGTCCATTGCTTACATATCAATCTGCATAGTCTTCATCGTTCTGTTAATTACATTTTGCAACCGGAAGATGTCGAGGATAATAATGATTTGCAAACCTCATAACAACAGAAATGAAGAACCATCACCAAGCGAAGAGATACTATTATCGGAACGATTCGGCCAAATCATCGGCCGGCCCCCAGCATGTTGAATCACTTCAACACATTCTTTTATTAAATTTCATATAAGTAAATCATGTCAATTATTACTCAGCATAATGGTCATTCAATGTAATGTATTGAATGGCTAATTAGAGCGACGATTGACTAATTGTTATAAAATGTATGTCAATTGTCGTATTGCTTTCATTCTTTAGTCTTAAGTTACAATTTTGTTAGCTATAAATATTGTAGTTTTAAGAATATAGATTCAGTGTTCAATAAACATTCAAAATAATAACCAACCGCCTTTACACTCATTTACTCCCAATTCCTATAACCCTAACGGAACAAGTATTCTACTATCATTGAATACTCTGTTTCTCCCTCCACATAGAATATACTACCACTGGAACGGTGGCCCTATATTCTATCCTTTTCAGGATGATTCTGTGCTTTATTCTTATATGCCGTTCGAAAGCTTAGGAGTTGGGCCAACTTTTGTGAACCTTGCAGATTTACCACTACAATGTATCGTTAAGAAATTCGGGTTTAATTTTGACATTAAAAGTTGAAATTGACACTTCTGCAAAATTCAAAACGTCGCGTCGTATCTCGGAAGAAACGAAACCGTTCGAAACGTTCGATATGTCCTTTTATTGGAAATTTTGTGTACTTTTAGAAGAATATGGAAAACATTGATTTGGCTAAAGTGGAAGCTAGAAAATAGGAGTCTTTCGAAAAAAGACGTGTTTTCTGACAAGAATCACAAAAAAGGCATGTAATATGCACTTTTCATGCACACATACTTCACCCAATTGTTGTTGCTATTGCTAGTGTGTCGTCGACGACAAAATTGCAACTGACACCGGCTTAGATGTGATGTACTTGAAGAAAAGCTTTTGCAGATTCTGCACATTTTCACATCAATGCTCTCTTATCTATTGGATGATATTGATCAGCTGTGCGATTGCGAGAATCGAATTGTTCTATTTTTGTTCTTATCGCTCGCACAGATCTAATCTGGAGTCTATTTTTAGAAAGAAAGTATTGATGTGAGAATGTGCCGAAAGAACCCAGCAAAAAATCTGATCAGGTTTGTCAGGTTTAAGGAATAGGTAAGGGAAACGATTTCAGCTTTGGCCTTATAATAATTCTTACGAAAGCTTTATTGCTTCTTTCTGTCATGGATAATTCGCGTTCGCTTTGTTTAATATTAAACTAAGGCACAATTCAGACTTACTTTAGTTTATTGCCAGCTTTACTTCCAGACAATATAAATAGTAATTATAATAATGGTTACGTAAGGCTCTTTATAATTTAGTTCAAACTTTAATTCATACCAGAAATAAGACAAAATTACATTTCAGTAATTTAAAGTTTTTGTAAGCCTTTGTATAAGGTATCTAAAATGTTTTTTTCTGAAAACCTTTCCATTCCCTTATTAAAAATATATTTAGTTCTTAAGTAAGTCTTATTTTAAGTTTCTTTCCAAATTGAAATTAAGTATCATTTTGCGAGGAGATTGCTATGACAGGCTCTGTGGCTCAGTTGGTTGAGTCACGATGTTAGTAATCTAGAGGTGCGGAGATCGAATCTCGGCGTGGTCAAACATTTCCGGGCATGTGCGGATATGCACTATGTCCCACAAGGGGGGGGGGGTACAAAGAAGAAGAATAATGCCATAATAGTTCAGAAAAATCATAATTTTTTATAATTCTCTAAACATTATCAAACCATTTACATAAGGATATGAAAAGGTATTATAATCTTTTTTTTCAGGCATCCGTATAACTTATTTAAAGCTACTGCTAAATCTTTTTTAAAGGCTTAAATAGTTTTATTATAAGGTAAAAGTTACGTATCTGAGCTTAAACCTTATCGCCAATGACATGGCCTGTGCTTCGGTAAGGTATCTGACAGGTTAATGCCTTTGCAACGCGTAATTCCTTACCGAAGGTTTCCCTTACTTCAAAGGTATACAGCGTATGGATACAAGCCTTAAATAAGCCTTCAATTTTTTGCTGGGAAGGTGTGGCATTACACCCAACGCAAAATATTCACACGCACACATAGTGTATACAAATTTGCTACTATGGGAAAAGTGTGTATCTTCCGATTTGGATGTTGGGAGTATATGTATTCGTGGTCCTGTTACATATTATACAGGTGGCGTGATCCTTGTATATCATACACAGGTGGTGTGATCGTTTTACATAGGTGGCGTGATTTGGGGAAATTCCGAAACAAATACGGTTCCTTTTTTTTGTAGAAAAAAAATGGATTTTGCCGTTTTGGGTTTTTTTGAAATGATGGAGAGTCTAATTTGGAATTTTGGAGGACTCGGACGTGTGTCCGCGGTAGCACCGGTCTCCGATTAAAATCGAATCCCTTTGAGGATTTTAGAAAATTAGCTATTAAAATTTGCCACATTTTGAGTTGAACGAAAAGTTATAGCTTTGTGGGTTCGGTGAATTCTTTATATCGGCAGTGCGGTGACGCTATGGTGTTTTACGTCAAGAGTTACATGCGCATATTCGCCTGCATCGCAACCGTCTAATTCGACGATTTACAAAAATCCTGCGATTCACGTCTTTAAAATTTAAGCCTGTCCGTTAAAGAATCCCGACCGGAAAAAGGCAAAGAAAAGTGGCCAAACTTGCGAAATTACCAAAGTTCCAAAAAAAAGGTGGTCGATCCAGCGCCATCGACACTGTGCACGTTATCCAGCGCCATAGAAACGGTGCACGTTATCTCGCGCCATCGACACTGTGCACGTCATCTAGCGCCATCGACACAGTACACGTTATTGCAGTTATATTTATTGGAAAATCTATGAGAAAGCGGACTAGCGATTATTATCAGCCAGTGTCATTTTATTGTTGTAGCATCTAAGGTTCTATCGAATATTGTTTAATTTTTGTTTTCCTTTTTTTTATGTATTTCCTCGATTTTCTCTTTTACTTTGCGCGCGAATATTGTAATTCCTTTTGCTGTTTAATTCCAAAGAGTGACAACTGCTTAGATTTTGTGATTCCCCTGAAAAGTTTCAGCCTCGTCGCGCTTCAACGGAGGTTCAAGCAGCTACCTGGTGAGTACATCTTTCTTTTATTATTTATTCGTAATTTTGCGTGAACCTTTGTTTTTTTTAATAACAACGAAATGTGAACGCGCGCAGTGTCATTTAGCATTTATTTTTGGAATCAAACAGTTTGTCGTGTAATGTATAGTTCGAGGAAAAAGAAATAAAATCATAATGTGTTAATCTATTAAACACGAATCTTTTCCTTGAAGTGACTCAACCTTTACAGGACGGAATGTAGGCGCACCCGAGCCGCAGTGTAACTTCTTCTTTTCAGGGTGATCTTAGAAATGTGTGGCCGTAAGATCAAACGGTTGGTGATGGGGAACTTTGGCCCGGATCCATTCCATCTGGACCCATGTGCATGTATTCTTCCACGTTGATCTGTATTTCGTTTTTTTCCTTTTATTCTTCGTGATATTGTAAGGCATACGTAGATCAAACACAACCGTAGTGAACTGAAGGCAATGGATCGGCAAGTACCCACCCCAATTCCCGAACGGAGCTGCTGGTCATCGTATGCCGACGCCGTGTCCATTGACCGTTTTTGTGCAACTTCCCTATTTTAGCCTTTTTTTCCAGAAAAGTTCATTACAAATAATGGCGCCCAACTTGGGGCCCATTTTTGTAAAGAAAGGACTTGGCCATCCGAAGATGCCCCGGGGACGAAGCCAATGCCTCTTCAACCGTGCAAGTTAGGCAATGACGATAGGGCTCCTCAACGAGCGAGCAGCGGCATGCGCTTGCTGTAGCTCAGCTCGGGAGATACGGGCGGGGTTTGTGCCGCTCTGTAACGGAGGACGTCGGACATCCGAAGATGTCCCAGGGAACGGAGCCAAGGCCTCTACAACCGTGCAGGTTTGGCCAAAGGAAGGGCTCCTTAACACTAGAAGGGTCAGGAATTTTGTATACCTAAAAGGGTCACAGCCGTCAATTTGACGGCAAGGTGTTTTTAGCTGAATTGGTTCTCCCATAAATATAAAATGCTCAAGTAAACGAAGAAATAAGACAATATCTTATTATTAATTGTAAATTAATGTATTTCTGAAATTTTTTTTTTGTGAAACATTTAAAAATATTTATTTTTTAAGGTGATGACCGAGGGCATATTTTCCTCAAAAAGTCTTTTGTAAATGGCAAAAAAGTAATATTTGAATGCTTTTTGAGTCATGCTGAAGTGCATATTTACACTCCTCATATCCTCCGGCGATCCTTTTTTCTTGTTGCTTTAGCTGTAGCCAGTTTTATAAGGTATAGGTGCTTGGAAATAGAAACAAACTGCCCAGTACCTAAGAGCGTACCCAACCCCTCCTCAAACCCAAAAATATTCTGTTTTTGATAACACATACTATTTTATAGCTGAGTTACTGACATTTACTTCCCAGACCACTGTATGGCTTGAAATAAGAAAGGTAAGGGTCCGATAAGAACAAACTATTTTGCTTGTACGCAACTGTATGTCAACCATGAAGAGGAAAACAACTCCGGATAGCTAAATAAGGATCGCTTCGCAAGAGTTGCTCGGAAGAATGTCGACCTAAATGTATTCCACTCGTTTGGTAGGACTGATATATGCACCATTTGTTGTTATATAGCGGATCTTTATTGAAACTCTACCCATACCATGGAAGGATATGATACTTTCCTCAGCTAAAAATCAGAACTACGAGCATTATACATATGACAGGACTTATCTTGGCGATAGTTTGGTGTGTTTGCTTGTCTTACTGCTTTGCAGGGATCTCTGGTCTTGTAGCTCTCAATGTAGTTTAGAAATCTTAGCATTTTACTTTAGTTTATTTACTCAGTAGCTCCTTATATTTTCAGCATAAATGACCTCATGTTTTCCGATGTCCGTATCCGTGTTGTCTTCAAAGCTTCAAGAAACACCTATTGCGCCTCTTAGTTCCTGACGTGCACTAATTTTTGGGAAAGTATCAGTACTGATACTGATGCTGGACAACCAAAACTAATGTTGTTTTAGAGTTTATAGCATCACAAGAAATAATAACTGGGCAAACAAGCACGACAAAAACCATGAAAATGACTCAAGGCCATAGTCTATGCTTGTGCATGCGAGCGCTGCAAAAGCTCACATTATCACAAAAAGTTCAAGTATAAAACCTCTATAAACGATTGTTTCCTTTTACATAGGCACTCTAACAAAAAACGCAAATTCAAACCCACGGATTTATGGATTTTTTGGGATGATAAGCCTTGACCGTCAATTTGACGGGTTTGACCCTATTAGGTATAACAAGAAATATCTCATATCCTAAATTTTTTTATTTTTATTTATATCCAAATATATGATCAAATACATATTTTAGGAAAAGTCAATAAATATGAAAGCTGAAAACATTGTAGTTTAGAAAATATAGATGATTTAAAATACAAAACCGTCAAATTGACGGCTCTGACCCTTCTAGTGTTAACGAGCGAGCAGCGGCATGCGCTTGCTGTAGCTCAGAGCGGTAGTGTTGGGCTGGGTTTGTGCTGCCCGTTGTCCCTTGTCCTCTACATTAAAAAGGGAATATCGCATGCCTAGGGAGACCGATGATAAACCAAAGGGATTGAAAATGGGAATCAAGTGGGGAAAAAAAAGAAAGGCTGGTGACGACGAGAGCAGAAGGGCGAGGCCTTCCTCACTCTTCAAAAAAAAACGATCCTCAACCGACGGAAGCACTAACGTCTTCCCGTGGTGTACAAGGGGCTCGGTTCCGCAACCCATCTTCCTAATATGGGTGCTCCACCATCCCTTGTTTCGTAGTTGAGAAGCCACCGTACGACGGTATACAACGTACACGCCAAGAGCCTGCGGGCGTTTGTTGTTGCGCTTCCTCAACGTGAATGCCATACGATGGCCAAGTTCCGGCCATCGGCACCCACCTTGGTCGACAAGTTGCATTCCCTTGCAATTTGTCCACCACGGGAAATCTATCGCAGTGAGCAAAGATGAACTTGACCGCGGGAATATACAATGAGGAGGAAAGCCTCCTCATCCCGCTCTTGCTGTCACCACTCTTCAAAAAAAAAACGATCCTCAACCGACGGAAGCACTAACGTCTTCCCATGGTGTACAAGGGGCTCGGTTCCGCAACCCATCTTCCTAATATGGGTGCTCCACCATCCCTTGTTTCGTAGTTGAGAAGCCACCGTACGACGGTATACAACGTACACGCCAAGAGCCTGCGGGCGTTTGTTGTTGCGCTTCCTCAACGTGAATGCCATACGATGGCCAAGTTCCGGCCATCGGCACCCACCTCGGTCGACAAGTTGCATTCCCTTGCAATTTGTCCACCACGGGAAATCTATCGCAGTGAGCAAAGATGAACTTGACCGCGGGAATATACAATGAGGAGGAAAGCCTCCTCATCCCGCTCTTGCTGTCACCAGCCTGAAGCAAAAATTATTTAACCAAATCGAAATGCGGCCATTCAGATGCCGTTTTAACAAATAGCGCTCTTACTGACCCAGATTTTGACGGGTCCTGGCCATACAAGCCATTACTCCCACCAATTTACGCGTCGGAACATTCATGTGATGGGGCGGCGCCACCCATAAACTATTTGTTTGGGGACGATGCACGCGCCTTCCCTAACCCATCATCTACCCTGGAATGGGATCAGGGAACACTATATTTGATTTAAACCCTCATCGTTTATAACCTCATTTGATCCTGGAGCGGCGTAGTATCGATTTTCTGCTTATACCATTTTTGCGTGTGTGTGTGGTTTCTTTTATAGCGAAGCCCGAAATAAATTGAATAAGTCCTCTTTCTTTTATTGTTGTTACTTAATTTAAAACACAAACCACAAGCACCAACACAAGACCACATAAACGACTGCAACCACAAAACAGAAAAAAAAGAACTTATCTTGATTTTTATTGTATTCCTCTTTTTTTTATTTCCCGGGGACGCTGATTCATTACAAAATTCCGTCACAAAACAAACTCCTTTTTTTTTTTTATTCTCTGTCAATTCCGCCAAAAATTTGAACTCCTCCACTTCACGTTCCGCCAATTCTTCCAAAATTCCTCCCTCTCCTTTTGTTCCGCGCGTCGTCTCTCCTCCCGCCAAAAACTAACTGTCATCCCGGTGACAGTTTTCTCCCGACCGCCGTCACCAACAGCCATTTATCGACATGTCCGCCATCTGGAATTGATCATATTTGCATATGGTAATGCAGTTCCAAATGGCCGACCTGTCAAGACAGCTGTTGCTTAAGGGCCGGTTCACACACATAAATATCAATTTTTAAATTTGGGCGGGATTTTTCCAATATCACTAATTTGAAATTAATCAAATTAATGTTATTTGAAACAAACCGTCAAAATTCAAATATTGACAGTTATGTGTCAGAATCGGTCCATTACAGGGCAGCTTCGCCTATGAGGCCTGCTGAGTAGGAGAAGCTGAGGACATCGACTAACGCCTAATGTCTTTTGCGTGGAAAATACCAACTGCCTTGCCTTGCAGGTCCGACAGCAGGTAGCGACTATTACCCACTTTTTTAACAACGCGGCTCTTGATGAATTTGAGATCAAGCTTGGAGTTGTAGTGTGCCGCCGCATCGCTTTGCGCAAAGCTCCGTCGGAACACTTCATCTCCAGGCTTGAACTCAACCACCCGAGCACGCGTGTTGTAGCGAGCCGCATTTCGCTCGTGAGCCGCCCGCACGTTCTCTTGAACCTGCTGCCGGAGACTCACTAATCTGTCGGTGCTGCTTGCCGTGACAGTTGGCTCTTCCAGCAACCTCAACTTTCTCAGCAGGTCATAGGTCTTGCCGTGGGTGATCATTGATTGACCAAAAGTGACTTGATATGGTGACGTGTTAATGGCGCTGTGATGTGCAGAACGTAGGGCACAGTTTATGGATGAAAGTCTCTCGTCCCAATTCCTCTGATCTGGATGGATATAGGCCCTCACTGCTGCCACAATAGAGCGGTTTACCCGCTCGGAGGCGTTCGCTTGTGGCGAATAAAGCGCAGTGTATAGGTGTTGGACACCATATCTATCCAGCAAGGAATTGAAGACCAGAGACTTAAACTGCACGCCATTATCCGTCACCACAGTCTCAGGGACTCCGAATACGTGGAACACCCTTGTCTCTAGCCAACTGGTCAGTTTGTGGGCTTTGAAGTTCTTTATTGGCTCTATGAATGTGAATTTGGACAAGTGGTCTAGCAGCACTATCGCTCCCACATTACCGGACTTGGATCTGGGATAAGGGCCTAACAAGTCCATGTACAAACGCTGGAATACGCGATCGGAAATGAATTGGCCTTCCATAGGAGGGCGAAGACATTGATTAGGAGCTTTGGTGGACTTACAGGTATCACAAGCAGACACGTATTCCCTGACTTGTTTGACCATCTTCGGCCAGAAGAATAACGCACGAAGGCGTGTCAGTGTCTTTGTGATACCTCCGTGAGCACTGAGCGGATGGTCATGCGCTCTCACGAGTAAGTCCAACCGCAACCCCTCCGGAACCCAAAGCTTCCAGGAGGATTGCTCCTGCAACTCATCTCCGGTGGCGTATTCCGTCCGTTTGTACACGTACCCGTCGGACACCTTAAGATCCGGCAGAATACGTTGATTCACGGTAATGTGGTCGATTAGGTCCAAATATTCTTTGGACCTGAAATGAGCGGAGTCCAAATCCACTTCCACAGAGCTGTCAAAAGGATCATTCAAAGCCAAAGACTCTGAACAGTGGACTCGAGATAAAGTATCCGGTACCACATTTTGACTTCCCCGTCGATGGATGATGGAGAACTTAAACCCTTGCAGTTTAAGGGCCCATCGAGCCAATCGACCGCTCAGATCCGATTGGCTGATTAACCACTTCAGCGAAGCGTGGTCGGTCACGATCGTGAATTCTTGACCCTCCACGTATGCGCGGAACTTCTTGATGGCATTTACGGCCGCTAAACATTCCTGCTCCGTAACAGTGTAATTTCGCTGGGCCGAATTAAGCTTCTTTGACATGTATGCTATCGGTGCCTCTGCGCCATCTTCAGTAGTCTGTGTTAGCACAGCTCCGATTCCGTCCTGACTTGCATCGCAATGTATTGCAAAAGGACGTGAAAAATCGGGGCTGTGCAACACAGGCGCTTTTGTCAGGCACTCCTTAAGAGCATCAAATGCCAAAGAACCTTCATCCGTCCAAACGAAATTACGATTCTTACGGAGCATGTCCGTTAGCGGAGCCGTCACAGCGGCGTAATTTAATACGAACCGCCGGTACCAACCGCACATACCTAAGAACCGACGCAGTTGTTTTGCAGTCTTTGGTCTTGGGAATTCTGTAATTGCTTGAATTTTGCTGGGGTCAGTCCCGATGGTTCCATGGCCGATAATGTGCCCTAAATATGACACTTGCTCCATGACAAACTTACTCTTCTCTATATTCAGAGTAAGCCCTGCCTTCCTCATACAGGACGCTACTTCTGCAAGTAGCGTCAGATGTTCTTGAAACGTCGTGGTAATCACCAAAAGATCATCAAGGTATACAAACACCTGGTGACGTAAGTGCGCTGAAATTACGTGGTCCATCAGCCGTTGCATAGTCTGGGGAGCGTTACAAAGACCAAAAGGCATTGTAACGAATGGATACAACGGCCAGCCGGGTACCGTGAAGGCAGTCTTATCCTTTGCCTCTACATCGAGTGGAATTTGCCAAAACGCGTCCTTAAGGTCCAAACTCGTAATGAATTTGGCCTTTGGGAGGCGGCTTAGAATTCCATCAATGAGAGGCAACGGATAAGCGTCCTTCAACGTTACCGCGTTAACTCTGCGTGCATCCAGGCACATACGCACCTTATTGGGTTTGACAACCAAGGTGACTGGTGATGACCACGCGCTCTTGGATTCCTCAATGACACCCATTGCAAGCATTCTGTCTATTTCTGCATGGAGGAGCTTTTCGACGGCGGGAGAGATCGCGTAGTGTCTCTGCTTAATTGGCCGACTGCCTCCGACGTCGATGGCGTGTGTGATTAAGTTCGTACGCCCTAAGCCCTCCGCCGAAAAAGACGGAAACCTTGCAATGACTGCATTGAGAGAGGTGATTTGAGACGGGGTCAACGGATGTTGGTTGACTCCCCGCTCCAGAGGCTCAATAGACAAAGCTGCTAAATATAAAGAGTCTTTGAAAAGTGCGGGAGCTAGGTCAAATTTACGCACGAAATCGATTCCGAGGTAGAGATTCTGACTGAGAGTCGGCATGATCAGAAACTCGATGGTTTCTGTTCGCCCACGAAAGGTTACAGCGGTGGAAATTTTTCCAACCGCCGAGTGCCGAGTGCCGTCAGCCGTAGTTACTCCCAGCCGGAACCTCTCCCACGGATGCCTTGGAGTCGCCAGGAATTTCTCCGCAAAACTCGAAGCAATTACGCTGCATGACGCCCCTGTGTCAATTAGGCCACTCACTGAAGTACCTAGCATGGTGACTTCAGCGTATGGTCTAATATCATTACAAGGACGGTTTAAGAGAATACTAGAGCAGCGTCGACGATTCGCCAAAACGTTACGCCAAAACATACGTAAACGTGATGTTGAACGTTTGGGGCGATGCGGGGTAAGTTCCTCTGCCCAGAAAATTCGTCGACGAGCTGACTCGTATTCTCTCACACGTTCATGCAGCGGTTTAAGACTGCAATGCGTCCTAACTGCGTGCGATTCATCTGTGTTGGGTGAAGACTTCACGACAGAAACAGCGCTTGGCGAAGTCGTCAATGAGTCTCTCGGATCTAAACTAATGGGGCGAGTCAAAATGCGCAAGCCACATTTGGTCAGATCATTTGACGTATTTGACACATTTGGGGGGTTTATACCGGATTCCTCAGCAGAACCAAAAATATTTTGTTTTGGGCATGAGCATCCGGAGTTTTCAAAAGCCGGTTTTATTTGTCCACACTGGTTGTTGGAGGTCTTGCAGTAACCTCCTTGGGAGACCCCAGGTTTTGGCGAAGTCTCCGAAGATGCACGTTTTTTGCACAGTGTGGACATCTAGGCTTGTAAACACCCGGAGTTCCGCACCCGAAACAAAATACTTTGGGCTCTGCCTTGCAATCGGCATAAGTGTGTCCCGTTTTCGAACAGTTCCAGCAGATCATTGGAGATTTCAGCTCCTCCACTCTGGAACTTTGTTTCTCATCCTCTTCCAAAAATTCATCAGGGTCGATCTCATCAACCCTTCGACGAGGAGGTTGACTCGCATCGCGCGAAGAACCCAACTTTTTATTCCTTAATTCCACTTTCTCCTGCTTCTGCACGCATATGCGGAGATCGCGGAGCGAGGTAATATCAGCTTGTGCCAGGTGGTTTGCCAAATAAGGGCGTAAGTTCCTTCGCACTATGCGAGTCAACTCCCTGTCCGAAAGCCTATACGACATCTTGTCATGTATACGCTTTATGCTTTCTAGGAAAGTCGAAAACGGTTCATCGTAGCGTTGACGACGCCCACGCATCTCGTCTATAAGATCGTCGTCATCATAGACATTTCCGAATTCCTCCTTGAGTGCTTCCTTCATAGACTCCCAAGTATACTGATTGCCGACCTCAGAAGTAAATCGACGAAACCAGGGAAGCGTCGCTTTGTTGAACAGGAGGTGTCCACATAGGCACAACTGGTTGAAGTCCCCTCCTAAACAGCGTTCAGTGTGGAGTTCAACCTGTCGGATGAACTCGTTAACTGAATCGCCGTCAAATTGTAACCCCCAATCGGAGATTACACGGTAAATCTTGGCAGGCAATGCGACACTTGCCTGGATTCGTCCACTCGCTGATGGGACGGAATCAGACACTGGAGCGTCTTGAGGAGGAACCGGAACCGATGCTGGCGCAGGTAGTTGCTGACGAACGGCCTGATCGATATAGGCCTTCAGGGAATCCAAGAGACCCTGATGCATGTCTGGAAGAGGCTGAGGAGCAAAGTTCCCCAATGGGAAAGCAAAGCCTCCAACATCCCGCTGGAATGACTTGGGAAGCTGTCCCTGAGCACCAGCTGTCTCGACATATTCGCGATGGGCAGGGGTGTTTGTGACTCGGCCGGTGGTATCCCTTTCCCCGAAATCCACCAAGGGATCGCGGTTTTGAACGGGCGAATTAAGTGGAGTTGGTGATGAGTCATTCTGATGGACCTGGCTTCTAGTTAGTATGCCCGTCTTTGGGATGGCACCACGACCACGACCTTTGGCCGATGCAGGAGTATGTTCCATGGGCATTTTAGACAATTAATCCGTTCCCCAAGTATTTCAAAAAAAAACGAAGCTGCGTCAAAACCAAACAATCGATTGCCGATCAAACTAAAAATAAATCAATCAAAAAGTTTTAGTGGATGCTCCTGAATATATATGAATATAATTATAATAAAAATATGCAATTAACATGCAAAAAAAATATAACAAAAAAAATAAAGCTACCCAAAACCAAATCAAACATGCATATATACAAGGTAAATAATAATGATAATGATGAATAATAAATAGAAACATGCAATTAACTACGATAGAGAATAAATAGGAATAAATTAATATACAATAATTATACCTTAAACTAATGATAATAAATTAAATAAATAACAAATATACACCCAATACCAAAAACAAGACTAGTTACCAAAATAAATACCCTGTAGGAAAAATGGCAACTGGTCTAGGAAATAAGTAGTGTTAAAACTATTTGCAATGTAACTACTTCCGCGACTAGTTCAAAAGTAATGCAGATCGGAACAGTTTGGTATCTTTTTGGGCTAGCCATCAACTTGTTATTAGGAATCGTCGTGAGTCGTTCATATTCGTTTCATTTTGACATATGGTGTCAACTTACAGTGAAAAAAATTCTTTTTACAAAATAGTGCGAGTTTTATTTTAAGAAATGTGAAAAAAAGGCATTGCGATGAAAAAGAGCGACAACGGAAGAATGCAAGTAATGTTTGTAATTATGTATGTATGTTAATTGATCTCACGGTCCTAATTTTTCATATTTGTTTTTTTTTTTTGACTATGGGTTGATTTTTTTTTCAAAATCCAATAAGTACTATTCCAACTATTTTATGTCTATTATTATGGAATTTTTTGCATTTAGAGCATCTTAACGTATAATTTTCTTGTTTCTTCTGTCTATACGATTTCTTTGGAATGAAAACAAAAGTGTAATAGAATTTCTATATAAATAGAAGTAAGAAACGAAACTGAGGCTAATTTCGGGCGCGGCCCTAAAAGTTTTTTTTTTCGGGTGTACCTATGACTTGTGGTTAACGCCCCCTTCTTTTCCTTCCGTTTCCACGTAAGTTCCATGGCGGCGAAAAAATTAAATTTGTGAGGTTTGGTTGGAATAAGTAGGCAAATAAAAACCCTTGTCTTAGAAAACTTTATTGGGGAAGCAGGAATGGAGCATTGCATTTATGATTTTGTTGTTTCGATTCAGACATATAAATACCAGGTTTTGCGAAATTGGTGTAAAAAACATTTTCTTAGAAGAACCAAAAAGGGGGGTTGGGTTTGTAGGGCAGCCTCATGACCCCCTGGCCCCTTTCCTTCCATTCTTACATATGTTTTGTGGCATCAACAGAAATACATTTTTATGAGGTTTGATTGAAATCGGTGCAGAAATAAAACGTTTTTCTCAGAAGAATCTAATTTGGGGAATTGGGTTTGTATGGAAGCCCCATGACCCCCCGTCCGATTCCATACATTCTTACATATCTTTTGTGGCTTCAATAGAATCACATTTCCACATTTGTGTAGAGTTTGGCTGAAATTGGTGCGGAAATAAAAAAGTTTTCCTAGAAAACCCAAATTAGGGGGGTTGGGTTTGTATGTCAGTCCCGATGTTAGCAATTCAAACTTACAAACTGCTTGCAATGAAAAGAAGTATGTGTGTAAAATTTCAGCTCGATAGCTTTTAAACTGGCCAAGTAAAACGTGTCACAACAGACGGACATCGTCCAATCGGGTCAGCTCGTCATACTGATGATAATATACCCTTTCACTCTACGAGCGAATGGTATCAGTATCAGCTCTCTAAAGAATTTCTTTTTTTTTATCAACACTAGCGACAATTACCTTACTATCTACCATATAACGGACAATGTCTGAAACACAAAAGTTCGAGTTATGAGAACAGATAGCAGAAGAAGCCGCTGGAATATTGATGGATTTTTATAAATTTGTTATTCTTTAAGTTTTTAAAAAATCAAAATAGCGCTGACAATTATGAATAAAGTGTAGCTTCGGTAGCTCAGTGGGTAGGTATTACACTCTTTCTTTGAATTACTGGAAGCTGTAGGCTGAGTTTTAAAACCGAACAGTTGCCATTTTAGATAACATGTTTCATCAATTCCATCACAAACAGTCGAAAGAACAAATCGGGCAAATATAGAAGTCGATATGTTGCAGGAAGGTTTTCTGGAACTACTCTTTTATAACGACGAATTTCTTTTTATAAAAGGGCGCCGTTTATAACCAGTTAAAATTTGCAACAAAAAGCACACGATGAGCATTAATAAATCTTTGTATTTGGGCTAGCTGGGAAAGGAAATTAATTGATTTTTCGGTCTCTTTCCTGTTCCCATATCGAACCCTAGGAACAAAATATGTATTTCTGGATAGGATTCAGATTTACAGTGTAGAACAAAACATTCTGTCTGATGAAAATAAGTCGACGTATCCCACAAACCCTTCCAAAATAAAACAAAAAATCTTAGATCCAGCGAATTGTCGCCTTGACCGATGCGGTATAAGTGCTAGAGTGGGTGTTGTAAATACAGACACAATCTTTCGAATGTAATATTCAGTCAGTCAATGGAGGCATTGGTAACAATGCTACTAATTCTTTAAAAGTGTTTTTGGAACCATTTCAGTACCCGTTACAATGTAATGCGAAACGCACCAATCCTCTTACTGATAACAGTCTTACTAGTTCTTGAACTAGTATTTTGGAACTACTTCCACTACTAGTTGATTAGTAATGCAGGAGGAGTCAACACTGACTCCATCCTATGACAAAGCTTAATTAATGTAGCTAGTTGTTTGCATATAAATGGAATCGAAGTCGGAACTAGTTGTACATCTTTGAGAAGTGGTTCCGAATTAGTTAAAGAACTAGTCCATTTCCCGACTGGGTACTTATGTTTCAAAACATAAATAAATACAACACTAGTTTGTATAGTGGACCAGATATTGGTGCAATTTGTCAATACTCGTACTAGTAGCAATTGGGAGAATTCACATTGTAAGACAAAACCGGACGGGTAAACTTGCAAGACAAGAACCATCGTTCTTACAATCTGAATTGCACAATGCTTGTCTGCTGGCCACTACAAAAGCTCTCGCCGTCCGTTTATTAGCACAAACAAACACCCGGCGAGAGCTTTTGTAGTGGCCAGCAGACAAGCATTGTGCAATTCAGATTGTAAGAACGATGGTTCTTGTCTTGCAAGTTTACCCGTCCGGTTTTGTCTTACAATTTGAATTCAGCCATTCAATGATAAATTTTGATAGCCAAAATCAGCTGATAACTGCTAGCACGGTCTACATATATATTTTGTTTATTATGTGTAATTTACCTCTCATCAATCAATAATATTTTTTTTTTTTCAGAATTCACGACGGCAGTATGCCAAATAAACAAAAAATGCAATAAACAAAAAATCAAAACATCAAAACACAGGATAGAGAGAAATCGGAACGATATTAAGATATGAGGTAATTATGAGCAGTATTCCCCTTACCCATTCCAGGTAGACGATTTTTCCATTACAATAATATAGTAATATGTGTACACAGAGCGTAAATAGATGGCGAGAATTATGTATTATATGTATACGGCATCTGAACTTGCCGCTGAAATTTAAAATGAGAGGAGAAAAAAACAAGTTTACATCATTGAAACTCAGCTGTTTCCAGCGAATCATGACTGGTCGATGTAGTGCATAATGCAATTTCTAAATCGCGTTTCCAGTCATGATCCCCTGGTAACTGCTTTGAGTTCCAATGATGTAAATTAAGGACCAAAATGATAAAAAACTATTTGTAAGGTCGATCCTTCCCATAAAAAGGTGCATAGGTGGCTTCAAGGAAACTAGGACCAGCTTTTTCGTGAATTCGAAAGAACTGGTAATTCACTAGTTCCCCTGAAGGCTTTATGCACACGGCAAAAGCCGCAAGGTACAAACACAAGGGAAGAACCGCCTTTGTAGGGAAATTGACTGGGAAAAGCTAAAAGGATGGGACGCTACAGAAGGATGGGAAACAATCACCTAAGGTATAGTACGTGAAGTAAGAAAAACTAAGTCCAAAGCCTTAGACGAGGTAATTGTTGTTGAAAGCCAAATTGGTATGAGTGCCAAAGCACTATACCGGACCAAGTTGGCCCCACGTTGGGCGCCATTAATGTAACGGAGGACGTCGGACATCCGAAGATGTCCCAGGGAACGGAGCCAAGGCCTCTACAACCGTGCAGGTTTGGCCAAAGGAAGGGCTCCTCAACGAGCGAGCAGCGGCATGCGCTTGCTGTAGCTCAGAGCGGTAGTGTTGGGCTGGGTTTGTGCTGCCCGTTGTCCCTTGTCCTCTACATTAAAAAGGGAATATCGCATGCCTAGGGAGACCGATGATAAACCAAAGGGATTGAAAATGGGAATCAAGTGGGGAAAAAAAAAAGAAAGGCTGGTGATGACGAGAGCAGAAGGGCGCCGAGGCCTTCCTCACTCTTCAAAAAAAAAACGATCCTCAACCGACGGAAGCACTAACGTCTTCCCGTGGTGTACAAGGGGCTCGGTTCCGCAACCCATCTTCCTAATATGGGTGCTCCACCATCCCTTGTTTCGTAGTTGAGAAGCCACCGTACGACGGTATACAACGTACACGCCAAGAGCCTGCGGGCGTTTGTTGTTGCGCTTCCTCAACGTGAATGCCATACGATGGCCAAGTTCCGGCCATCGGCACCCACCTTGGTCGACAAGTTGCATTCCCTTGCAATTTGTCCACCACGGGAAATCTATCGCAGTGAGCAAAGATGAACTTGACCGCGGGAATATACAATGAGGAGGAAAGCCTCCTCATCCCGCTCTTGCTGTCACCACTCTTCAAAAAAAAAACGATCCTCAACCGACGGAAGCACTAACGTCTTCCCGTGGTGTACAAGGGGCTCGGTTCCGCAACCCATCTTCCTAATATGGGTGCTCCACCATCCCTTGTTTCGTAGTTGAGAAGCCACCGTACGACGGTATACAACGTACACGCCAAGAGCCTGCGGGCGTTTGTTGTTGCGCTTCCTCAACGTGAATGCCATACGATGGCCAAGTTCCGGCCATCGGCACCCACCTCGGTCGACAAGTTGCATTCCCTTGCAATTTGTCCACCACGGGAAATCTATCGCAGTGAGCAAAGATGAACTTGACCGCGGGAATATACAATGAGGAGGAAAGCCTCCTCATCCCGCTCTTGCTGTCACCAGCCTGAAGCAAAAATTATTTAACCAAATCGAAATGCGGCCATTCAGATGCCGTTTTAACAAATAGCGCTCTTACTGACCCAGATTTTGACGGGTCCTGGCCATACAAGCCATTACTCCCACCAATTTACGCGTCGGAACATTCATGTGATGGGGCGGCGCCACCCATAAACTATTTGTTTGGGGACGATGCACGCGCCTTCCCTAACCCATCATCTACCCTGGAATGGGATCAGGGAACACTATATTTGATTTAAACCCTCATCGTTTATAACCTCATTTGATCCTGGAGCGGCGTAGTATCGATTTTCTGCTTATACAATTTTTGCGTGTGTGTGTGGTTTCTTTTATAGCGAAGCCCGAAATAAATTGAATAAGTCCTCTTTCTTTTATTGTTGTTACTTAATTTAAAACACAAACCACAAGCACCAACACAAGACCACATAAACGACTGCAACCACAAAACAGAAAAAAAAGAACTTATCTTGATTTTTATTGTATTCCTCTTTTTTTTTATTTCCCGGGGACGCTGATTCATTACAAAATTCCGTCACAAAACAAACTTCTTTTTTTTTTTATTCTCTGTCAATTCCGCCAAAAATTCGAACTCCTCCACTTCACGTTCCGCCAATTCTTCCAAAATTCCTCCCTCTCCTTTTGTTCCGCGCGTCGTCTCTCCTCCCGCCAAAAACTAACTGTCATCCCGGTGACAGTTTTCTCCCGACCGCCGTCACCAACAGCCATTTATCGACATGTCCGCCATCTGGAATTGATCATATTTGCATATGGTAATGCAGTTCCAAATGGCCGACCTGTCAAGACAGCTGTTGCTTAAGGGCCGGTTCACACACATAAATATCAATTTTTAAATTTGGGCGGGATTTTTCCAATATCACTAATTTGAAATTAATCAAATTAATGTTATTTGAAACAAACCGTCAAAATTCAAATATTGACAGTTATGTGTCAGAATCGGTCCATTACAGCTCGTTGCCCCTGTCCTTTTACAAAAGAAAGGGAGGCTTCATCCATTAATTATGTTCGGCCACGGGTGCCGCAGGTCGGGTTGTTTTTAAATGTTTAGTGGGGTTAGTTTGGCCGGGATCCGTTGCCATCCGGGTCCACGGAGCAAAAATAAGATGGCATCTGTGCTAGTTGGCTCTCCATACAATATATTTTATATTATCAATATATTCAACCCCTGTGTTCGTGTAGTGATACCTTGGCATGCGGCATCCCTTTCTTTTGTAAAAGGACAGGGGTAACGAGCGGCACAAACCCCGCCCATATCTCCCGAACTGAGCTACAGCAAGCGCATGCCGCTGCTTGCTGGTTGAGGAGCCCTATCGTCATTGCCTAACTTGCACGGTTGTAGAGGCATTGGCTTCGTCCCCGGGGCATCTTCGGATGGCCAAGTCCTTTCTTTACAGGCAATTACTCCTTAACGGTAAAAGCTAGAGAAATAATTATGGCGACATTTTTCCTTAAACATCCTGTAGAGTCTACCATTGGTCTATGGCTAACCAGTTGCGGGACACCCTGTATATTCGTAATATATATTATAATAGATATTATCATATCCTTAAGCCTACTCGATTTCGTTTAGTGCACGTGTAAAAAAATAACTGAATGAATCGAGTAGGCTTAATTATATGACTAGAAATATGACTATAAATATGACTGTGTCATGGAGCCCTTACACAGTCATATTTCTATTATCATGTGTATATCATGTCATATCCTTAAGCATATTCAAATCATTCGGTTCAAATTTTCCCACATGCAGTAAACAAAATCAAGAACGCTTAAGCGATACATATGATAATAAGGTCCATCTAGATTGATCGCCAAATGGTTGCGCGTCCAAAAACTGGCATCACTTAGCATCTACTCTAGCAACCAAATGGAGACAGAAAATGACATAACCAAAATTTCATTTTGGTGATTTTTTTAAATTTAATTATCAAAATCGGACTCTGCACGTTTGAATTATTACATTCAAGAATTATTCAATTTCACACAAAATAACGAGCAAAAGTTCCAAAATTCTTACTTTGAATTTGACAAGCGGTTGGCTGAGTTGCCATATGAAAACTGGACGCACACCCAAATGGCGATCAGTTTGGATGGAATGACAACAGCCCATTTGGCTGCACGTGACGCCATTTGGCGACTAATCTAGATGGACCTTAACAATAGAAGGGTCAGGATTTTTGCATACCTAAAAGGGTCACAGCCGTCAATTTGACGGCAAGGGTTTATAGCTGAATTGGTACTCCCATAAATATAAAATGCTTAAGTAAACTAAGAAATAAGACAAAAACTTACTAATAATTGGGAATTAATGTATTTCTGAAATTTTTTAAGTGAAACATGTAAAAATATTTATTTTTTAAGGTGATGACCGACGACACATTTGCCTCAAAAAGTCTTTTATACATGGCTAAAAAGTAATAGGTCAATGCTTTTTTAGCCATCCTGAAATGCGCAGTTACACTTATATCCTCCGGCGATCTTTTTATACCCTTCGCTCATAGAGTGAAAGGGTATATTAACTTTGTCATGAAGTTTGTAACGCATTGAAGGAAGCATCTCCGACTCCGACCATATAAAAAGTATACATATATGATCAGCATGACTTGGGGAGTCGATTGGGCGATGTCCGTCTGTCTGTCTGTTGCGACGCGTTTTACTCGGCCAATTTAAAAGCTATGTAGCTGAAATTTTGCACAAATGTTTCTTTTTGCTGCAGGCAGTTTGTATGTTTGAATCGGTAAAATCGGACAATGGGGTCATGGGGCTGCCATACAAACCCAACTCACCAAATTAGGTTCTTCTAAGAAAAACTTTTTTATTTGTGTACCAATTCCAACCAAATTTCGCACAAATGTGTTTCTATTGATGACACAAAACAATTTCAAACAAATTCCACACGCATGTATTTCTATGGATGACACAAAACGTATGTAAGATTGGATCAAATCAGACTTTGGGGTCATGGGGCTGTCATACAAACCTAACCCCCAAAATTAGGTTCTTCTAAGAAAAACTATTTTATTTATGCATTAATTTCAACCAAATTTCACACAAATGAATTTGTTTCGATGACACAAAACATATCTAAGAATGGATCAAATCGGATAGTGGGGTCATGGGGCTGCTATACAAACCTAACCCCCCAAATTAGGTTCTTCTAAGAAAAACTTTTTTATTTGTGTACCAATTTCAACCAAATTACACACAAACGTGTTTCTCTTGATGACACAATACATATCTAAGAATTGATCAAATCTGACCATGGGATCATGGGGTGGCCATACAAACCCAACGCCCATTTTGGTTCTTCTAAGAAACATTTTTTGCACCAATTTCACACAACCTTGAATTAATGTGTCTTTACCAAAGCAACAAAAAAGTTAAAAACGAATGAAATCGTACTTTGGGGTCATGCTCCCGCAACCCCAATAAAATTTTCCGAGTAAATATTTTTATTTGCCCACTTAATTCAACCAAGCACAAAACTTTTGTCAAGCCGGAAGAAAAAGAATGAGGGGGATTAAATACAAGTCATATATACGCCCGAAAAAACTTTTAGCCCGAGGTGAGCGAAGGGTATCCAAATTTCGGCAGCGCCCGAAATTAGCCTCGCCCCCTGCTCGCTTCGCTCGCCAACCCCCGGGGGCGAAGCCCCCTAGTTTTCTTATTGCTTTAGCTGTAGCCAGTTTTACTAGATGTAGGTGCCTGGCAATAGAAACAAAACTGCCTAGTACCTAAGAGCGTATCCAAGCCCTCCTAAAACCGAAACGTATTATGTTTTTGGTAATACTATTTTATATCTAAGTTAGTGACAAGTACTTCCCAGACTACTGCATAAGTTGAAATAAGAAAGGTAAGGGTCCGTGTTGGATCCGAGAGATACACGCAATGATCATAAAGCGATCGCAGCTCAACGACAAGAACGAACCATTTTGCTTGTACCCGTATTTCAACCACGAAGAGGAAAACAACTCCGGACAGCGTAATAGGGATCGCTTTGCAAGAGTTGCTCAGAAGGATGTCTACCTAAATGCATTCCGCTCGATTGGTAGGACTGACACAGTGGCGCAACCAGGATTTTGTCCTGGAGGGGGCTAAGTTTACCCGAATTACTGTATATTTGATGTTGCTGTCGCAAGTTAGGGGACGGTGCTTTTTTCATATAGCATTATGCAGTAGTGCCGTTGCATTCGGGTTTTTTTTCGATCTAAAATGTTTCGCTGCGTTACATGTTAAAGCAATAACACTTTGTCAAGTTACGGATTCACTGACCGCAATCAGAGCAACGTTAGTAAAAATGTACAACAAAAAATAAAAATTTTGTGACAAACCAACACCGGATTGAAGTTGGGCTAATGGCTGCAGGCAACCTTATCTTCTCAGGCAAAATAGCAATGGAAGCTCTTATAGGACTGTATTTTACAAAGAACCAATTTTCATATTTTTATAAGATTTGCATCGAAATGTATTTCTTCATCTTTCATTTTGCGTTTTTTTTTCCCCCAATTTATGGGTCTGGGAGGGGCTTTAGCCACCTTAGCCCCTCCCGTGGTTGCGCCACTGGACTGACATATGCTCCATTTGTAGCCATATAGCGGACTTTTATTGAAACTCTACCCATGCCACTGAAGGATATTATACTTTCCTTAGCTAAAAATCAGGACTACGAGCATTATACATTATGACAGGACTGATCATGGTGCTAGTTTGCTGTGTATGCTAGTCTTACTGCTTTGCAGGGAACTCTAGTCTTGTAGTTTTCTCTCTCTCTCTCTCTTGTACTTCAATGTATTTTAGAAATCTTAGTGTTTTAATTTATTTCATTTACTACCTAGCTCGCAATTTTTTCAGCATAAGTGGCCGCATGATTTCCGTTGTCTGCACTCGTTGTCTTGAAAGCTTCAAGAAACGCCTATTCCGCCTCTTAGTTCATGACGTGTACTAATTTTGTGGAAAGTATCAGTACTGAGGCAGGACAACCAAAGCAGGACAACCAACACCAAGAGATAGATAATAACTGGGCAAACAAGCACGAAAACAACCGTGAAAATGACTCAAGGCCGAAGTCTAGGCTAGTACATGAGAGCGCTCCAAAAGCCCACATTATCACAAAAAGTTGAAGTATAAAACCTCTATAAACAATTGTTTTCTTTTACATACAGGCACTCTAACAAAAACACAAATTTAAACCTTCGGCTTTATGGATTTTTTGGAATGATAAGCCTTAACCGTCAATTTGACGGTTCTGACCCTAATATGTATAACAAGAAATATCTTATAAACTAAATTTTTTTATTTTTGTTTCTATCCAAATATTTGATCAAATACATATTTGAGGAAAAGTCAATAAATATGAAAGCTGAAAAAATTATAGTTTAGAAGATATAGATGATTTAAATCACAAAACCGTCAAATTGACGGCTCTGACCCTTCTAGTGTTTTAAGCTTCCTCACAATTGTATATATAGAACATCTCCTGTGAAATTTGTATGGATGTTGTTCACCATTACACTAATTTCCTACAAGGGAAATATACTTATGCATGTATTTTATTATATTATTATTCATATTAATCGCCTCCCTCTTCTTTTATAACCGGGCTTGGAACCGGCTTCGGCGGAATTAAGACGATGTGCCTTTTCAAAACACAACAAATACTATAAATTGTAGCAATACGGCTTAACACATATTGAAGATTTTTGTCGCGTTGGACCTTCAATTATGTTTTTCCTAAAATGTTTATGCACAGTTTCAGAGTTAGCACGAATTTCCGTCGTTACTCTTCGTGCCTGCTTCGTACAAAACATATACAAACGTTAAAGAACGAGGTACGAATGCTTACGAACGAAACTCGCCTAGTCGCCAAGCTGTCAGCCACAACACTCTCGCACTTGTTTTACAGAAAACATGAATTAAAACCGCGATAAACTATATTTTTGAGACCGAAATTCAAATATCACTACTAAACTGTAGGTACACACGATTACCAATGAAAAGATACACTCATTGTATCTACGTTCATCGCTGGAGCTCCCGACAACAATACATCTTGTAGTGTATACCTCATAGTGTATACCACGTAATATTAAGTAGTGTAGTGTATTAGTTATCTTGTAGTGTATACGTAATATAAAACACGCGACAGAAATAGCCCGCGCCAAGCAATAAGGTATCCCATATCCGAAAATAGGAAGAATAACAAACAGACGAAAATAGTAAATAGTATGCAAGTCCATTCATTCATTCTGTTTTGCAATCCGATATGCAGTCTGTATGCATATGACTGGAAATGTGCATATGACTTGAGTGTCCGCGTTTGAGACATTGAAGGTCAGTTAATTTCTGAAAAACTTTTCCCATGGGAACCGAGAAATTGCTTGACGCGCACTTTTTCTTTAGGCTTAAGTAATAATGTAAATTAGTATAAATAGTGTTAAGTTTTGTAAATAAAATATCAGTCTTTTACTATAAACACCAATAGGCAGATCTCTGCCGCCGTTTTATTCTAGACCGAACTCGTTTAGCAGTTGCCAGCTGCTTGCCTAATTAGTGGCAGTTAAACATGGTAAGTTCGGCAGTTAACCTACTGCTTGCCTTCTAACTGCAGAACAAAGGTTATATTTCTGCAGTTTGTGCCTATTAAAGAGCGGAAGACAGCTGCTCTCCAAATCTCTGTCTTAGGTCTGATTTGTCCTTTCTTTGGCACTTTTCATGTGGAAATAATCGAACATATTACATGGCGATCCTGCCAGGAGTGTCTATTCACAGAGTGTCTATTTCACAGAGTGGCGACCGAACCATCACGGCCACAGAGCTCGACAGACGACGTACTAGATCGAATTGGAAGAGCAAAGTATTTCTCAACCCTTGATTTATCGAACTCTTTCCATCAAATTGAGTTAAACAAACAATCTCGTCCATTAACAGCATTCTCAACCAACAACGGTCACTATCAATTTAAACGTTTACCGTTCGGACTAAAAATATCATCCAACAGCTTCCAACGCATGTTGACAATCGCTCTAGCTGGTCTCGACTCTAACGCATTTCTTTACGTAGACGATATTATCGTATTCGGATGTTCATTGAAACACCACAATGCTAATTTAATTGAAACATTCAATCGACTGCGTAAATACAATCTAAAATTAAATCCCGAGAAATGCAATTTTCTAAAACCCGAAGTAGTATACCTTGGACACCTTATAACCAAAAACGGAGTAACAGCAGACCCCGACAAGTGTAAAGTAGTTCACAACTACCCTGTACCAACGAATGCCGATGAAGTTCGAAAATTCGTCGCATTCTGTAATTATTACAGACGATTCGTAAAAGATTTTGCCGCCATTGCTAAACCCTTAAACAATGTCTTGAAAAAGAATCAACAATTCATTTGGAACCTACAATGTCAAAACTCGTTTGAACAACTCAAAAATTCTATTACTAGTCCACCAATATTACAATACCCAGAATTCGATAACGAATTCATTCTAACAACTGATGCCTCAGATTACGCCTTAGGAGCAGTGCTATCTCAAGGTGAAATAGGGCAAAATCTACCAATATCATTCGCAAGTAGATCTTTAACTAAAACTGAATTGAACAAACCCATAATTGAAAAAGAACTTCTCGCAATTCATTGGGGAATAAATCATTTCAGACCATATTTATACGGTCACAAATTTACAGTTGTCACTGACCACCGCCCTCTCGTATCTCTCTTCGTAAATAAAAACCCATCACCAAAACTAACCAGAATCCGATTAGACTTAATGGATTATAATTTTGATATTGTATTCAAACAAGGGAAAATGAATACTAATTCTGACGCTTTATCAAGAATTAAACTTGATTCAAATTCATTAAAAGAAATGATTCTCAAAAATATGAATGTTATTACACGCAGCAATATACTCCAGGCGATCGGTCGTGAAATCGGGCTTCAGAGTGCATGCCAGGCACTGTCTGAGATTATTTTAGAAATCGATAGGGTATTAGTCAGAAAGCTTAAATTTAAGTTTGCACCACTTGAAAAATTTTCTAACGGTACTTATGAAGGTTTTTGTCTTGTTTGGGTTTCCGGCGTATATCTCCGCTCCCAATGGTAGCATTTCCAAAAAAAGGCCACCGAATTGTTTGTTACAAAATTTTCTTCATCTTTGGCATAGCGACTGTTCACCATAAAGCTGTAGGTAAAATGTTACAGCGTGTCAAAGTTGAAAAAACAGTTTTTCAAATCAGGTTTTTGCAAATAAGTCAATAACGGTGATTTTTCGCGCAAAAATTGATAAGAGTGGACTTGTACCTTATTGGATTCCCTACAATCCAGAAAAAAAATTAAGTCGATACGATCAGCTGCAGCCGAGATATACCCGAAAGAAAGTGAGCATTCCGAAGTAACTATGCGTTATACTCGTACATACTTATAGGTATAATTTGTTGCAGATGCAGTTAGGATGGTGAAGCTTCGGGTCTTTGCACGACATTTTGGAAAACAAGTTGGAGTGCGACCGCTGTGATCTGCGCAATTTCTGCTCAAATATTCTATTTTAACACTGTTAAAGTCTGTAGTTTGTTGACGTATACCTTCTTTTTGAGGGAAAAAAAGTCTGAAGCCATCAGAACAGGCGATTACGGTAACAATTTTATGTTAGCATTTTTCATCATTAAATTTTCCAAAAATCTTTCCTCCTCATCGGAAAGGGACGTTTTACCCACCCGATATTTGTAATACAGTAGCGGAAATTGAAATAGGTTCACCCCCATAAAGTAAGGTTTTCCAAAAACCTGGCAGTTCACTAATGGGATAAAGTACCTAATTTACTTTCTTTTAATTTTGGATGGTTTATTTAGTGATGAGGGTACGTTTTTATTATCTTCTTCAGTAGAATCCAGAATATGATATACAGATCTGCTTGGTTGTGGAAGGGGGACCAACGTTGGAATATCATAAATGTCATCGTAGCAATCTTCATCATTTATGTCTTCGGTTATGACTGCGACATTTGAGAATATTTTGCCGCAACACGTTCTACAGATAGATATTGGTACATGTGAGTCCAGCCTTCTTACAACCACATGCTGTCCCACAGTTTTTTTTACAAGAGCACGAAATAATATTTAATAGGTATGAATGGATAATTTCTCCCGAAATCATCACAGGCTCCAATCTCACCTGAGTGTGCTTCCAGCCCAAGTTTTCTGGATTTAAAACGTTGCCGAGCCATGTCTGTATTTGGTGGTACGCTCGTAAGGAATGATGATCAGCGGCTGATTCGGCGGAAGGCAAAGCAGCAAGATTAGCTTTAATTTTCGTTCCTGCGCGAGCAAAAAGTTTGAAACGGAAATCGCTTAGTGATGTGTCGTTACGTGTACTTCCGTACAAGGCAATGAAAACATTATTTCCGATAGTGCATATAGTGTTTGCATCTGAGCACTCTGCTTTAAAAACCTCGAGCGATTCTAAAACGTGAGTATGTTCCTTCTTCTTTAAAAAGGAGAGAAGCCTACTTTTTCCATATCTAAAAACGGCCGAAGTCGTATCACACCCTGTGAAGGCGTGAAGAAAAAGTATATCCTCTGAAAGAGTTTGGTGTTTTAAACCTGTTGATGAATACAAAATTGTATTTTCGGATCCTCGCTCCATTTTTTAAAATAGACGCTCTAGACATGATATCCAATACCTGACAATATAACCAGCAGATCAACGTCTTCTCCAACGATGAAAATTGAGTCAAACCTGGACGACATGCCTAAAGCCGTTTGAACAATTTGTGTATCCGCATCCTCTACAGCCTGGGATACTAAGAAACCATGATTCGTTAAATAATTTTGCAGTATATCAACAAATCGTTTCTTTTTTCTTTAATTGGCCAACAATGCCTCCTGCTTCATACCTCTGAAGATTGTGGTCTACTCAAAAATAAATTCAGCTGACTGTTGAATTTTCCAACATGATTGATGCATTAGAACACTATTCACATTTCCCAAAATTTCTTCATGCTCCCTAGACCATGTTCAATGCATCTCTCAATCAATGTACGGATACAACGTCACCTCCGTTTAAGGATTTTGCACAAACAAAACAAAAACTCATGGCGAAACTAAACAAACAAAAAAAACTATTTCCAAAAAAAACGAAGTTTGTCAAATTGACTTTCATTTACAAAAAATACCGCTAATGGAGTCACTGTTCGCAAGCGTGTCGCGTAATGAACATATCTCTCTCTATCTGCAGCGAAAGACAACTGGCCGCCAAGTAAAGCCCAACTGAATGTTGGTACATACTAGGGATATCAAAAACCGGACGGTTAGTCCGAAAACCGGTACTTTCAGAACGGTTAACCATTTTTTTCGGTTTTTTCCTCCTCCCTGTTTTAACCCGGACGGTTGTTTGTCCATCCGGTTAAAACCGGGACAAAAATTCTTTCCAAATCTATACAATTGTTTTATATTTTCTTAATTTTTCCGTATGCAATTCTATTACTTGTCCCCAATGAAAAATTTCGTTTCCAAGTTCCAGCCCTTAAACATATTTTCGAACACTCTCCTTATTGCTATTACTCGTAGAACCATCGCTTCGTCAAATTACTTCTCCTTGTAGCTTTGATTTAATGTTGCATACGATACGAACTATAGCAATACGAGTGTGTATGCATGTTTTTACTAGAATTCTAAGCAAATCAATGAAAAGATTCGGTAAACCGGAAAACCGGTACTTTGAGACCGGTTAAAACTGGACGGTCTGACCTGACCGGCTTTGCAAAAAAAAAAACGGAAAAAAAACGAAAATCGGGTTATGGGCCGGTTTTTTACATCCCTAGTACATACTCGTAGAATGTATTGCTATCTCAGATCGTCGACTTTCTCTTGGGCATATCTCGGTTGTGGATGATCGTATCGATTTAATTTTTTTCTGGATTGTAGGGAATTCAATAAGCTACAAGTGAACTATGATTAATTATTTAGTGAAAATTCACCGTTATCGACTTGTTTGCAAAAAACTGATGAACAAAACGGGTTTTTCCACTTTGACACGCTATAGAATTTTATCTACTGCTTTGAGATTAACAGTCAGTATACAAAAGATTAAGGCAATTTTGTACCGAACAATTTAGTGTCTTTCTTTTGAAAGTCCAACCATCAGGAGCGGAGATATACACAAAAAACCCAAACAAGGCAAAAACCCTGATAAGTACCGTTAGAAAATTTTCCAAGTGGTGCAAACTTAAATTTAAGCTTTAGGACTAAGCCCCTACCGATTTCTAAAATAATCTCAGACAGTGCCTGGCATGCACTCTGATTTTACCAAACGCCTGGAGTAATAACAAAAAATTGAATAATGACTATGTGACCACACAGAATATGAACACTACTAAGCCTACTAAGGAGCCTGATCAACTCTATATGTGGCAAGGTACATCCATTTCTGATGTTAGAAATTTGCCGATATTAAAATTCGAGCAAAATACAGGGGACGCCCATACCAAAAATATTAAATGTTTGCCAAAAATAAATATCAATGGGAAAGATATCGTTGTAGAATTTAGCGAAAATCCTCACCGAGACTTAGGTCAGGTACTGGAGAAGCTAATATTCAAATTACAACATTGTGGAATACACAAGCTAGCACTATCAACAACTGATAAAGTATTCAACCACATAACAATCAAAGAATTGATTGATTCTTATAATAAAATACATGCATGTATAGTTAAAACAAATAGGCAAACCAATGTAAAAATTATATTATTCAATACTCCCAAGACAGTCGAAACGGTAAATGATCAACTAAGGTTAATTAGTGAATATCACGACTCTATTCACGGAGGTCACACCGGAATTAGGAGAACCATTGCAAAACTAAAACAAAAATACATCTGGAAAAAGATGAACAAAATGGTAAAAGAATATGTGAATAAATGCGAATCATGCTGCAAAAATAAAACAATCCGACATACCAAAGAAAAATTTGTAATAACTGACACTCCATCAAAGTGTTTCGAGATAGTTTCAATTGATACAATTGGACCTTTACGAATATCAGATGGATACAGATACATAGTCATAGCACAATGCGAACTATCCAAATATATAATAGCAAAACCTACCTGCACCAAGGAAGCAGATGAAATAGCCAGAACTATAGTCGAAGAAATCATTCTTAACTATGGACATTTCAAAACAATAAAAACAGACATGGGAACAGAATACGTCAACCAATTACTTTCTAGTATTTGTACTGTAATTACTGAATATTCAACACGGGCAACCCGTGTCCCGCGAACAATTTATGCAAGATCCACACCATCATCGTACAGCTGAGCTGAGTAGATGGCGTTGGTTGAGTGAAGATGACGTCACAACTAATCTCTTTTTCCTTAATAATTCCTGTATCCTTCCGCTTCCAGGATGAACAAACGCCCTACAAAATGAACAAACGTCTGGCTTTCGATTGATACCAAACCTATACCTTTCCGACCCATATTTAAAAATTACTGGCTAAGTTCACACTCACAATATTAAAGTTGCTATAATTAAATAAGTAGAGAAGAACAAACGATATTAATTGGCGAACAATCAAGAACAAACGTAGCCGCTGTAGAACAAACGGTTCACCGAGCAAAAGGACCTAATTTCAAAAAAATGACTGGCTAACTTCACACAGCCTATCCAATTGCCGTCGAAGACATCGCCCTCGGTATCGCCACCAAGTCGCCATCGTCTCGACAACATCGCCTTCTTCATTGCAACCAAATCGTTACTGTCCTCGCCACATCAGCGTTCCGACCGAGCGTTCCTGGAAATCAAAACAAAGCACAAAGGATCATGAATTTATATTTACATATCACAATGCTTATCTGATGGAATTGTCACCGCTGTTGTCACCGTCGTCCTCGTCCTCGAAATCCAAGGTAGTCCGTATTGCGTAATCTTCGTCATCTTGGAATAATCTGCAAACACCATAAATTATTAATTATTTGTTTGAATTGCAACTTGAAATTGAATACTTACTTGATTCGTACCTGCTTTGTTTATTTATGACTTGTCAATTGACCGATCAGTTGATTATGATGTATGTGTTTGACCGTTTGACCTAGTTTCGAAATTATCATAATTTATTACTTCCGGTTAGGTTAGGATCTAAGATAAATTATTATATACGAGCATACATTAGATTGTTGGCTAGTAGTAGTAGTAGTATGTACATGAATTATATGCACTTTGGCCTTGAACAGGAATAACGTTCCAACTTTCGATAATGTTAGTTTTCGAGGAAAGTAGAATGAGAATAACCGGACAGTTTTTCGAGATCCGTTGAATCCGTTGTGTCGAATTTGTATTGAATGTATCGAATCGTTTGAGTTTGAAATTGTATGAACTTGTCGTATTTTCGCTTATTTTTATTATTGAACTATTAAACGTTTTGTAAATCAGACATTTTAATATATTGTTTCAAAGCGTAATTTATATCCTGAGTTTATTGAACATTTTGGTCCGTCGAGCCGGATTCGCGGTGTTTAATTTTGTCTTTGTTCGCGATTTTTGGAAGATTTACGCGAGTGAATATCAGTGAATTTGATTTATTCAACGTTGGACAATATAAATTGCATTATATCCTCATCTGGTAAGCGGCTTTATTCTGTATATTAGTGTATTAAGATTGGTTGTGTGTTAGACGAAAATCCATAATGGAAAATTTGAGCATAAAGCAGAAGCTTATTTATGAACAGCTTTCTAAACAATTAGCTGCGTTTGAAAAGGAATCCGATTCTCGTAAATCGCGTGCTTTTTTGAAAAATTCGTTAGATCGGGTGCAGAAAGCACATAAAGCCTTTACCGCAAACCATAATAAATTGGTGGATTCCATTCAAACCAAAGAAGATTTAGAAGTTCCCTATTTTTCTGAGAATATGGAAGGAGCTTTTCAAGAGATCCACCTAAGGTTCAAATCAGAACTTGAAGATTTAATTGAAGCAGACGAGAACTTGCATCTTTCGAAGCCCTCTCTCAATGACGTCACTCTTAACGACCACGTCGATATTAAACTTCCTCGCAAATCGCTTCCAACATTTACAGGCGATTATGATTCGTGGATATCTTTTCGAGGTCTGTTTAAAACTCTGATCTACGATAGATCCACCCTGTCTAACGTAGAGAAATTACACTATTTAAAGTGCAGTATAAGTGGAGAAGCTGAACGGCTTCTAAAACAATATCAAGTAACTGAAGCCAATTGTACGGTGGCTTCTGACTAGTCGATATGACAATGTCCATGCATTGCTTTGCGCAAATTTCGCTAAATTAATGAGCATTGGTGTTGCCAACGAGACTGCCTCTTCCATCAAATCATTGCTTGACCAAACAGTAGAAACGGTACGAGCCATTGAAAATATGAACATTCCGGATTTATGGAATTCGATTCTTGTCTATATCACGACACAAAAATTACCAACCGAAACTCGACAAATTTGGGAGCAGAAGCAAGCTTCCAAAAAGGACCTACCTACCTTTATCGATCTGAGTGACTTTCTACAATGTCGCTTTAGAGCATTGGAAGCAGTTAGCTTCAACCAGAGACCAACCACCTCATCTTATCGTCGCAATGTTAACTCGTTAGTTGTCGAAACGCATTCTACATGTGTACGGTCGACAGCCCAGCCATCGGCCGACCATCTTGTGGATTGCTTGAGTGGTGTAGGAGAGGTGGTCCTGAAGATGAGGGCAAACTTTCCTAGTCACACGCTACGCTATTCTACGCGAAGATTTCCAATCTGATAAAACCATAGATACAGAAGAATTCTAGATAGGCCCTGAAGGGGAAATTTTGTCTAGGTTTTTATAACACAATCACAAAAAACACACATACTATCAACCACTGTTACACTTCATCTGCCCTTCTGGGCAGAATTGTAAACGATCTTTATACGGCCGGCCGACCAGCTCAACGCGAAAGGCCGTGGGCGCCACGTACTTCTATACGGCCGTCCGCGAACGCTCCACGCAAGTACGAATCGTGGAACGTTTATTTTATGTAATAAATGACGCGGTTCATATAGTATCAATAATTACACGTTTATTACACCACTAAAGGAAGGTAACGAATAATTTCAAAATTCCGCTCTACTTTACCGCGTGATCGATCCGCAAAAAAATTTAATGTAAAATAAAATAATTATGAACTAACTTACAACTAAACTACATAACTAAAGTGGCAACTCACTAACTATAACTCGATGAATTCGTTGAGTTTCCGCAAGCTCATCCGCGACAACCACCGTCTTTACGTCGATCCGTCGGCTGTGTGAAGTTAGCCAGTCATGTTTTTGAAATTAGGTCCTTTTGCTCGGTGAACCGTTTGTTCTACAGCGGCTACGTTTGTTCTTGATTGTTAACCAATTAATATCGTTTGTGCTTCTCTAATTATTTAATTATAGCAACTTTAAAATTGTGAGTGTGAACTTAGCCAGTCATTTTTAAATATGGGTCGGAAAGGTATAGGTTTGGTATCAATCGAAAGCCAGACGTTTGTTCATTTTGTAGGGCGTTTGTTCATCCTGGAAACGGAAGGATACAGGAATTATTAAGGAAAAAGAGATTAGTTGTGACGTCATCTTTGTAGGGATTAAATCAACTCCTACATAAAAACAACTTTTGTACTATAACCCTTATATTTTATTATTACTTCTGTTTGGAACGACTAAACACAATCTGATTCAAATTACATTTCCTGCGGGCTTTTATACCAATTCTGAGGGCAACACCAGCGCCTCTATATGAAATTTAATTAACTATAGTTGGGTAGTGCTGCCACGTATGTCGCTATAATACTCCCCTCTTAAGTGACATTCCTGTGATTGATGTTAAATGTCACTGATTTTTGAGCAGATGATTTTGTCCTGGGACCAGAGTAAGTCCTAATATTTTGTTGCATTGGAGATCGGAGTGTGGAAGGATCGATTTCGTGAGGCAAATGTGGATTGATCAAATGCGCCGGTTTCAAACGTTCTGTAGTTACAGTTGTCTCTTTTCCAGCGATGTTGATTTTAAATACGCGGTCGCTGATTCGTTCGACAACAGCGAAAGGGCCAGCATACGGACGTTGTAAGGATCTTTTTGTTCCGTCTTGCCTCAGGAAGACGTGTGAGCAAGTGAACAAGTCCTTGTGGACGAACGAAGAGTCAATGCGATGATGGTTGACTGGTGTGGGCCGCAGTTTTTGCATACATTGTCTTAATTGCTCGACAACTATATGAGACTCGGCAGGAACGTCGTTGTCGTCGTTGACAAAGAACTCGCCCGGAATACGCAAGGTTGCACCGTAAACGAGCTCGGCAGGAGAACAATTAAGGTCCTCCTTAATCATGGTGCGTAGTCCGAGAAGTACTGTGGGTGGCGCCTCCGTCCACTTTGAGTTATTGTGGCAAGTCAAAGCGGCTTTGAGTGTACGATGCATACGCTCGACCATGCCGTTTGCTGCAGGATGGTACGCTGTTGTCCTTGTTCGTGTGCATCCAACCAATTGTAGTAACGCCTTCATCAATGACGACTCGAGTTGGGAGCCGCGATCAGTCGTAATGGTGACAGGAGCTCCGAAACGACTAACCCAGTGGCTGTAGAACATCAGGGCTATCGTTTCAGCTGTTGCATCGGAGATAGGAATAACCTCCGGCCATCGAGTAAACCGATCTATTATCGTGAGCGCATAATTAGCACCGTCTGAAGAAGGAAGTGGTCCTACTATGTCCAAATGGATATGTTGGAAACGCGTATCCGGTGCTGCAAATTTTTGAGGCGAGTTTTTAACGTGTCGGCTAACTTTCGAAACTTGACAGGCTATGCAAGATTTTGCCCATCTGGCTACGTCCTTGCATATGCTGGGCCAGACGTATTTTTGTCTGATGAGTCTGCTGGTTACACGTCCGCTGGGGTGCGAAACGCCGTGCACCTGATCAAAAACTTTTTGACGAAAATTGGCAGGAATGTAAGGTCTTGAAATGTTGGTCGATATGTCGCAATACAATGTTTTATTTCCGTCTATAATTACTGGATGTAAACGCAGAGATGTAGTACCTTCATTAAGTAGCTCTTCCAGCTCAGGATCTTGGTGTTGAGCATCCGAGATATCGCTTACAGAAATCGTGATAGGCTGGGAAATTGCATTGATGTTGTCCACTCGAGACAAGGCGTCAGCTACAAAGTTTCGAGAGCCATCGATGTGAACAATTCGAGTTGAAAATTGTGCGATATACTCCAATTGACGAGCTTGCCGGGGTGGTGCTTTATCCGTTCGTTGCTTGAAGGCGAATACCAGTGGCTTATGGTCGGTGCGAATTGTAAAAACTCTGCCTTCTAGCATGTATCGAAAATGTTTGATACCTTCAAAAATTGCAAGAAGCTCCCTATCGTAGGTGCTGTATTTTTGTTGTGTCGAGCTCAATTTTTGCGAGAAAAATCCTAACGGCTTCCACGTACCGTCTTGGAGTTGCTCAAGTACTGCACCTATGGCTGAGTTTGACGCGTCTGTTGATAGAGTTAGGGGTGCATTGGCTTTAGGATGAGCAAGCAGTGCTGCGTTGGCGATCAGAGTTTTGCTAAGCTCGAAAGCCTCCATGGCTTCTGGTGACCAAACAATCAGTCGTTTGTCTTTTTTACGGCAGTCTTTGGTAAGTGCGTTTAAAGGTGCCAATACACTTGCAGCTTTTGGCAAAAATTTACGGTAGAAATTTAGTATTCCTAAATATCTTCGCAGCTCTGCTATGGTAGAAGGACGATTGAATTTAATTATGGCGTCCGCTCGCTCAGGAATAGGTCTGGATCCGTTCTGGTCGATTTGATAGCCAAGATATTGAATCTGCTTCACCCCCAATTCGCACTTAGAAGAGTTTACTTTGATACCATATGCCGAAAGACGCTCGAAAACTTGGCGAAGATGGTCTAGATGCTCCTCCTCGTTGGCGGATGCAAGTAGAATATCATCCAGATATACATAGCAAAATGAGAGTCCCCGCAAAACCGTGTCCAAAAAACGTTGAAACGTTTGGGCCGCATTGCATAAGCCGAAGGTCATCCGGCAAAACTCGAAAGATCCGAATGGTGTACAGATTGCGGTCTTGGGTATATCATCAGGGTGAATTGGCACCTGATGATACGCACGTTGCAGATCGATCTTGCTAAAAATTGTCTTTCCATGTAGAACGTGTGCGAAATCGTGTATATGGGCGATCGGATAACGGTCCGGAATGGTCACAGCGTTGAGACGACGATAATCTCCACATGGCCTCCAACTGCCGTCTTTCTTGGAAACCATGTGAAGTGGACTTGACCATGGGCTTTCAGACGGTCTGCAGATCCCTTTCTCAACCATATATTTAAATTCGTCCTTCGCGATCGCGTATTTGTCCGGGGGTAAACGCCTAGGACGTTCAGAGACTGGGTTGCCAGTAGTAGCAATCCGATGAACCACAGTATGGTGTTGCACGTCCGAGAAATTTTGTGACGACGTTAATTGCGGAAACTGTGACAATAATTGGGAGAATTTGTCGGTATTTTGTATCGTCGATAAGCTCACATGCTTCTCCTGTGAGACTTGAGCGAGAGAGAAGCATTGAGTTGTTCCATCAATTAAGCGTTTACGTTTAATATCCACCAGCAAATTTAAATGGCGTAAAAAATCTGCCCCTATTATTGGTCGTGCCACGTCTGCCACGTGGAAGTACCATTGTAAATTTCTACGTAGTCCGAAATCTAAATTGAGCAGTTTTTCACCATAGGTTTTTATTACTGCGTTGTTGGCGGCAAAAAGTTGGAAATCTGAAGGTTTTCTTGGTTTATCGGATGTTGACGGTGGTACAACAGAAACGCTGGCTCCAGTATCGATTAAAAAATGCATGCCCGAGACTCTACATTGTATGATGAGGCGGTGCGGCTCGCTCACGTCGACACCTATCGCACAACTAGGTGACGACGGTTTTAGTTTCCCGAATCGGCCTTGAAGGAACAAGGCTTTCGGCATTTGTTGGCGTTTGCTCCGAAGCGGTTATGGTAGTAACACATGCGTGTGTTTCTGTCAGGTATTGATTTTCGCTGTTGTGATCGGTTACGCGAACTTGTTCTATAACGCCTGTTAGATTTGTTTTGATCTATATTGCAGAAACTTCGCTCAAGTTTGCTAAGGCGCTTAGATATTTCATCCACGGCATTTGTGTCATGATGCTGTGGGGAATCGGCAACGCTTGCTACAGTGGGCCAAAAATTACACTCAGCAATAATTTTGTCGGCCATATCTGCTAATATACCAATTTCAACTTGGTCCGTAACCGTAAGAATGGCTCGTACTCGAGCTGGGAGTCGACGAAGCCACAATGACTTGATCGCGTCAGTGGACAATTGGTCGCTGGCTAAAGATATCATTTCTCGTAGGAGAAACGAAGGTTTTTTGTCACCTAATTCGAGTTCTGTCAGAACTTTAGTGAGTTTGCTTTCATTAGAGTCAGCGAAACGGGCTATGAGTTGCCTCTTGAGTTCTCCAAATCGGTCGGTAGCAGGAGGTTTCTCTACGACGTCAGCAACATGGTCTAGGATCGAACTGTCCAACGACGCGACGACAGCGTTGAATTTATTGATGTCAGACACAATCCGATTTGCTGCGAATTGGGCCTCCACCTGGGCGAACCACAGTGTGGGGCGGCGCTGCCAAAATGGCGGTAACTTGACGCTGGTCATGGCCTCAATGTGCGATGTGTATGACGCGGCCGGAGCACCAAAAGGCATTTTGAGCTGCGCACCTGTTGCTTGAGCACTCGTTGACGGCGGCAAAAATTCGCGCGTAACGGACGGGCTGGCTACTGTTACTATTGGAGCAGCGGCAGATTTAATTGGAGACGGCTCCGACATGATTATTTCTGTGGGAGTTGTGACGTGTCTCCGGCGCTGTGGTGCGATGCTGTGACGTCAAGTTTTAGTGCTCCAACTGATGGTCGCTGTGCAATCAGGTTCCAGAGGGCATGCGCTGTGAAGTCGCGCTCCAGATGAGAGGGGTTGGCGATGAGGGACCCAATCTGGTTGACGGGCACTGGCGATGAGTTAAGCGCTCCGGAAGACGGGCGATGGGGGTAGCGCTCCAGATGACGGGCGCTGGCGGTAGCGCTCCGGCTGACGGTAGCGCTCCGGTTGACGAGCGCTGGCGATAGGGTAGCGCTCCGGATAACGAGCGCTGGCGACGGGGGTAGCGCTCCGGTTGACGAGCGCTGGCGACGGGGGTAGCGCTCCGGTTGACAAGCGCTGGCGACGGGGTAGCGCTCCGGTTGACGGGCGCTGCTGCGTGTACGCGCTCCAGCTGTAGGACGCTGACGACGTGTGCTGTGCGGTAGCGCTCTGGATGACAGGCGCTGCTACGTGTACACGGCTGGTTGAGGGCGCTGTGCGGTCGCGCTCCGGATGACGGGCGCTGCTATATGTACGCGCTCCAGTTGTAGGACGCTGACGTCGTCTGCTGTGCGGTAGCGCTCCGGATGACGGGCGCTGCTACGTGTATACGGCTGGCTGAGGGGCGCTGTGCGATCGCGCTCCGGATGACGGGCGCTGCTGTATGTACGCGTTCCAGTTGTAGGACGCTGACGTCGTGTCCTGTGCGGTAGCGCTCCGGATGACGGGCGCTGCTACGTGTATACGGCTGGCTGAGGGGCGCTGTGTGGTCGCGCTCCTGACGACGGGCGCTGCTAGGATCACGTCGGGGTCACCAATATGTAGGGATTAAATCAACTCCTACATAAAAACAACTTTTGTACTATAACCCTTATATTTTATTATTACTTCTGTTTGGAACGACTAAACACAATCTGATTCAAATTACATTTCCTGCGGGCTTTTATACCAATTCTGAGGGCAACACCAGCGCCTCTATATGAAATTTAATTAACTATAGTTGGGTAGTGCTGCCACGTATGTCGCTATATCTTCACTCAACCAACGCCATCTACTCAGCTCAGCTGTACGGGCAACCCGTGTCCCGCGAACAATTTATGCAAGATCCACACCATCATCGTACAGCTGAGCTGAGTAGATGGCGTTGGTTGAGTGAAGATGACGTCACAACTAATCTCTTTTTCCTTAATAATTCCTGTATCCTTCCGTTTCCAGGATGAACAAACGCCCTACAAAATGAACAAACGTCTGGCTTTCGATTGATACCAAACCTATACCTTTCCGACCCATATTTAAAAATGACTGGCTAAGTTCACACTCACAATTTTAAAGTTGCTATAATTAAATAATTAGAGAAGAACAAACGATATTAATTGGCGAACAATCAAGAACAAACGTAGCCGCTGTAGAACAAACGGTTCACCGAGCAAAAGGACCTAATTTCAAAAAAATGACTGGCTAACTTCACACAGCCCGATCCGTCTTCGATATTTCTCAGCTGTTCTTTCGTTATATCTTAAGCTGTTCCTTCGATTCCAAGCTAAGACAAACACCGCTTCTCAATTGCATCTAGACAAACACCGCTTCTCAATTGGATCTCTTCGTTCGCTTTCAAATCCACCTTTGTTCACATCCAAAAATTAGACAAAAGGTGTGTTTTATTGGTTATCCCGTGTAGGTTTTTTTTTTTTTTTCAAATTCATATTTTATTGCATTATTTAGCTACAATTCTTATACTTTTTAATTAAATATGCTTAACTCCTCTAAAGCTATGCTTGAGTGAGAAGTCAGTTGGATTAAGGAATATATTTCACTAAGTGACTATTAAATTACAATAATTATACATAAGTAGATAAAATATTTTAATACAAATAAATTATAAATCATTGGACAATGGATAGTTTTATAATGCATGAAGTTCGTTGCCATATATATTAAATATTTCATAAAAAGCTGATAGGGATAAGTTAAGTAGCCAATGCTTTAATTTCATTTTGAAAACTTGTGAGTTATTCATAACAATTCTTATATTAGTGGGTAGGAGATTGAAAAAGTAGGGACCAGTAAAGGTACGATATCTTTGGGTTGATGACTTCTTGCAGCGCGGGACGAATAGTCTAATGTAGTTGTGACGTGTGTAGAGAGAATGCAAGATTAAACTCGGATTTTCTTTTGTGATTAAATAACATAAGACTGCTTTCACGTATATAAATCTTACATGCATAACACGAGTAGTTGAAAATAAGTTAATTGATGGGTATGTTATAGGTAGGCGAAAAGCCATTTTCAGTAAGATTTTATGAGTGGTTATCAGCGGTTTTAGGTGGTTATTATATGCACCGCCCCAGGCAATTATTCCGTATTGGAGTAGAGATTGGATAAGCGAGGAGTAAACTTGTTTCATTTGTGGTGATGTTAAAACTGGACTCATAGTTTTGAAAATATATATGGTTTTGCGTAATTTAATTACAAGTTGAGCGATGTGTTCGTTCCATTTTAGGTATTTGTCTATATGTATTCCGAGATATTTAACCTTATCATAAAGATCTATTTGAGCGCAGTTACAAGAGATGACATCCTGTTCGTGTGTTCTTAAAGGGCATGAATGAATCGTTATTTTATTCAATGTAGGTTGGCCAGTAATATTAAGAGAAAATGCTATTGCTTTTGTTTTAGCTACATTTAAATGCAATGAATTTATGTCGAGCCAAAACTTAATGGACTGTAGGCCTTGCTCGGCGTAAGTGAAACTTTCACACCATGTTTTGCCCGAAGCTAAAAGAACCGTATCATCGGCAAACGCAATGATTTTACTGTTCCTGAGGTTCATATTACATAAATCATTAACATAGATTAAATACAATAGTGGTGATAAGACAGTACCTTGGGGAAGGCCGAAAGAGTCGTTATTTTTCCATTTACTCATTGTATTACCGATTTTGACGCATTGTTTTCGATTGTCCAAGTAACTAGAGAATATCCTAAGTGGTGTGTTACAAATTCCAATTTGTTGCATTTTTTTAATCAATTTTCTATGTGGAATCGTGTCGAAGGCTTTGGCCAAGTCCATAAATATAGCTATCGGCTTGTTATCGATTTCAATTTCTGAATGAAGGAAATCGCACAATTCGACAATAGCGCTTTCTGTACTCATTCCTTTTCTGAATCCATATTGATTGGAGGATAATATATCATTTTCATTGAGGTATTTTTCCAAACGCGCCTTTAAGCACTTTTCAAATAATTTTGAAAATATCGGTAACAATGAAATGGGGCGATAGTTTAATGGCAAGTTTTTGTCACCACTTTTGAAAATGGGAACCACTACAGCCTTTTTAAAAGGCGATGGGAATACTCCTTCTTTGATGCACTTATTAAAAACAGATGTTAATGGGATCTTAATCTCTTCCTTGATAGATTTAAGCAGATAGGAGCTTAGTTTGTCTATACCAGGAGAACATGCTCGCAGCGTATCGATATGACTAGCGATTTCGTCACAACTAACATTGCATAAATGTAAATTAGATTGACTTATGGAGCCAGTTGGTTCGTCTTCATGTAACTCCAACGGCTCATTGAGGCGAAAGTAATTGTGGCCAACATTGGTAAATGATTCGTTCAGGGTATCAGCAACTGACTCAATTGATATATGGGGTGCGTTTATGTTCGGATTAATTATTTTTAACCAATCTATTTTATCCGTATAACGTTTCCCTGTCATTTCATTCACAGTTTTCCACAATTTTTTGGTTGAATTGTTATTCAAACTTATGTTTTTTTGGATGTAATCTCTTTTCGCGCATTTCATGATTAAATTTAGATTGTTTCGATATTTCTTGTAAAAATTTCGCAAGTTTGTATTGAAAGGCTGATGGTCCAGCTTATTTTTCAGTTTATCCCTAAATCTGATAGATCGTATGACTCCCTCAGTTAGCCACGGTTTTAGTGGTATTAGATTTCGTTTGGGTTTATGGATGAATTCACATTCTGTAATAAGCTTGCTAACAGTATCTACAAATTTCATAGTTGTTATCTCGGCAGGATCAAGAGTATTTAGCATATTGTCCCAGTCGGTGTTTGTAAGTTTTTGCTTAAGAAGGCCTAAATTTGTCTTAGTTTGAGTATTGAGATCAACATTTCTGGGAATATCATTCAAATTTAATGGGACAGTTAGAAATATTGTGCTATGGTCCGTAATGGAACTTCTATATATAAATGGTGTATAAGGCCTGTTTTGATTTTGCCTTAATAAAATATGATCGATACAGGTTGCAGAAGTGGGACTGACTCGTGTCGGTTTATCAATGATAGAATTGAAACCCAATTTAGCAAGAGTGTCCAGATAATCGTTAGATACTGCGGAATTTTCAAGGGTGTTTATATTAATATCACCCAAAATCACATCCGCTTCATTATTCGATTTTTCAGGTATAATGTTAGGTAAATTATATATAAAGTAGTTGACGTCTAGCGATGGAGATCTATAAATGCCTAATACAGATACGCTTGTATTTGTATTTAGTTTAATATCCACTTTCAAACCACTAAAAAAATCATCCGAAATTTCGTTACAATCATATTTCAAAGAAGTATTTACATATATTATGACTCCGTCATTTTTGTTTTTATTTGCATGCGTAAATAAGATATCATACCCCTCAATACGAAAGTTGTTTGCAATTTTATGAAATTCGATCAGATAGCTGTTGTGTTGGGATTCGGATAGGACTATTATGTCAATTTTAACTTTTAATTGATGAATTAATATTAGTAGATCATCAAAATTCTTTTTTATGCTTCTTATATTAAGATGCATGAATTTAAATTGGTCAGCGTTTTGGCTAAATAACATTTTACAGTTAAAAATAGTATCAAATTCTACAGTAGTAATATCATCAAAAGGAAAATCCATAATAATAATAAAAGAACAATAATTAATAGAAAAAAATATTAAACTAAGTTTGAATATAGCTAATTATTCAATCGAGTTACATCGAGATCCGATTCGCAGAGAATTTTATGAATTTTTCTCGTATCTTCATCCTTTCGCATTAAAATAATTCCGTTGCTAACCCAGGTAAATTTGAATGCGTTGTGTCGAGCGAATGTTTTTGCTTTAAATAATAATGTCTTAGAAGCTCTCGTGAGATGACAGTTGATATAGACACGATTCTTGGGAAACATACTATGGATCTTATTCGCCGTGAGTCCCTCTCTATTTAGTTTAGTCTTTTTAAGCCAATCGTCGCGTTCGGTTGTTGAATTAAACTTCACGATTATTGATTTTTCGTTGTCGCTACGAGAATTTTGTTGCCGGATTAGTGAGACTACTGATGTTGTTTGTTGTAGTGAAAGAGATTTTTCAATTGAATCAAAAATTTCTTTTAAGTTTTCGTTCGGTGTAGACGGAACGCCGGATATTTCGATTTCGCATGCGAGCAGATTTTGTTCGACTTGGTGAACGTGGATTTGTAAGGTTTTCAATTGTGTTCTAAGCTCATTGTTTTCTCGTGATAGATTCTCCGAAATTTGTGTAACATTATCGATTTTGTTGGTGAATGTGTTGATTTTGAGGTTAAAGTCGTCGATTTTCGAACAACAATAATCCAAAGAAGCTCGGTACTCCTGCAGCTCCGATTTTATTTCTTTCCTTAAATTTGATGACTGCGTTTCAATATTGGTTTGTATATTAATTATCATATCCTTGAGATCACTATAGTTGGAATTGATACTCGACATGATAGATGTATTATCTTGAGTTTGTTTGCAAGCAGAGCAAGACCAAGTTTTTTTGCGATCTTTCGAAAATTTCTTGAAATTTGCTTCCGAAAAGCCGCCACAACCATAGTGAAAGGATTGTAAACATTTTGTGCAATCTATTTCGTCCCCTTTGTCTACTTCGCCTTTGCAGCTAGTGCACTTCATAATTATGAGTGACAAGTGCTTACCAGTATAGTGTAGTGTCGTGATGAAATAGTTTTCGATTTACGTGATGCTATCTTCCAAAATATCGCTATATTCTTCTTTCCCCAGAGACGGTAGTTGGCTAATGTCGATACAGATGCAAATTTTGTGCGTCTGATTGTAATAATTAATGTATTATTTTACTTTTTTGTTGGACAGAAAGAAAAGCGCGGGTGTCACTTAGCTTGACATTGACAGGTTTGGGTAACGAAACTTCATATAAAAAAAAATGACAGGTGGATCAGCTGGCATTTTTTTTATATGGAGTTTCGTTACCCAAACCTACACGGGATAACCAAAAAAACACACCTAATGAGAGATTTATCAATTTATAATCAAAATTCAATCCAATCCAGTATCTATTGGGGAACCCACCTTTGTACACATCCAGAAATTAGACAAAGAGGGTTCCCGTTGGATTCCACCACTGCCATCTAGATAGACAGGCCAAACTGCAGAAATTTGTTCGTCTACAAGTGGACAAAGTGCGTTCGTGACCAGTGACAGTTGACATTTGTAAAGCCCACAACCTCCAGTGCTTCTGAACCCAAAAGTTGAAATATGCCGAGCGTTTATTACGAAACAAAGGTTATGGTTTGCTTTAATGTGTTTCTGATGTGCAAGTGGTAAAATAGTATACATCAACATCGTACTTACCATATTTATCTCAAAAATCAACGCACTGGCATGTGTATATCATAGCAAGTCACACGAAATGACAGGCTGACAGCCACTGATATTTGGATTGTGGACAATTTGTGGATTGTACTGAGCGGTACTTTGGCAGTACTAAGCGCGGACCATGAGCAACCATGGCACTACTAGGGTTGCATGACCACTGGCAGATCAGCTGATAATCCGGCCTGTCTATCTAGATGGCAGTGATTCCACCCGCTTTTATAACTTTTGTCCCAACGGGGAATCTTTATCGGTTAATTTATATGCGAATCCCGATACTTTAGTATGGCAATGCCTTGATTTTACGTCTGTCGTCTGTCAATCATTGACAGAACATTTAAGTGTCAACCATGGAATAGAGAAATAGTGTCAACCGATCTCTCTCCACGTCGTGACGGGAAAATTGTTGTCTTGAAAATGTCTTTATTTAACAGCAGCCGCGACAAAGACGACGGACCGGGGCCAGTGTTTTTGTGTGTTATCGTCTGGGTCATGTGTGTCGTCGTGAATCGTAATCGTCGTCGTCTTTGCAGATTTTTACGTGATTGAAAATCCTTACGTGGAAACATCATCAATTGCCGCCCCTCTGGTCGCAACTATGCCGAAGAATAAGGGAAAAAGGGAGCGTGTCGGCGACGACGACGTGCGGCCAAGAACCAAAAGACCGGCTTGACTATGGCAGGACGAACGGCAAGCAAATATATAGCAGCGGATCATTAGATAAGTACTCCTTTTCTAAGCGTCAACTAAGTACATTGTGGTATCTTTTCTTTTATCTCGTTCCAGGATCGCGTAAGACATACACGTATCTTCGTATGGCTGATTTAGTGAGTATACCACCCCCCTAATCGTTGCCAAGCTCCTAACTAATTTCCTACGTGTTGACTTTTATTTTTAGCGGCATAATTGTAAAATTCCCCCTTGCTTTAAGTGGTTTTTCTGGATGAGAAAAATCACAATAATCGCTCAAAAGAATAGAGTGGGCCGAATACACTTACGTATGGAGTATATACAATAGCAAAATAACCGCGAGGAAAGTGTAAGATTGCTTCCAAAATGTCCTCTGTATAACCGGAAAGAAATCAAATTTGTAAGTTTTTTCCCAAATTCATTACCACATATATTTACAATACTAACTTGCATGCCTTACCCACTACACCATATATACTACTATTTAATCTATAAATACTAATTCTATAGTTTATAACACTAATTACGCTCTATCTAATGTTTAACACAACCACCAACCTCAACTACAATCTATAAATACTTAATTTCCCATACTTCAATTTTAACAATTTTTTTTATATATAAATGTATGCCTTAGTACTACCCTAAACCTTTTTTTTTTTGTAACTTACTACTACTATTTACAAACTAATTACTGCTAATTCTACTTAATTAATCGCTTCCACTAACTTATGACAAATTACAATTTTTTTTATTTCCCTCCTTCCAAATTAATTACTATCAACCAACAATCTTATAACCTATACTTAGTATAAAAAAAAATACTTATACGGAGGACAACGGCGGAAATTCCATGCGCAAAATCAAGAATGATGTGAAATCACGGGACATACGTTTTTAGGTCTTTTACATTCCACACCCCGGCATCCTTTCCATTCATGTCCTGCAAGGAGAAAGTACTATTCGATACCTTCTGCTTTATACGGAAAGGACCAATATATCCTGGTGCTAATTTGGCAGAATAATACTTACTGGCGTCTGACAGCACAAAATTCCGTCTCCACACCAGATCATTCGGTAGAAAATCCACCATCCGCCGCCTTAAATTATAGCGTCCTTCGCAGTTGCCTTCATCCGTTCCAAAATTTCCGTATGAAATTCTTTGAGTTTTTGGCTCCTCGCTATAGGGTCCAGACTAGTCCCCATATCCGTTGGACGGTTAGCTCCCTCACGGAAGATATCCATTTCACGACCGAAATTAATAAAGTATGGGCTGACGCCGGCTACTTCGTGCCTAAATGTACACTCGGCACATCCAATTTGTGCTAAATTTACATCCCATTTTCTATGATTGTCGGACACTTACGAACGGAGCATACGCTTTATTTCCTGGTTGGTGCGTTCGGCTGGGTTCGCTTGCGGGTGATAGAAAGCCGTAAACTTAGGCTTACAGCCGTATTTATTTAGCAATTCATTAAATTTCGAGCTACGGAACTGCACTCCGTTATCACAAACCACCCACCTTGGAACTCCGAATAATAGGAACACCTGCTCCTCCAGCAGTCGTGTTATTTCCGATGTAGTGGCCGACCGTACTGGGAGTATGATCGGAAATTTGGAGAAATAGTCCAAGACGGTCAAGATATAAGTGTAGCCCTTACTCGAACGTGGTAACGGCCCTACCAGGTCAACGCACACCATCTCCCAGGGTGCTGTGGCCTCACCTGCTCTCGATGTCATTGTGGCCCCCGATGCAACACGCTCTACCTTGACCGACTGACACACCTTGCATTTCCGAACATACCCCCGTACATCAACTGCCATTTTCGGCCAGTAACAATCCTTCGTTACCCGATGAAGAGTACGACTTCCACCCATATGTCCTGCCGTCGGATCATCGTGGTTTCGCTCCAAGATCGTCTTCCGTTCCGCTTTGGGAATAACCCGCTTCCATGCGGAAGACGAGTCTAACTCCGGGTGTTTTGGTCGAACGTGCTTCCAAAGTGAACTACCCTCAATTCGCCAATTGGGGAAATCATCTGGTTTCTCCCGCACCCTATCCATCATGGAGGTGTACCATTTGTCGACCACTGGTGTCGTCTCAACCGCGTCCACGGCAACGAATGAACGGGAAAGGGCATCTGGAACCAAATGCTCTTTGCCTTTCCGATGAATGATTTCAAAATCATACTGCTGTAACTTCACCGCCCACCTTGCAAGACGTCCTGCGGGATCTTTCAAATTATTGAGCCAAACCAGGGAGTGGTGATCTGTTATCACCACAAACCGAATCCCCTCCATATAAGGCCGCAATTTTTCCACCGCCCATAGAACTGCAAGGCATTCCTTCTCAGTTGTGGAGTACTTCCGTTCTGCCTTAGTGAGAGATCTGCTGAGATAACAGATCACCTTCTCACCCTCACTGTGCAGCTGGCTCAACACAGCTCCCAACCCAACATCCGATGAATCTGTCTGGATCTGGAACTGCAGATTGTAATCCGGACATGTTAAGATAGGTGCAGACGATAACTTGGCTTTTGCGACAAGGAACGCGTTTTCGCAATCTTCCGACCACACGAACTTCCTATTTTTATACCCTTCGCTTACTAAGCGAAAAGGGTATATTAACTTTGTCATGAAGTTTGTAACGCATTGAAGGAAGCATCTCCGACCAAACAAAATATGTATATATATGATCAGCGTGACGAGCTGAGTTGATTGGACGATGTCCGTCTGTCCGTCTGTCTGTCTGTCTGTCTGTTGCGACGCGTTTTGCTCGGCCAGTTTAAAAGCTATGGAGCTGAAATTTTGCAGACATGCTTCTTTTTATTGCAGGCAGTTTGTATGTTTGAATCCGTAAAATCCGACAAGGGGGTCGTGGGGCTGCCATACAAACCTACTCCCCAAAATTAGGTTCTTCTTAGAAAAACTTTTTTATTTATGCACAAATTTCAATCAAATTTCGCACAAATGTGTTTCTAGTGATACCACAAAACATATGTAAAAATGGACCAAATCGGACCATGGGGTCATGGGGCTGTCATACAAACCTAGCTCCCCAAATTAAGTTCTTCTAAGAAATTTTTTTTTACTTATACACCAATTTCAAGTAAACTTCACGCAAATGTGTTTCTATTGATGACACGAAACATATGTATGAATATATGGAGTCGGACCATGTGGCCGTAGGGCTACCATACAAACCTATCCCCCCAAATCAAATTTTTCTAAGAAAAACGTTTTTATTTGCTCACAAATTTCAACCAACCTCATGGAAATGTACTTTTATTGATGTTACAAAACATATGCAAAAATGAATGAAATCGGACCATTGGGGTCATGGGGCTGGCATATAAACCCAACCCCCAAATTAGGTTCTTTGAAGAAAAACTTTTTTATTTGTCCACCAATTTCAACCAAATCTCATAAAAATATGTTTTAATTGATGCCACAAACATACGTAAAAATTGAAGGAAAGGCCATGCGGTCATAGGGCTGCCGTACAACCCCCGCCCCCCCCCCCCCCCCCACACACACACACACTTCGTCTTTGGTCATTCTAAGAAACCCACACCCACGTCCACCGCTTCCCCCAATAAATCTTCCACGGCACTTATGTGTAAATTCAAAGAAAAGCATGGAAGCGGGGAGAATTGAACACAAGTCATAGGAACGCCCGAAAAAACTTTTAGCTCGGGGTGAGCGAAGGGTATCCAAATTTCGGCCGCGCCCGAAATTAGCCTCGGTCTCGTTTTTTAGTAGGTTTGTCAAGGGCTCGACTAGGGAGGCGAAATCCGGAATGAACCGTCGGTACCATGATACCATCCCTAGGAACTGTCGAACCCTCGACTGTAGTCGGGGCCTTTATCGCCTGCACACAAGCCACCTTGTCTGGATCCACGTTTAGCCCCTACCGATCCACCACATACCCGAGATATTTGAGTTGAGATCTGCAGAAATCGCATTTGCTCCGTGAGGCCCTCAGCCCAGCTTGTCTCAATCGTTTGAAGACCTCCTGGAGTATCTCCAAGTGTTTGGTGAAGTTCTGCGTGACGATTATGATATCGTCCATGTAGACAAACACATTTGGCTCCAAATCCGGTCCTAAGACCTTATCGATCAGTCGTTGCCATGTAGCCGGAGCATTGTGAAGGCCAAATGGCATCCTAGTAAATTCAAAAAGGCCCATTCCCGGTACAGTAAAAGCCGTGTACTGTCGCGACTCTTTCGCCATTGGCACCTGCCAATACGCGGACTCAATGTCCGCCGAACTCAAATATTTAGCTTTCTCCAGTTTGTCCAGTTGTGCAGAAACATAGGGTATCTGCATCTCGCTCTGAGACAAAAGCTTCTCCAATTCTACTTCCTCTGTTGGCGATAGAACACTTCGAGTGTTGAGGTGCGCTCCCTGCACTTCTTCTATTGAGGTCACAAATTCCCAGTGACCCTCACGCAGATTGATAACCAATCCAAGTCTTCGAATAAGCTCAACCCCCAAAATTACGTCGTGTGGTAAAGATTTAACCACCAAGGCCTTAATATCAAGAGACGCGAGAGCGTCTCGCCCGCCAAAGGAAAAAGAAAAACGAAAGCGAACAAGTCTATGATTACCGGAGACAACTTGCTTTTTTGTTTGATCAGGCTACAGCCTTCCAGGCAACAGCCCCCAAAAAAAAATTTTTACCAAAATATTCCACATATCCTGTTCTGGTGCCTTTCCAAATAAAATCTTCGATCGGCACAATAACGGGTAAGATATATGCAATAAACGGTGAAATTTTCACCCTCACAGACTTAAGCGAGTAACCCAATTTCAGAATAAAGTCTACAGTTGCAGAAAGACTTGCTTCTACTGTCTCTCTTCGTGATGGAATTTTTATGAAATTTGGAACGAATGATCCTCTGGTGGTCCTTCTAAAGAATCAATGTCTTCCATTTAGATAAGTGGATGGAATAACGGTAAATTAATAGTTAAAATTAACAAAAGATTTCCAACAATTGTGTCTATCGGCTCATCGCATTGACCATTTTTTAAAACACACTGCGGCATTGGGATATTCGGATATTGGGACACCGGGAGACTGGGAGACTAGGATCTTGGGGTAGTGGGATATTAGGAAATTGGGACATTAGGGTCTTCGGACATTAGGACATTGGGGCATTAGGCACAATGGGGAAACAGGGCCGTGGGGACATCGGCATATTGGGGCATTGGGACATCGGGATATTGGGGCATTGGGACATCAGGATATTGGGACAATGGGACATTGGGATATTGGGACATTAGGACACTGGGAGACTGGGACATTAGGACACTGGGATATTAGGACATTGGAACATTATAACCTTGGGACAATCGGACATTGGGACACTGGTACATAGGGGCATTGGACCACTGAGACATCGGAATGTTGTAGCATTGGGACATCGGGATATTCGCACATAGGGGCACTGGGATATAAGAACATGTGAACATTAGGGTCTTGGGTCATTAGGACATTGGGATATTAGGACATCAACACATTAGGACATTGGGACATTAGGTACACTGGGGAAACTGGGACGTGGGAACATTGGGGCACTGGGACATCGGGATATTAGAACATTGGGACATTGTAACATTGGGATATTGGCACATTGGGATATTGGAACATTGGGATACTTGGACATTAGGGCACTGAGATACAGGGACATTGGGGCACTGGGATAGTAGGACATTAGGCTATTGGGACCTTGGGACACTTGGTATACTGCGACATTGGGACACTGACCACTGGTACATTAGGACATTGGGCCATTGGGATATTATCACATTAGGATACTGGGACATTTGGGACATTGGGGTATTGGGATATTAGGAAATTGGGGCATTGGGACCTTGGGACATTAGGACAGTTAGACATTGGGATATTAGGACATTAGGTGGGAGACTGGGACATTAGGATATTCCGATACTGGGACATTGGGACACTAGGGTAGTGGGACATTCGGACATTAAACCATTGGGGCACTGTGATATTTGCACATTGGGACAATAGGACCTAAATTGGGACACTGGCACATCAGGATATTGGGACATTGGCACATTAGGTTATTAGGACATTGGGACACTGGGATATTAGAACATTGGGACATGAGGACACTGTGACAATGGACCTTAGGGCATTAGGGCATTAGGACATTGGAACATTGAGGCACTGTGACATTGGGACAATGTGACATTGGGACACTGGGTCAGGGGGCATTAAGACAGATCAGTAAGAGAACGTTAACAAAGCGTTGGTAAGGCAACAACAGAGCGTTAGCAGATCGTTAACAGAGTGTTAACAGACAATTAACAGAGCCTTAACAGAACGTTAACAGAACGTAAATCGAGTAATAAAAGAAAGGTAACAGACCGTTTACAGAGCGTTAGCCGAATGATTAAAGAGAATTAAGAGAACATTAACAGAACGTTAACAGAGCATTAACGAAAAGATAATAGAGTGTTAAGATAACGTTAATAGAGCATTAACAGAGTTAACAAAAAATTAACAGATTACTAACAGAATGTTAGCAGAGCCATAACACAAAGATAACACAAATCTATTTTGCACAAAATACATATTAATAAACTGTACCCATTTCATCCCAAAATTATTTTTAAAAAAGCTCAGCAACAGCCATTTGTGGCGTATTTCCAATTGCGTTTGCAGTATCTATTTATTTTAAAGAAGACCCTGTGAATATAACTTATGATATTAAATTTATGGAATATGCTGAACAAAAACCTATTGAAACTTTTCCCAAAACAAAAATATTAGTTGGCTATTTAAGTATGCAAAAATATATCATATCTGACCAAAAACAACAAAGTTGTAAAAGTTACCCCGCCAAAGAAAAATTCATCTGCCGCAAAAAGAATACATATCACTCCAATCCGCTGCTCATATCTAATTTTGTTTGCTGGATGTACTTTTGTTTTAGGTGTAAATGCTAGAGAAGTTTAAATGTACAGGACTACTTCTTAAAGTAATTTGGAGGGAGCCGTCAAAGTGGCACTGAATAAAATGTTAAAGCTCCCACCAAATTACTTTAAGAAGTAGTCCTGTACATTTAAACTTCTCTAGCATTTACACCTAAAACAAAAGTACATCCAGCAAACAAAATTAGATATGAGCAGCGGATTGGAGTGATATGTATTCTTTTTGCGGCAGATGAATTTTTCTTTGGCGGGGTAACTTTTACAACTTTGTTGTTTTTGGTCAGATATTGAATCCGTCCTTTCAAATTTATTGGAACGTGTACCATCCCATCCACTGCACACGTCCCATCATCTGCTAATTTGATAGTGACGACTCCATTCCGCTCTAAATCTATTCCTAGACCATTTACTTTATTCCAACCACTTCCTCCTATAATGGTCCTGGAAGCACCAGAATCTAATAGACCAATCATTTTTACCCCAAATATATCAACTTCGATATGTGGCCGACAATCATCACCCTTACCATCTAATACGTAGCCGAGCGCAACCTAATGGTTACCAATCTCCCCATTTTCCCCAAAACAATCACAGAAAGTTAAATGAGCGGTGTTTGATACTGTCGTTAATCCGCCACTCTCCTCACCGCCTAAGGAGCTGGCCCATCGTTTCCCGACGTTCCTGCTCGATTTTGCGGTTGCCTTGTCTTCGTACAATCCGGGCACGTCGCTCGCATATAGCCTTGTCGACCGCACCCAAAGCATTTCATCGGTTGATGACAATCTCGCCAAAGGTGACCCCGTTGGTTACAGTTGCGACACATACATTCGGTCGCCTGGGCACAAACATTTGTAGGACGCGCATTCGTTCCGCTATACGCCAAATCAGGCTCTAAAATTCCCCGGGTCGAGCGAGGCAACGGTGAACACAAAATAGCATATCAAACGTCAAAGTTCCGAACGCGCTGTGCTCCGCTTCTGATTCCAATATTCATACTAATACGAAATTGTTAATTTTACCGCGAGTGACGTTTCGCTTTGTGACCCTCATAACTCACTCCCCTCAAATTTGTGTCTCTTGATACGCACTGACTTATCTCTGAGAAACGCTTTTGTCTTCGTCAGATTTGCGTACGGCGATTTCTTTGTTTTCTTTGTTTAAGCTAAACTGTAATACAGTGAAAACTTTCCTGAAGTGATAGAGTGCTAGTTATCATAGACACCTGGATTTTCGTGAAGTGCTTGCGGTGAAGCTTCTGTTATACATATAACTACATATAACTGTGTGACTTTGACACCCGATACACCAACCCGTTATACATATAACTGTGTGACTTTGACATCCAATACATCAACCCGATCATTCACAATTTGTGTTTTTTGAATTGTGGTTTGTGTCTGTGATTTGAACCTAGACCAGTGGCGGGCCTGATTTTCTGCACGGTGACGAGCAGTACATATACAACATTAAACAATATATTTTCTGTTGTATCATATATACTTACTATGGCGGACTGTTCGTCGTCATCTTGTCTTGGTAAGGCCACCAGGTCGCCTATTATTGTGTGTACTGGATTCTGTGGCAAATCCTACCACAGCAAGTGCGTAAATCTTAACGCCCCCGTGGCCGATGTTATTCTGCAAGCGGACTCCGGCCTATATTGGTTCTGTTCGAAATGTCGGTCGACTTCTACGCCTATTTATGTTTCCAAAATGCTGGCTGCCAACAACATAATCCGGACGCTTTCTACGGAGCACCACAGCGCTCAGACTAAGTTGCAAGCGAAATTTCAGGCAGCTATTTCTGAAATGGCGCCTTTGGTCAACGCGGAAGTCACTGCACCTCCATTAGAGGTCCATGTATCCACAGACGTTCCTAATTACAACGTGCTTCGTTCTGGAGAACGTGAACAGCTAGATGCACTAATTTCTCCTCGTCTTACGATTCCTGGGAACCAACCGGAAGCTTGCCAGAATCGTAATTTATCTGCATCTTATAATCAGCAATCGTCTCCTTCGTTTCTTCGTGACTTTCAGTTGGCGCTGAACGATCTACAAATAAAACTTGATATGTTTGCCAGCAGACATCATCCCAGCAATGATATCAACACTGGCGTAACCGTTCCTTCTGCGTCTTCTTCTTCTCGCGACAGCTCATCTTCTATCGGCATCATGACAAGGGCAAAAGCTAAGTCTAGAGTTGAGGGAGTCACTGTTAATGTTAGCAGTAACAATTTGCCTTGTATTTTAACTCCATCTACATCGACTGCTGCTTCCATATCATACACTGCTGCTGTTTCATCACATCAAGAGTTGCAACCCCCAAGCCTTCGGACTCTATCAAATGATTTTCGAGTAACAAACGAAACAATTATTCGTATCGAGGCGTATGCGTATGACACTACTGAATCTGAGCTAAGGGGATTCATCATCAACAAATTAGAGTTCGAGCCTAATATACTCATCTGCAAGAAGCTTACGCAAGATAACTTGCCGCAGAGAGTTGTAGCATCATTCAAAATCACTTTACCTTGTGATTTGGCAGCACCTTGTGATTCTTCATTCTGGCCGAATGGTGTACTTCTCAAAGAGTTTTAACCACGATTTTTTTCGAAAAAACGCCCATTAAGGGGCGTCGAGTAATTAAGTCACCTTCTTCTTTACCACTGAATTTATATTATCAAAATGTACGCGGCTTACGCACCAAGCTCCAAACAATGAACATCTCTGCTTTAACCCTTTCCCACGATATAATTTGCTTAACAGAGACTTGGCTTAATACGTCTTTTAATAGCAGCGAACTTTTTGAAGGGTATCAGATCTTCCGTTGTGATAGGAACTTTGGCCTACTTGGTGTAACTACCGGTGGTGGTGCACTTAAGCAATTAAAAACGAAATTTACTGTACCTTTGTTGCATCAACACCCGACCAACCTTTCGACTGTGTTACTGTTCGTATTCCAATTTCTCGTTCATCTTCTCTTTTGATTGCTTGCGTTTATATGCATTGTAATTCTTCCCTAACTGTTTACGATAGTCTCTTTGACCACCTATCTGATACTATCAATGTTTTATTTCCTAACTCTTTCTGTATTGTGTGCGGAGATTTTAACCTTCCAAGCATTAACTGGCCTGATTCCCCTGGCCTTCCTACTTCTACTTCTGCTACTATGTCAAGATCGTTAACATCTTTCATGGAACTTTGCAATTTTGTTCAATTTATTATATTGTCGAATTTCATGGATCGTGTTCTCGATCTTGTACTAAGTAATCTTCCACTTTCTTGTATATCCCCTTCTTATTCTACTCCCTCTTATGTTCCCTGTGATCCCTATCATCCAGCTATTCTGCACGATATACGCATAGATCTGCCGGCAGCTGTCCAGCGTAATAATGAGCCTAAATTTAACTTTCGCAAAGCTGATTATGACTCTATAAATAAGCGAATTACCGATATCAACTGGTATTTCATTTTAAAAGATCTTCAGTGCGAACATGCTGTTTCTGTGTTTTATATTTTTCTGTATCATATTTTATATGAATTTGTCCCACTTTCTTATTCCAAGCCTCGAAAGGGCCCTGTCTGGTTCACTCCGCTCATTCATAAACTTATTCGTAGGAAAAAGATCGTTCATGCTAGACTTAAGCGTTTCAAACGGCAATCTGATAGAGCTCAATTTAATTGCCTCAGGAGTAGGGTTAAAAATCTTATAGAAGTGGCACGATCTTCCTATATTTTCAATGTTGAAAATAGTTTAAGAGGCAATGAAAGTAAAAGCTTTTGGTCTTATGTTAAGAATATGCGATGTTCATCAAACAATACCTCGACACTTTCATTCAACAATATAACTGCCACTACGGAAATATCCCTTATAGCGTTTCCTCCTTGCACGACTCCCATTCCTCGCTTATATTACCTTCCTATGTATCCTTCCTTATATCGCGTTCCAAAAATAATTTTTGTTCTGGACTTGATGGTATTCCTTCCTCTTTCTTAAAACATACTACTTTATCCATATCAGCTCCTCTTGCCATTATTTTTACCAAGAGCCTCCGTGAAGGTATTTTTCCCAAACAATGGAAATCCTCCTTGGTTGTGCCTATTCCTAAAAAGGGTGATTCTACTGATGTGACTAACTACAGACCTATATCCCTCTTGCCATCTATTTCTAAGATCCTGGAGAAGATTGTTTATGATTATATTTACAGCAACTTCGGTGACCTTATTTGTCCTGAACAACATGGTTTTTGCAAAAAAAAATCAGTAATAACTAACCTGGTTGAATTTACTAACTTTATTGCCAAATCCTTTAATAAGCAACATGATGTGCATGTCATCTATACCGATTTTGCTAAGGCTTTTGACACGGTCAACCACGATATTTTGTTAAGGAAGCTAACTGATCTTGGCTTACCATCATTGGTTATAAAATGGATATGTTCCTACCTCCATGAGCGTACTGCGAAAGTAGCTTTTCTTAACTCTATCTCGTCTCCTTTCAGTCAGCCGTCTGGTGTGCCTCAGGGCTCTATTCTTGGCCCATTATTGTTCACATTCTTCGTGAATGACTTGCCCTCTTGCCTTAGTTGCCCATCTCTGCTGTACGCAGATGACAGCAAAATTTTCTCAACAATTTCATGCCTGGCCGATTGCAATGCTTTACAATCGAACTTGAATTTATTGGCTCTTTGGTGTAGCTCTAACCAGTTAAGACTGAATGTATCCAAGTGCTCTGTGATGGTGTACTCATTGAAACCCGATCCGATTTCTTATTTATACCATTTTAATTCTGTTCCCCTACAAGTGGTGTCAGATAAGAATGACCTAGGCGTCATTTTTGATCCAAAGCTTCGATTCTCTGAACACGTCTCTGACGTAGTCACCAGGGCGTCTAAATTATATGGTTTCATAATTCGTTGCTCGTGTAATTCGATTCATACTTCTGTTAGCTTATTTATATCGTTAGTCCGCAGTATATTGGAGTTCGCCTCTGTGGTTTGGTCTCCTACTTTTGATAATTCTATTAAAACTTTAAAGAAAGTACAAAGAAAGTTCTCTAAATCTTTAATATATCGATATAACTTGCCAAGTCGTCCATATGTTGAACGTCTATCACTACTTAATCTTCTTCCTTTAGAAAAACGCAGAACATTTCTTGATCAATGCTTCCTATTCAAACTATGCAATGGTCTCGTCGATTCTACACTAATTGCAGATGTAAGGTTTCGGTTCTCTTTATACAATACACGGTTTTTGACCCTCCAATTTCTTCGCTAGCTACTTTCATCAATTCTCCACTTCAAAGAGCTATGCGGGACTTCGATCGCTTGGAGCTTGGTGCGTTATCCTCTTCCTTTTTTTCTTTTAAACAAACTTTACTTCAAAGACTGGGTTCTTCTATTTAATTTTTAACATATAATTTGCTTTGAATTGTTAGCTTTTATTTTTTATTTTTTAAACTTTAGTTTTTGAGTTTAAATATTTTTTCTTTTCTCCTGCTTTTATTGAATTATTAATCTTTTCTTTCCTATAATTGAATTTTTTAGTATTTTGTTCTTTCCATTATGTTTTAATTGAATTTTCTTTGCTTACTAATTGTGTTTTTTTTTCCTTTTTTGCTTATTTTCCGTATTAAACTTCATTTTGCTTTATCTTAAGTTACGCTTTCGGTATTTTTATACCTGTTGCAATATATGTATTATAAATAAATAAATAAATAAATAAATCCCTATATACTCCCCTTGTCCCTGAGTCCGTCTCTTGATTTCCTCCAATAACTTTTTATCGTAATTTATGGGTAAAAACTCCGCTCGTAGCTTCAAGACCAATTCGTCCCACTCAACCACTAAATCTTTATTCGCCCGGAACCATATGAGCGCCTTCCCCTCAAACAACTCCACAGCAGCCCTAAAAATTTGCTCTTTTGAAATTCCTCTAGACTGCCGAAGTTCCTCTAGACGTTCTAGAAAGGCATTAAGCGACTGGGGTGTTTCCCCCGAGAACTTTAAACCCCATTTATGGATATCGCTTTTCGTTGGAACTGGAACCATTATTGAAGTAGATGGCATAGTTGAACCACTAGGCAAATTATTAGCGGCCACATTATCTACCTCTTTCGACTGTGTAGGAACTGGGGTTGATGCGATAGCACCTCTTGGTTTGGAAATTGGCGACGTAACGTTACTCAGTAGAGGTTCCGGTGCTTCCACCCTCTTAGGAACACTCTCCTCTTCCTCATCTTCCTCGGGACCTTCCGCCTTTTCCAACAATTCCCCATATATCTTAATTAAGTGACTTCTTAACTGTTTATGGCCGGCGGTCTGTGCGTCTTCGAAAGACGTATCCAAATGTGCGTTATTTAGTCGACGAATGGCCCACTCAATTTTCGCCTTAATTTACTGAAAATCACCACACTGACTGTTTCCACTAAATGTATTCAGCAAGGTTTCTACCTCTGTAATTTTCTTTTCAATCGCCTCCTTATCCTCGACCCATGTGAAAGGATAATCCTTAACAAAAAGAGACTCTTGGCGATGTAACTCGATTAGTTATGTCAGTGATGTCGACATCACCTCCATCACTTCCATCACCTCCATCATCTCTATTACTTCCGCCTCCAGTATCCATTTCATCCGCTATACCCTTTCCGCCTCCAATGCCATCCATTTCATCATGTTCGCCCCACAAATGATTTTATTTCCGTTCTTAATTACAACATTATTCTTAACAATTACCCAATGTTGTCGCTCCAATTAAAATTACCATCGAGGCAACCTCGATTGGTAAATAGTATAAGCATTGCATGTAAGCATAATTATAATAGGGTAAGCATATATGTAAGTTTACCTTTTAAGTATCTTTTTGTAACAATCGCAGTCGTAATTAAACCATTAATAAAGATATTCGCTTCATAAACGTTTACGGTCATTTTTATTTTTTTTATAAAACCGATCGAACTTTTACTTTAGTGGCGCAGTCGGTAGGATTTTGCTCATCGAATTCATATTTGCTATTTAATTTGTCTAATATAAATTTCAAGTTAATATAATATTCACTTACATTATTATTACGGGTATTAGTTGCCATTTGTTGTAATTGTCGATAACTTTCTCGCACTCCAAAATTTTTTATCAGTTCGACTTTGATTTGCTCCCACGATGGATTGGGGCCAAGAGTCCGGATGGCTTGGAGGGCATCTCCTTGTATCTTATTCTTCACATATCTGTTGAATACGTACATCTGCACTGCTGGACTACTGGTGAACATGGGAAGGATCATCTCGACTTCCCGAATGAACGATGATAGGTCGTAGTTTGCTCGTCCTGAAAATTCCCGTATTGCGGCAGCCTCCCTCAACATTTCACTACTGGTGATTGTAAAGTTGCTCACTGTATTGGTGGGATCTGATCCGTTTGGGTTACTCATTTTTAGCACTGTTTTGGTTTTTTTTTTCTTTTTCTCTTTTGTTTTTTTATTCAATAGGTACCAAGGGACCTTTTTTTTTTTTTAAACACTGTTTTGGTTTTTGTTCGGGTACCAAGGGACCTTTTATGTAATTCAATATTTATTAATTTATTATTATTTTTTTTTTTATTCACTGTTTTGGTTTTGCAGGTACCAAGGGACCTTCAGTTATTATGTATATATATATATATTTTATATATTTTTACGCGTTTTTTTTAGGTACTAAGGGACCTTTCACAAACACTTAAGTGTTAACAATCACTTAAACCAACTATTAACAGCTTCACTTTTTCGTAAGTGTCCTTCAGGTTTCACTCACTTTGACTTACTACAAAATCATTTACGTTTTTGCTCTTTATTTCTTTAAACTCTCAACCGACTACAACAACGACAACTCAAGATGAGCACCCTGTTAGCTATGCTAGCAGAACTCTAAATGAGCATGAGCGAAAGTACTCCGCTACAGAAAAAGAACTACTAGCGATTGTTTGGGCTGTAAATTATTATCGTCCATACATTTATGGTAGACAGTTCGATCTGATGACCGATCATCAGCCTTTAAAATGGTTACAGGCAAAACATAAAGGAAAGGATATTAACCCACGATTACAACGGTGGTTACTGAAGTTGGGAGAATATGATATCAATATCAATTACATTAAAGGGAAAGAGAATCAAGCAGCAGACTTCATGAGTAGAATTAACGCAGAAACGGGAGAAATTAATGCTGTGGAAGCTACACCACAGGGGAATGACAATATGAGTACAGATGGTACCATACATTCTCAAGCAGATGAAGAAAATAATCACTTTCCAATTTTAGACACTGTCGTTAATCGTTTCTTTACTCAAATTATTCTTACCGAAAATAAAGTAAAAGAAATAGAGACTATTGGTAATAAACGAAAAATTTACATAGACATTACGGACATAGAAAACGATTTTATGAGTGACATTTTTCGTAGATTTTTGAGTTCAGGAAAAGTTGGTATTTACTCCGGAATATCCGATCATATGTACAACAAAGTGCAGCAAAAATTGATTAATTTGTTTGGGAGAGCAATTAAATTTTATAGATGTAGCCATCATGCAAAGGATATGCCCAACGAGGAGGAAACTTTTAAACAAATTAATAAATATCATAGAAAAGAAACTGGGCACGGTGGCATTAATGAGAATTACGCAGGATTAAAGAAATTAATTTATTTTAAAAATTTGAAACAATTGATTCAAAAGTTTATCAATAATTGCGACGTTTGCAGTAGAGCGAAGTACGATAGAAATCCGCTCAGACCTAAATTTCATATAACACAAACCCCAAATGGTATGAATCAAATCATACATATAGATAATTATGTATATTTAAAACATAGCTTCATTACTTTCATAGACAAGTTCTCAAAATATGCACTAGCATTTCACTTAGAAGATAGGAATAGCGTAACTATAGTAGAAAAACTAAGATTATATCTTTCGATGAAAACAAAACCAAATCTAATAGTGTTTGATAACGAATTTGGTTCTGTGAATGTAAAAGACTTTTTGAGACAGGAGGGAGTTGAATTTCATATGACCAAACCAAATAGTCATAATGGGAATGCAGACATAAATAGTTTTCATAAGACATTAGGAGAAAAATTGAGAACATTAGAAGCAGAAAAATCTAGATTGTCTGTACAGGAGAAAGTATTTAAATGCGTCGAATGGTACAACAAAGCAGTGCATTCAACAATCAAGGCAAGACCTATAGATGTCGAACAAGGCAAAGTAAATTCACAAAAAATAGAGACCTTATTGAAAACTGAAAAAGAAAAACGTATACTTAAATTAAATATGAATAGGGAGGATTATAACCAAGTTAAGGATATAGGATATGTTAGGAACTATAAAGCATTAAGACATAAGAATGAACCTAGATATAGAAAACTAAAATTAGATAATATTCATCCGACTAATATTAAAAGATCTACAAAATTTTCAGATCAACTGGATACACATGACTTTAATGACGATGCTACTGACAATCGTGAACGGGACTTTAGTAATTGACAAACTTGTTAACGACAAAGGATTTATTGAAATTAAACTGGACGACGTTTTCATAATTGAGGACTACACTACAATTTTACATATTATTAACCCGTTAGAAATTGAAAATATAATAAACTCTTTTGAATCCGATATAAACCAAATTGATTCTTTAGAAAACAGAGAAATACTAAAGCATGAACTTTCCAATATTAAAACAAAAGTACGAACAATTTTACCACATAGACAAAGACGAGGACTACTTAACATTATAGGGACAGGACTTAAATGGTTATATGGTACAATGGACGACAATGACAGAATAGACATACAGGAACATTTAAAAGTAATTGACGAAAATAATCACCTGGCAATTCAAAATTTAAACAAAAATATACAAATTAATAAACATTTTAACGAAACTTTTACTAAATTGAAGCAAGTAATAGAAATAGACAGAAGTAAATTTTTGGAAAGATTTAACGACATCAAGGGATACAATGAAAAGGTATATAAGCAACTTACGTATTTGGACATTTTACTTAAAATTAAAGTTATAGGAGATAGTGTCGAACACATTCAAGATAATATTGCCTCATCAAGATTGAATATTATGAGTAGTAATATTCTAACTAGTGAGGAAATAGTTCGATATGATATAGATATATATGTTACAAAATTTAAAACTGGGTACAGCCCAATACGAAGATAGTAAAATTGTATTTGCTATTAAGGTACCCAAGAATATAATAAAAATCCCACGATCATTCATAACCCCACTCACAGATGAAAATTCTCGAGAGCTTTTATTCGAAACACAACAAATTGTAAAATTTAATGACACCATTTATGTGTACAAAAAAAATGTAGACAAAAAAAATCTTAGAGAAACAGACATTTGTATTTTCAAAAGAAACTGTGTAAATGTTAGAAATAATAAGCCAGAAGCTATTGAAATTGAAAAGGGGTCTATTTTGTTAAAAAACCAATACAACTCCTTATTAAACAGTAGTTGCGACACAAGGGTTGCAAAATTAAATGGAAATTATCTTCTAAATTTTAATGATTGCAATGTTATGATAGACAATAAAATCTTTTATGCTAAAAATGATAGATTTGAGCAAAAATTCGCTATACACTCTAACTTTAAATTAAATGAAACTATGAATAAATTAACATTTGATGAACTTGTATTGAAGCAAGTAGAAAACATTGAAGAAATCAATGAATTAAAATATCACAAAGAAAGTAATACAGTCTATACATTTGCAAATTCTGCGGCGATAACATTGGTAATACTTTTCAGCATAATCCTGTTTACATTATACATTAAAACAAATCGGGCTTTTAAGATACAGATGATTTCTAAAACTCAGGAGAGTTCTAATTCCAGGGAAGGAGGAGTTATGTCAGTGATGTCGACATCACCTCCATCACTTCCATCACCTCCATCATCTCTATTACTTCCGCCTCCAGTATCCATTTCATCCGCTATACCCTTTCCGCCTCCAATGCCATCCATTTCATCATGTTCGCCCCACAAATGATTTTATTTCCGTTCTTAATTACAACATTATTCTTAACAATTACCCAATGTTGTCGCTCCAATTAAAATTACCATCGAGGCAACCTCGATTGGTAAATAGTATAAGCATTGCATGTAAGCATAATTATAATAGGGTAAGCATATATGTAAGTTTACCTTTTAAGTATCTTTTTGTAACAATCGCAGTCGTAATTAAACCATTAATAAAGATATTCGCTTCATAAACGTTTACGGTCATTTTTATTTTTTTCATAAAACCGATCGAACTTTTACTTTAGTCGCAAAGCAGTTCGCAATGTCTTCCTCATGGACTCCACCGTGTCCTCATGTTGTAGATCGCGAACCGCCAATTCATAGGACAATTCCTCTTTATTGAGGCGATTAACTAGCACGTTGGTTGTGTGCGACATTGTGACGGTTTTTAAATTAATCTGTAACTACTTAAAACGCTAATACTAACTACTTACACCTGCTAATACTACTACTACTTTAATTACTGTTCGTGAACTTAAAAATTTTTACGGCTTTCAATTTCAGAATATCGGAAAACAAAACAAAATCACACGTTGGGCGCCAATGTTACACTTCATCTGCCCTTCTGGGCAGAATTGTAAACGATCTTTATACGGCCGGCCGACCAGCTCAACGCGAAAGGTCGTGGGCGCCACGTACTTCTATACGGCCGTCCGCGAACGCTACACGCAAGTACGAATCGTGGAACGTTTATTTTATGTAATAAATGACGCGGTTCATATAGTATCAATAATTACACGTTTATTACACCACTAAAGGAAGGTAACGAATAATTTCAAAATTCCGCTCTACTTTACCGCGTGATCGATCCGCAAAAAAAATCAATGTAAAATAAAATAATTATGAACTAACTTACAACTAAACTAACTAAAGTGGCAACTCACTAACTATAACTCGATGAATTCGTTGAGTTTCCGCAAGCTCATCCGCGACAACCACCGTCTTTACGTCGATCCGTCTTCGATATTTCCAACGCCGTCTAGATATTAAGGCCGCAATGTAGAATCTTAGACGTCAAAATCAGCTTATAGTTTTAGGGTATGTTCGCCAATGTTGCACTGTTTTGTTTTTGCTTTTTATAACGTCACTACTTGTTTTTGTTGTTTGTTCGTGTAAATAAAAAATTTAAGAGCTAAACTATGACGGCATTGTCCAGCTGAGTTGCGGCTATGATATATCTAGATGGCGTTGATATTTATCAGCTGTTCTTTCGTTATATCTTAAGCTGTTCCTTCGATTCCAAGCTAAGACAAACACCGCTTCTCAATTGCATCTAGACAAACACCGCTTCTCAATTGGATCTCTTCGTTCGCTTTCAAATCCACCTTTGTTCACATCCAAAAATTAGACAAAGAGAGATTTATCAATTTATAATCAAAATTCAATCCAATCCAGGATCTATTGGGGAACCCACCTTTGTTCACATCCAAAAATTAGACAAAGAGGGTTCCCGTTGGATTCCACCCGCTTTTATAACTTTTGTCCCAACGGGGAATCTTTATCGGTTAATTTATATGCGAATCCCGATACTTCAGTATGGCAATGCCTTGATTTTACGTCTGTCGTCTGTCAATCATTGACAGAACATTTAAGTGTCAACCGATCTCTCTCCACGTCGTGACGGGAAAATTGTTGTCGTGAAAATGTCTTTATTTAACAGCAGCCGCGACAAAGACGACGGACCGGGGCCAGTGTTTTTGTGTGTTATCGTCTGGGTCATGTGTGTCGTCGTGAATCGTAATCGTCGTCGTCTTTGCAGATTTTTACGTGATTGAAAATCCTTACGTGGAAACATCATCAATTGCCGCCCCTCTGGTCGCAACTATGCCGAAGAATAAGGGAATAAGGGAGCGTGTCGGCGACGACGACGTGCGGCCAAGAACCAAAAGACCGGCTTGACTATGGCAGGACGAACGGCAAGCAAATATATAGCAGCGGATCATCAGATAAGTACTCCTTTTCCAAGCGTCAACTAAGTACTTTGTGGTATCTTTTCTTTTATCTCGTTCCAGGATCGCGTAAGACGTATCTTCGTATGGCTGATTTAGTGAGTATACCACCCCCCTAATCGTTGCCAAGCTCCTAACTAATTTCCTACGTGTTGACTTTTATTTTTAGCGGCATAATTGTAATACCACACCATAGGCGCCGTTAGTTTTTCATATGATGGGGACACACATTTGGCGGAAAAATTTGAATTGCCAATTTAAAGAAAAAAATGTTTACATTGTTTGCATGATTTAATGTAAACAATTTTTGCACTAAGCAAAAAAGAGAACTAGGGGGCTTCGCACCCTGCTCGTTTCGCTTGCCAACCCCCGGGGCCGAGGCTAATTTCGGGCGCGGCCGAAATTTGAATACCCTTCGCTTGGGCTAAAAGTTTTTTCGGGCGTACCTATGACTTGTATTTAATGAATCCCCCTCCTCATTCTTTTTCTTCCGTCTTGAAAAAAGTTTTGGGCTTGGTTGAAATAAGTGGGCAAATAAAAATATTTACTCGGAAAATTTTATTGGGTTGCCGGAGCATGACCCCACAGTACGATACCATTCGTTTTGAACTTTTTAGTTGCTTTGATAAAGACACATTAATTCAAGGTTTTGTGAAATTGGTGTAAAAATGTTTCTTAGAAGAACCAATATGGAAGGTTTGGTTTGTATGGCAGCCCTATGACCCCATGGTCCGATTTGATTGAATCTTACATCTGTTTTGTGTCATCAATAGAAATACATTTGAGTGAAATTTGGTTGAAATTGGTGCTCAAATAAAAAAGTTTTTCTTAGAAGAACCTAATTTGGGAGGTTGGATTTGTATGGCAGCCCCATGACCCCATGGTCCGATTTTATCCATTCTTATATATGATTTGTGTAAACAATATAAATACATTTGTGTGAAATTTGGTTGAAATTGGTGCACAAATAAAAAAGTTTTTCTTAGAAGAACCTAATTTGGGGGGTTTAGTTTGTATGGCAGCCCCATGACCCCATGGTCCGATTTGATCCATTCTTGCATATATTTTGTGTTATATATAGAAACACATTTGTGTGAAATTTGGTTAAAATTGGTACACAAATAAAAAAGTTTTTCTTAGAAGAACTCAAATGGGGAGCTAGGTTAAGCTGACAAGACGTACAGCATTTTGCTGTACAGTACAGCATTTTTACCTGTCGTACAGCATCAGCAAATGTACAGCAAAATGTACAGCATTCCCAATGCCACACAAAAGCAACCTAAATCATTGCATAATAAGCTCCTCGGCGAGGCCTGTGGTCAGTGTTGCCTGTTTTAAAGGTGTTTTTATCAAGATAATTGCACTTTCATTTGGCAAACGACAATTTCGACAACTCGGGCACTCTTTGATCGATCGTTAAACCTTACACATATAGCTACTTGGAGCTCATATTTCCTTCATATTTTAAGGTCCTACCTATCCGGGTTCGGCAGTTACAGCTGCCTAAATCACACTTTTCTCTATTCTAATCAAAAATTGTTCAGTTTTTTTGAGCACCGCACTGTCCGTATTTGTTGAAAATTTCAGCTGTCAAGGTTCAGAAGTTACAACCGTCAAAAGATGAGATTTAAGATGAAAAGTTTGACTGGTGTACGCTATATATTTTGCGAGATATTCGTACTTTTATATTTGGCAATCGTTTATTTTCGATAATTCAGGAACGCTTTAACCGACCTTACTGAATTGGAACACTTAAGCTACTTGGCACTGACATTTCCGATCCGCGTTCGGGAGTTACAGCTGCCCAACACTTGTGTGTTCTAATCGAAAAATGTCATTAACTCGCAAATTTTTTAGCGGAAAATTTTGAAGTTTGCCAGACTTGTATCGAGCACCGCACTGCCCAAGGTAGAAAATTCAAGCATGTAGAGCTGCTAAGATCCAGAAGTGGAAAGATGCGATTTTAATTATTCACAAAACGATATAGAAATCACTGTACTACATCGGATTACCCTATAAACCATTATAGGAAAATGCATACTACAGGACTCTGCTAGGATTCCAGATAAAGTTTTTTCCCACAATATGTCCATCAAATCCAATAAGAGCCCAGGGGACCATATATGGTCTCTATGGTATCCATGGAGGAATACATTCTCTTTCCCGGGAACATCGCAACCAAGATAAGCCATACTTCCACCGCTCTGGGAGGTTCTCCACGAACTCCACTCCGTAGATGTGCCAGGACAGCCGCCAACCGCTTAAGCATTCTCTGCCCAATGAGGTATCAGTTTATCTACAGCAATAAATGAAACGAAACGAATTTTTTAAATAATTAGTTACAAAGGGAGGGGTGCTTGAGCACTTTCGCCCTGCTGGCCGTTTATCTCAGCCTTTTTTTACTTCTGTACCATCTATGAGAAATCACTACGATATTAGAGAGCGTGAAAATGCGTGTTCGACTCCTAGCACGGCACAAAAATCTCCGTCCTTCAAATAAACAACTACATGATTTCTGTCTCTGATAGTCAGGGACAGGGAAAGAGTTATCATCATCCGCACAAGGCTGCTGAGACTGCAGTCTCGAAAACTGAAATTCAAAAGTTGAAAAAGCACTGAGTATCGACTGTCTTCAAATCGTAGGCGAATTGGATATAATCAAGCGGTAAAGGCTAAACACGTGCAAGAGGTAATTAATCGTTAAAACGTAACAATTGTCCTTTCTTGAAATATTGTTTTAAAATGTGTAAAATCTTTTCTAAGAACTGACGGGAAATCTTAATTTTTGCCTCCCCAAGGAAATTCCGTGGTCTTAAAAATTAAAAAATTTTGGGCTCGCCCCTTATGATCCTGGATACGCAGCCCTTACTTGTTATAGCTTAAATTTTCTACTTCACATGCTGATGATATTTTGTAAATGAGAACATTGAGAACTCCTTTATGGGTCCTGTTTAGTATCAACAGAACCTTGCTTTCTGAAGTTACATCACCACAAATAGTATGATTGAGGGTTTGTCTGAAAGCCAAATTCCCCAACGTGTACAGCATTGGGCCTTCGGGAGTCTGGTCACCTTAAGCTAGGTTTGTATGGCAGCCCCATGACCCAGTGATGCAACTTGGGTGAATCAAACATACAAACAGCCTGCAACAATAAGAAGCACGTGTGCAAAATTTCAGCTTACTAGCTTCAATACCCGCCGAGTAAAACGCGTCGCAACAGACAGACAGACGGACATGCTCCAATCGACTCCCCAAGTCATGCTGATCATATATGTATACTTTTTATATGGTCGGAGATGCTTCCTTTAATGCGTTACAAACTTCATGACAAAGTTAATATACCCTTTCACTCTATGAGCGAAGGGTATAAAAATTAAATAAATAAGTCGAAATTTTTGTTTTGTGCAAATTACGTTGAAGTTTTCCTATGATTTTCATATCGGTGTAATGGAAATATGAGTAGGTATGTTTGATTGGGTCGAGTACAGGACAGAAAAGCGCAACTTCCAGGGTATAGAACAACTCCTGTCAAATTTGTATGGAAGTTATTCTGTTCTGACCCAATAAAACGGACCTACTAATTTGCTCCAAGGGAAATATACTTACGCATGTATTTTATTATTTATCACAGTTTGATTGGAGAAAAAATTATACTTCGTTAATCACCTCTTCTCCTTTTTTAACTAGGCTTGGGACCGGCTTCGACAGAATTCATGCGATGTTTTAGCTTTTATTTTTATTATGTAATGAAATTTCTTTGTGAAACAAGGTCAAAATAGTAAAAAACGAGACCGAGGCTAATTTCGGGCGCGTCCGAAATTTGAATACCCTTCACTCTCCTCGGGCTAAAAGTTTTTTGGGGCAAACCTATGACTTGTATTTAATCCTTCCCCATTCTTTTCCTTCTGTTTTCGCATAATATTTGATATTGACAAACTCTGCGGCGTCGATAAAACAATATTTGTGTGAGGTTTGGTTGGAATAAGTGGTAAAATAAAAAAAAATATCTCAGAAAACTTTATTGGGGGGATGCGGGAGCATGGCCCCATAGTACGATTCCATTTGTTTTACTTTTTTTTTTTTGATAAAGACGCATTGAGGTTTTTTTAAATTGGTGTAGAAAAAATGTTTCTTAGAAGATCCAAAATGGGGAGGTTGGGCTTGTATGGTAGCCCCATGACTCCATAGTCCGATTATTTATGGCATCAATTGAAGTGCACTTTTACGAGTTTTGGTTGAAAGTGGTGCACAAATAAAAAAGTTGTTCGTAGAAGAACTCAATTTAGGGGGTTGGCTTTGTATGATAGCCCCATGACCCCATCGTCCGATTCCATTCATTTTTACACATGTTTTGTGGCATCAAATGAAATGCACTTTTATGAGGTTTGATTGAAATTGGTGGACAAATAAAAAAGTTTTTCTTAGAAAATCTCAATTTGGGGGCTGGGTTTGTATGACAGCCCCATGACCCCACAGTCTGATTCCCTTTATTCTCACATATATTTTGTGGCATCAATAGAAACACATTTGTGTGAAATTTGGTTCAAATTGGTGCACAAATGAAAAAGTTTTTCTTAGAAGAACCTAATTTGGGGGGTTAGGTTTGTATGGCAGCCCCATGACCCCATGGTCCGATTTGATCCATTCTTACATATGTTTTGTGTTATCAATAGAAACACATTTGTGTGAAATTTCGTTGAAATTAGTAAACACATGAAAAAGTTTTTCTTAGAAAAACCAAATTGGGGGGTTAAGTTTGTATGGCAGCCCCATGACCCCACGGTCCGATTTTAGCGATTCAAACATACAAACTGCCTGCAATAAAAAGAAACATGTGTGCAAAATTTCAGCTCGATAGCTTTTAAACTGGCCGAGTAAAACGCGTAGCAACAGACGGACAGACGGACAGACAGACAGACGGACATCGCCCAATCGACTCAGCTCGTCATGCTGATCATATATATACATATTTTATATGGTCGGAGATGCTTCCTTCAATGCGTTACAAACTTCATGACAAAGTTAATATACCCTTTACTCTACGAGTGAAGGGTATAAAAAACGAAGAAAATTCTATCAATTCTAGCGATACCGCTTAACGCATTTTGAAGAATTATGTCAATAATGTTTTCTCTATCATGTTCATTGGTTTCTTATCGCAAAATGTTTGTTTTTGGCGATGTTGGCCATGTTCCGCAACGAAATGTTGGTGGGAAGTTCCGGATTCGTGCTCAGCTTGGCTGTGGGTATTTATGTTGTCTGTCATAATGGACATTAACGTGCAATCCAATCCAACCCTGTGCTGTCCTGAGGAAATAAGTACAAACAACAACTACACCGCATTTTCAGTATAGGGTCGATCCACATTTATTAGTCACTATAATTATACCCTTCGCTCATAGAGTGAAAGGGTATATTAACTTTGTCATGAAGTTTGTAACGCATTGAAGGAAGCATCTCCGACCATATAAAATATGTATATATATGATCAGCGTGACGAGCTCAGTCGATTGGACGATGTCCGTCTGTCCGTCTGTCTGTCTGTTGCGACGCGTTTTGCTCGGCCAGTTTAAAAGCTTTGGAGCTGAAACTTTGCACACGTGCTTCTTTTTGTTGCAGGCAGTTTGTATGTTTGAATCGCTGAAATCCGACAAGGGGGTCGTGGGGCTGCCATACAAACCTACCCCCCAAAATTAGGTTCTTCTTAGAAAAAACTTTTTTATTTAGGCATCAATTTCAATAAAAATTCACACAAATATGTTTTCATTGCTGACACATAATATATGTAAAAATCGATCATATCGGACAATGGGGTCGTGGGGCTGCCATACAAAAAAAAACGTTTTTATTTGCACACAAATTTCAATCAAACCTCAGAAAATTATATTTCTATTGATGCCACATAACAAACGTGGAAATAAATGAGATCGGACTATGGGGTCGTGGGGCTGGCATATAAACCCAACCCCAAAATTAGGTTCTTCGAAGAAAAACTTTTTTATACAGGGTGTCCGGAAACTGCCGCATAAACGCACCGGATTATGATTGCTCGGTTGATTTCCAGCAAAAAAGTTGTACTGAACATACCCCCTCAGCTTAACCCTTTAGCTGCCACAGGCATTTGAAGATTTTTGACAAAATCATTTTCTTGCACGACTTAAAGCCTAATATCTCCAAAGCTAGACCAGCTAGAGTAGTGAAATAAAATGATTATCACAGCCAACAAATTTACCTGTGAAATAAAACTAACCACACTAAAATCGCATAAGAGGTTTGGTTTTTACAGAGCTTCAAAGTAAAATTTGTGATTTTACCCAAAAAGAATCTTTTTTTCCATCTCAATTTCCTCCAACTTCTGACAAGGTGAGGTGCTTGTACGATTCTTTTAAAAATTGGCGCATAGTCTTACGATCATATCTTTCTTACTTCATTTTGATCTAGCTCCATTACTTCTAACAGTTTTTATAAGTTAAGTGTAGAAAACTAGGGTTAATTTTAGCTCGAATTCAATACAATTCAATTCACGCTGCCCCTAAAGATCTGCAATTGGTAAAATCTATTCAAAGTATGTCGAAATCGAGCCAAAATTAACCCTAGTTTTCTGCACTTAAGGTACTAAAACTGTTAGAAATAATGGAGCTAGAATAAAATGATGTAAGAAAGTTATTATCTTAAGACTATGCGCCAATTTTTAAAGGAATCGTACAAGCACCTCACCTTGGCAGAAGTTGGAGAAAATTGAGATGGAAAAAAATATTGTTTTTGGGTAAAATCACGCAAATTTGACTTTGAAGCTCTGTAAAAACCAAACCTCTTATCCGATTTTAGTGTGGTTAGTTTCATTTTAAAGGTAAATTTGTTGGCTATAATAATCATTTTATTTCACTATTCTACCTGGTCTAGCTGTGGAGATATTAACCTTTAAGTCGCGCAAGAAAATGATTTTTGCAAAAATCTTTAAATGCCTGTGGCAGCTAAAGGGTTAAGCCGAGGGGGTATGTTCCGTACAACTTTTTTGCTGGAAATCGACTGAGGAATCATAATCCGGTGCGTTTATGCGGCAGTTTCCGGACACCCTGTATATCCACCAATTTCGACCAAATCTCATAGAAATTTGTTTTAATTGATGCCACAAACATACGTAAAAATTGATGGAAAGGCCATGCGTTCATAGGGCTGCCGTACAACCCTCCCCCCTTTGGTTCTTCTAAGAAACTCACATCCCCCGCTTCCCCCATTAAATCTTCGCCACGGCACTTATGTGAAAATTCAAGGAAAAGCATGGAAGCGGGGAGGACTAGACACAAGTCATAGATACGCCCCAAAAAACTTTTAGCCCGAGGGGAGCGAAGGGTATCCAAATTTCGGCCGCGCCCGAAATTAGCCTCGGTCTCGTTTTCCATACAAGTTAACAATAGATATTCAATGGTACGTTCGTGTCCGTTGAGACTGGAGCTAGGAACCTGTATAATGGAAGGAAAAATATGCTTAGACTGTACAGTAAATTGGATTATCATAAATACGTTTGCCTGCGGACGGAGCAACTCCAAGGCCCGCTTGTGCTGCCCTTTTGTTTGAGACGGAATTATCAATTCGCCAAACTTGAAATATTTTTGAGCGCTTTCTCCGGTTCTTCCAAATGTTCTTCCAAAAGGCGTTGGTTGAGCCGAAACAAAGGCGCAACTTGAGAATCATTTGACTGAATATAAAATTGAAGTTTTAATTAATTTTATGTACAGTTAGAAATTGTAAGTCACTTACCTACAAATAACATTTTAACAGTGTCGTGTCAATGATAGGTAGCAATGGTTTATTCTTGCTATACGTCTTCGTATCGGACGGTTTCATCAATTCATTTTGAACATTATATCGAACCTCTGCCAGATAATAATCGATTAACGCCAACAGAGCTATTCTTCAAATCCTTGTCGTCGAGCAGGAGAGTCCGCGTACATTGTTAATTGTTGTAGGTTTTGCTTTGCCATCTCTCTAGTTCCTGTCAACCCCTTGTGGGGCATAGGGCATTAACTACGCCTACTCTCCACCTCGTTCTGTTTTGCGCCAACGGCGCTAGCTGTGACCATGTAAGATTTAGCGTTTTCGCCTCGCTTGTTACCGATCTTCTCCATGTGTTCCTTGGCCGTCCAACACGGCGTCTTGCTCCGGAATCCTGTGGATTCCAGTTCAGGGCCTTTTTTGCTATGTTATTGGGCCCTCTTCGGAAGGTGTGACCTATCCATTGCCACTTAAGTCTTTTGATCGAAGTGCCTATCCTTTCTTGGCCAGTTATAGTGAGGAGATCGTCGTTCGAAATGATCTCCGGCCAACGAATATGCAGGATGCGCCGTAGACACTGATTTACAAAAGTTTGCAACTTATCAGTAATCTCTTTAGTCACCTTCCAGGTTGAACAGCCATATAGCAGCACGGATTTCACATTGGAATTGAAGACTCGAAGTTTGGTGCGTCTGGAAATATTGTTGTTTAACCAGAAAGGAGTCAAATTGAAGAAAGCCGCCCTAGCCTTGTTTATCCGTGATTTTACATCAGCATCCGCTCCACCATCTGCTGTAACTACGCTCCCGAGATAGCAAAATTCATCAACTTTTTCGACTGCCTGTCCCGAAATACAAATTCCGCTTTGCCCCCCTGGATATGTGCTCAAGAACTTAGTTTTAGCAGCATTGATTTTCAGCCCCACAATACGACTTGCGCAATTTAGAGCTTCTGTCATTTGAGCGACATCATCCGTATTAGTTGATAGAAGACAAATGTCGTCAGCGTAGTCAAGATGTTGAAGGTGATCAAACAATTTCCATCTGATACCTTTGTTACGATGTAATTGAAGTGCGGAGCCGAGTACATCACTAATGACAATAAGGAAGAGAATAGGTGACAAAATGCAGCCTTGTCTCACTCCACTGTGCACCTCAAAAGGATCTGAAAGCTTGCCCTTATGCAAGACGTGACATTGGGCTCCATTGTAGGATTCCTTAATGATGGAGATTATCTTATCTGGAATATTTCGTCTTCGTAAGGCATCCCAGATGTACTGACGATCAACACTATCGAAGGCTTTTTCAAAGTCGATGAACATGAGATGTAATGGGGATCTCCACTCCGCGGATTGCTCGATGATAATACGGAGGGTGTTAATGTGGTCGCTACAGGAGAACCCTTCGCGAAAGCCAGCCTGTTCATCGTTCAATGTGCTATCGATTTTTTCCTTTATTCGTCCTAAAACAATCTTAGCCATCAACTTGGAAATTGCAGGAAGTAGGCAGATCCCACGCCAATTATTACAATTCTTCAGGTCACCTTTCTTCGGAATTTTAATAATTAGGCCCTTTTTCCACTCACTGGGAAGAGTTTCAGTTTCCCAACACTCTCGGATTAAGGGAAGAAGAATATCCGCTGTAGCGTTAATATCCGCTTTTAAAAATTCTGTCGGAATTCCATCAATCCCCGGGGCTTTACCGGCGTCCATTGATTTGATAGCGTCTGTTAGTTCCTTTTTGGATGGTGGACCGGAACTAATGCCGTCTATTTGAGGGACGTCTTCTGCTGGCAACGAAGATACACTTGCAGGCCCGAAAGTGTTATTCAGGACCTCTAAGAAGTGTTCTCTCCATCTTTCTAGCTGTTGTTCTTCGGTAACGAGCAGAACACCTTCCTTATCTTTCACAGGATGTTCCGTTAATAAAGATCTGCCAGTTAATGGCTTAATAAGTTTGAAGAGTGTTCCACTGTCACCGCGGAGAGCCGCATCCTCTGCCTCCTTCGCAAGTGCGTTGATATTGTTACGCTTATCACGTCTTACACTCCTCTGAACGCTTTTTTGGAGCGAACGGTATTCAGCTCTGTATCGTTCTTTAGCTGAGTCGTCAGCAGCGGAGTTAATCTGCTCCTTAACTCTCTTGCGTGCTGAGATAAGAGACCAAGTAGAGTCGCTAATAAATGGTCTCCTACCGCGATCCAATCGTCCTAAAATTTCTTCGCCACATGCAATAAATGAATCCTTAGCGACTTTCTATCTATCTTCAATTGTCGGATTCTCATTTGGTGGTGGTGCATTAGCTTTTTCGTGCAAAGCGGTGGAGAACGCACGCTTGATTGATGGAATTTTGAGCTTCTGCACATTATACCTAGGGCAAATATTTGCACGGTTAGGACGCTGGATTGCTGCCGTTCGTAAGCGCATTTTTGCGATGACAAGATGGTGGTCACTGCCAATATCAGCACCACGTTTCGCCCTAACGTCCAGGACACAGTTTCTCCACGTTTTGGAAACAGCAATATGGTCTATCTGCAGTGGCGTAACGTACGGTGTTCCATGTGTTCAGTCGCACACGGGCCCCCAACCCACAGGGGCCCCCTAACGTAGTGAAGAGGAGTGGACAATTTGTGTGGACTGTGTTTAAAAAAAATACTAGATTTCTTATTCATAGACACACTGAGGCTAGATTTAAAACAGATGAACAAGTTAGGAGTGCTCTTAAATAACACATTTTGTTTTACTTCGAAGCAGTTTGATATGAGAACTTCAAGGAACTTCTTATTGTTTCGCTGAAGAACTGCATTTTCGTTACCAGGGATGACCTTAGAGAACATTACGCTATCAGCTCTCGAAGGGGGAATTTCTTCTTCTTTTTGTCGAACCTAGCGACAAATCAGCAGCAGCCGCCATATAGCGGAGAATATTTGTAGCACATAAGTTCTTCTTATTAGAACGGACAGCAGGACAAGCCTAATTAAATTTAATTTTATAATTTTGACAAAAACGTGTGGCTGCCTATTGACTGTTCTACGAAATATTCATTTTTTCACATAGGTATGGTATTGAGTTAAATGCAAATATTAATTTCATTTTTGTTTTTGTCATCTGTGGCGTGGTGCCTTGCCCTGTCTGCTCCTTTTCTCCCTAAATATTGATACAATACATTTCTAAGTAATTATTCAAAATCAATCAAAATTAAGATAATTTCAGAAAATGTGTTTGTAATCTGAATAAAGTGAACAGAAGAAATGACTTCACCCATTAACAGCTCTAATACTAAACGTAAAATCCAATTAACAGAAAAAAATTCAACGGCTTCATAACGCGATTTAAAACAAAATCCCTGACTAAATCTATAATAAAGCTTGGTAAAATGTGGTTAATTTCGCCTAGGTTGCACAAAACAGACAAAAACAGTTTTAGTCATGCAACAAATATTTCAAAATGTACATTTAAACGGATTCTACTCTACTGTCAAGTTGTGTAAAAAGTTAAGACGATAGTCTGAACATCGTTCGAGATTTCATAATAAACCTAAATTTGTCAAGTGTAAATCGCATTTTTACACAGACCCTAATAACCGCCTACAAACAAATCCTGGATTTGAACTAAAAAACAAATAATTTCGACCCGCTTACTCAATTGAATCGTGAGGTTTTAGTGTATACTGTCGATAGTGTAAATCCTTCCATGTCAGTTGGTGTAACCAAAAGGGACCATATCAAAATTACCTACATCCGAGGTAGCTTGTCTATAGAAGAACCAATCACCGAAAAGCTCGAAGACCGACAAATGAATTGGTATTGTCATGTTGAAAGGCGTCCGCCTGAAAACCCCACAAAAAAAGCGATATCAATGGAAGTTCCGCTTGATAGGCCCAAGGCCAGAGACCGAAGAACACCTGGGTGTGTGAAATGAAAAAGCAACAACAAAGCATTGGTCTCGGCGATGAAACGATCCAAGATAGAGCTGCCTGTAGAAATATGCTGAGACGTTATCGCCAGAACAGGCGATGCGCCTACATAGCAGGTCCAGCGACGCGACGCCATGGAGCGGTATAAAGAGCGAGGCAAGGAAGAAGAAGTGCAAGTCCCTTTAAATATAGTCCTGGAGTTACTTGTAACTTCAATATTTTTCCAAATTTACAACAGCGTGTACTAATCAGCAAAAATAGTGGTTTCAACAATTTTGTTTCATTATAAATTACACTTTGTGGGGGCCCCCATTTCGATCTCGCACACAAGATATTTTAGAAACGTTACGCCACTGTCTATCTGGTTCTCAGTTCTGCCATTTGGAGAAGTCCAGGTTGATAAGTGGCAACCTTTGTGTTTAAACAGAGTCCCACCAATGACGAGCTGACGAGAGTTACAAAACTCTATAAACATCTCGCCATTCTGGTTTCTGTCGCCTAACCCATGATTTCCCATAAGATGTTCCAATCCTTGGTTATCTGACCCGACTTTAGCGTTGAGATCCCCCATTATGATTTTAATGTCACCTCTGGGAGCCCTATCAAAGGTGTCGCTAAGTCGTTGGTAGAAGACGTCTTTATCAGCTTGATCAGCTGGTTCGGTTGGTGCGTAACACTGAATTATCGTGATATTTCGTACTCTGGATTTGAATCGGGCGGTGATAATACGGTCGGAAACTGGTTTCCAATCGATAAGGGATCGACGTGCATCCCTTGTCAAGAGGATTCCGACGCCTGCCTGCCGAGGAGCATTTTGGTCATCATTTCCAGAGTACAATAAAACAGTATGAGAGCTTGGTGATAAAGTAGCTCCTGATCCGAGCCATCTTGTTTCGCTCAGTCCTAATATAGCGATGTTATACGCGGTCATTTCCCGTTCGACTTCAGTGAGTCTCATGTTGTTGCACTCGCCCCACATCGTTCGAACGTTCCAAAACCCAATCGTGGTCCGTTGTTTATAGCCAAAAGTCGTTGCCGATGAATCAGTCCGAGGTATCCGAGGCTCGTTAAATGTTTCGAGTGTAAAGAAAATTTCAAGTACGCGGGTTACAAGCCTACGTACCCTATCCCTCAAGTCGCCTTTTACGACAAGCCGGGAACGCTGTGGCATAATTCTAACCCCAAAAACCACAGGGGTCAATTTTTTGTTAAGTTTCGTACATATCTGAACCCTTGAGCACACAAAGCAGAGTCGCTGCGCGCACAATTGTAGAGATATGTTCGAAACTCAGGAGAGTCTTATTCTCTCCTGTCCCTTTAGTCGCCTCTTACGACACGTCGGGAAAGACGGAGGCACTATTCTTGACCCGCGCCACAGGGCATATTCAGCGAATATTGCGATAGAAGATCGAGAAATAGTCGTATGACTTCACACGGATCAGCTTTTAATTTGGCAAATACTTTCATAGCACCAGCGAATTGCTTGTTTTTCAAAAATTCCAATGCATACAACGTTTTGATTTGACGAATTTCTTTTCCTCTTCAGCACCGATTCATTGGAAATATTCTGAAAATAAAGTTGGGTTTCGGTCACATTTTAGAGGAAAGGTAAAGTGAAATTTACTGTATTTCCAATGCCAGCTGAAAGTTTTTCTGTTGCAGAAGCCGTTGTTGATTGAATGCACCGCAGTTCTGAAATACCATAGGCTTCGAACTTCCAATCCGGTCGGCATGAATCTGATAATGTACGGGTAGTTCCAGACTGTGGAAAGAAGTGTAAATATATTATTTGGTACTCGTAAATTGAACGAAATTTGTGTATGTACTTACTCAAAACACTGACCGGATGACTCCCTGTAGTCTTCGAACATTTTTCTCCACTAGCATTGCAACGTCACCATAGGCTTCGAACTTCCATTCCGGTCGGCACGATTCTGATAATATAGGGGTCGTCCCAGACTGTGGATAAAAGTGTAAATAGATTATTTGGTACTCGCAAATTGAACGAGATTTGTGTTTGTACACTCAGAGAAAAAAACGCACATTCATATTAAAAGCTCCACATTTAAATTGAACGCAGTATTCGTTTGAAAAATATCGTTTGATTTGAACGAGTTCTCATTTACGCTGAGAGAATTTCTTTTAAAACAAAAGAGGAGCTAAACCCCAAACGGCGGACGTTTAAATCAAAAGATTCCGCATTACATAGTAATGTGTATACATTCCTTTACGTAACAAATACACATACCTAAAGGACGCGATGCCAAAATATCATTTGTTTCAACGTAGCACATGTAGTTAATACTTCTGGCCGGTCCGATGAGTCTCACGTGTTCATGTTCATTCCAAACAAATGTGTAGTGTCTAACAACAAACGCGTATTAGAATCTTCGTCGATGTTAGGAGTGTTTTCGAGAATGTACTTTTGCATTCATCTGGAGGAATGGACGCGCTTGCACACGTGCAATATAAGTTTAGCGGGTGTTAAAATAAAAGTGTAATGTATTAATCATATTAAAATTAGACCTAAATAAAAAATAAAGTGTTTTTCTGAAGTTTTCATAAGTTTTATTGTTTATTGATTTGTCAACCCAGGTAACAGTAAGTATCTAATCGAATGGAGAATGGACAATCAAACGGAATGTATTATTTTATTTCAGCAGAGTTTGCTTTTAATTCCATGTAAAACTCAATTATTTTGAATGGGGTAATTTCTATGAAATGAAAACGGGATGCGTTACTTTCGAAATAGATACCGTTTCATTAAAAAGAATGCTTCGTTTATTTTAAATAACAAAAATGCTCAATATAAAAACGAACACGTTTGATACAATTGCCTTTCATTTACACTGCCCGACAAATGCTTAGGTTCACTCATATTTCCTTCCATGAAGCGGTAAAATAAAACCTTACCAGTTCAAGAAATGTTATTTTTGGAAGTAATAAATATCACAAACAAAATGAATGGACTGAATCCCCACAGGACATTTTCCTTAAATTACAGTAATTGATTTAATTGAAAGAGTCAATTTCCAGTGCGACAATTGCTTAGGTTCAGGGACGATTTTACCGTTTTACATAATGTTTTCGCTGAAAAATATTTCAGAAAAGTATGAAAAAGGATAAATACGAAAAAACAGGAGCATTTTTTTGTAATTTAATAGTGTGTATTTTCGCCATTTTTATTTATAATTTCATAAAGCCTTCGAGGCAGGTAATCGTATAAAGAATGCAGCACAGATATCGGTATTTTAGACCAAGCTGTCTTAATTCCATGAATTAGCTCTTCTTTAGAGTCGTATTGTTTACCACTACTGTAAACCTCCCGAACAAGCCACCCCCAAATGTTTAATGCCAGGGGAGATGGGCACCCAGTCTAACAAAGCCACATTTTTCTCCTCAATAAGCGATTTAACCAATGGCGCCGGAACAGGGGGGGGCAGCGGGGGCAACTGCCCCCTCAATATTTTGGCTAAAGGGGCAATTAGTACTACAATTTATGTACACTATATTAAAAATGAAGAATAATTTATTTTATAATTTTGCACAATGTACATATTGGATATTTTTTTCCATTATGGAATATTTGGTTCGCAAAAAGTTGCATACGACGACAAGGGCAACGATAGCGAAACTATTGACCGTTGATCAACGAAAACGAAGAAGTTTTTCATTCTCCCTGTCAGAAAACCGTGCCGATGGTAGAGATTGGACTTCGTTTCGCGAGGAAACCTGAAAACAACCTTTAGGAAAATCGTTTGATCTTTAATTTTATAAAACTATATAAAATAAAGAATATGTTTATAATCTTCAATCTTCGGAATTACCATGGGATCAAAATGGGTAACAAAAAGAAACTTAAAGATTAGTCTCATATTGAAGACTATTCTAGGTGGTTTTTGATCGTTGTTGTTCTCAAATATTTTTCATAATTACTTTTTGGTATCGTTTCACAGAATATTGAAGTGCCAGAGGCAGCGACGGTCCTAGGTGTTACGGCGCCCTGTGCCCTGTGTGTTGAAAGCCGTTTCTTTAATTTTAGATATATCCGTAGTTACAGTCAAAGTGAGCCACCCCCTCAAAATGAACTATTCTTTTAACATACAGTATCTCCCCGACATACGTAAGGCCGACTTATGAAATACCGCACTTATCAAATAACAATTATTTTTTTTCGTTTCTTATGTTTGATTGGAGTGCTGAGCGTGAATCCGGAGCTTGCCATCAAAATTTCGTAGCAAAACCGCGAAAAACCCCTAACATTTTAGGTTTTTTGGGGGGGGGGGGCTTAAAGTTCCGATAATGTACATTTCTCCGATAACCTACCCTTGAACATGTTAGAAAAAAGGGTCCAACGCACCATTAATCTTTAAAATGCGTTAAGCGGTATCTGTACAATTGATAGTCATTTTTTGTTGTTTTTTTATTCGATTTTCACCCTGTTTCGCAACGAAATTTTTGTGCTGAGCGCCCCAAAAAACATAGGAAACAAAAAATATTTTTTCCCCACATTTTGCAATCTACTAGGTTTATCACGTGCTAACTAAACTATCAGCGCAATATATCTAATGAAGAGCTTATACTGAGGTGAGGGGTGGCTCACTTTCCCTGGGCCTTGGCATGTGGCAAGTACTAGCACCCTCAGCTTTGAAAAGAAATTTGCGATTGAATATTCTCTAAATAAGGTTTCAAAACCCAAACTTTCCATTTGAAAACATAGGAATCGAAATTTGCACATTTTGTAGTTTCGCATTTTTATTATTTTCAAATCCAATTTTTCAATAATTTCGAATTTTTATGATTTTAAACCGAAACTATCGAAAATTTGGGTATGAGACCTAATGTAGAGGTTATTATAGCGGAAGTCCTAACTATCACAATTTAAAAAATTAAAATCGCCTAAAAGTGCAATTTTTTACCTACCAAAACTTCCGATTAAAGAACATTAAAAATTAAATGAGATAATTAAGATTAATTCAAAATTGAAAATGTTTGTTTGCCTCACTTAATGAGGCACATCCTGCGCATATAGTACAGCCCGTCCTGGCTAGAGGTCCGGTATATGGTAACCACTTAATTTAATATGAATTTGAGAAAAAAATATCTTGCCCCCTCAATAAAAAATACGTTCCGGCGCCACTGGATTTAACCACCCTCGCTGTATGAATTGGGGCAAGAACATGTTGCAATATCCAAGGATCGCCTCCGTACATGACATTTATCATAGGGATTTCCTCTTCTAAGAGCTGTTTATAAGATGAACTGGTTTGGTAACCTCGTAGAATGACCAAGTCGATAGTTCCATGATATGATATGGCTCCCCATACAATAACGGAACCTATTCGGAAGTGATGGCGTGACACGTACATAGGGTCCTTCCTATATAATCATGATAGTAGGAGAACCCATCTGGACCGTCCACACAAAGCCGTTTTCCATCCGTAAATATTACCTGCCTCCATTGTGATGTCCAGTTCATGAATCTTGAGGCGAATTCCAGGCGCTGTAGGCGATGTTGCGGGGTTAAGGCTATTTTTTTCTTTAATCGTAAACGTTTTAAGCAAGATGAAGATCTAAGAACTCGTTGGATGGTCCTTACACTTGCTGATAACACCAAAATCTCCCCAAGCTTACGCGCAGTAAAGGGCGAGTTCGAGGCTTCTCTTAAGAGACTTCGCCTTGATGCACCGGAAATCGCTTTTTTTATGCCTCCTGCGTATCGTCGGCCATAATTTCCACTATCTCGTATAAAATTATTAACAAGGTTCAAGCTCCGCTGAATCCATATTGCAATTTGTCGGTTTGAATATCCTTCTTGCTTTAGTATGGAAATTGTCGCCTTTTACTCGGCAGAAAATTGATTTCCTTTTGACATTATCCACTATACGACTCACAGAGTATAACGCGAAAAAAAAATGTTTCCACAAACACTTCTCACCAGGACGAGATAACTCTTTAAAGTAAGTGAACCTATACAATTGTCGCAGTGGAAATTGCGATTCTCATTTTAAAAAATTCCGTTAGCTATGCGAGTTGCTTAATAGAAATGTAATATTTATTAAAATAACCGTTAGTTGAGAGAGCATTATTTAAAAATTATTTCCGATCAGAGTACATAGAAATGATATAATTTTAAAGGAAAATATCCATGAACCTAAGCATTTGTCGCGCAGTGTATTTAAAATGTTTTACCCGTTGTTGCGAACCACGGCTTTTATGTCAAGCCGCCGTCATTGCAACAAGATATTTTTTTTTATTTATTTGACCAGACTGCTTGTGGCTCGGTGGCTCATGTCCCGGCTAGACCAACGGCGGTCGTGGATTATTTGAGCCAAAGCAACCTGGTCCTTGATAAGCCACCTGAATACAAAACGTTATGGAGGAGAGGAAGAGGAAGGAGGATGCCCATTCTTCGGGGCACGGAAGAACTCAAATAAGAAGGTTTTAGTTATTCATATTTAAGGGGCAATTTATTGAATAATAATATAAAAAAAAAAAGGCTACCAAAAATTAATTCAGGAAAAGTTAAAAAAAAAAAACGTGAGTCAACAAAGAAGACTAAAAAAAATTAAACTGATGTAAAATGTATGAACAAAGAAACTAATTACAGATAAATTAAATTCCAAAAATAATAAATACATTTAAGAATAAAAAACTTACTGAGGTGAGGTGATTGTAGCTCGACGACGATCGATCGTTGTAGAAGCTGAACCAAAACAACAAATTACTGCAATTTAAAAACAAAACGTTAAACTGCCCTTTTTAAACAAATTGAAACGTAAATTTCACGGCCAGCCAGGATTATATCGCCATCCACTCGATATCCGTCAGTATTCAAAATTAAAAAAAAGTCCAAAAATCCAGATCAGGTAATTCAATTCAAACAAAATTCTTCGCCAGAGAAACAATCCTCCAAAATCGCAATCACAGTTTCTACCTCAACGTACGCTTTGAATCACAATTACGTTTCGGGCTAAAATGTTGATATTGCCCTGCGAGAGTACGACGTTCCTTTTTTTTAAATAAATATTCAGTTCATGGGCCAACAAATGTGCACTTCGGGGACACTTTCGTCACTTTGTCACAATTTTACAAGGCATACAATCACTTCACAATAATAAATGCGATTTTCGTGTGATTTGTAACTGCCACTTATATGCCAATAAAAAATTTTATTTTTTATTTTTTTTTTTAAACCGAACAGTGCCACACTTTGTTTTATTGCCCGAGTTTTTCAAAAACAATTGTCTTTATCGACACCACAAGGAACTTCCAACGTACTCCTGTCTCGCACAATTCCAAAAACGGAACAGAACCTTCAAACCGCTCGTTAGCACCCAACAACCAACATCCAAAAAAAATTAACGGGCGCCAAGTTCGTTCACCCAAATTACCGCCACCCATATACCACAATTCAAAATCATATCGATTGTCCGCTATCACGGCAAAAAAAAATGTGCATTGGAGATGCACGCAGCATATACTCGTACACCATCAATCGTCATCACATCACAGCTTGCAATTGCAAATCACAGCAACAACAGCATATACATAAGATTTTTCGATTGAACTCTAGCCCAAACATATCTACATGTACGATACTGTTGTTGGTATCATTTGCATAGACTGTGAAGTGATGACGACGAATGATGTAGATGATGTTATCGTAGGTTATGGTTGTATCGATAACTTCGATTGCAATATTAAGCCGTATGCACATGAAATAGCAGTTATATTGCCGTGGTTCGCAACAATCGTGGGGACGACCCAGACCCTAGAACAGTCTCAAAAGCCGGGCAAGAAGGAATAATACCCTTCTAAGATGGTCAAGAGCGTATGTCACTGGCCTGAAAGACTCCAATGAGTTTTCCATCATCGTCCTCCAGTTCATACGCCACTTGACCAATCCTACGACGGACCATTGCACTGATAAACTTCGGGGAAAGTTTAGCAGCAAAACGGTCCGCAGCTCGACTAAGAGCATGATTTGAGACGAAAACTTTTTGACCCGGGGAGAATACCCTTGGCCGGCTACGAAGATTATAAGTTCGCGCTGCTCGGGCGTAAGCTTCGGCCAACTTTTCCTTCACTCGGCAATGTGCTAGCCGCAATCTGTCGCGATTGGATTGAAGATTCAGCTCTCCGTCTTCAAGCGCATCCAATTGCTTCAGCAGAGCGTAATCTTCACCATTCTGAATGCGATGGTAACCAAACATTAGGAAATGAGGGGAAAATCCGGTTGAATCATGTACCACATTGCGAAATGCGCTGCATGATTCAGTCAGATGTTCCTCCCAGTTCCTATGATCAGATCCCACGTAAGCGCGAATTGCAGCTAACGTAGATTGGTTCGTTCGCTCTGAAGCATTCGATTGCGGAGAATACAACGGAGTGAAAATGTGATGAACTCCGTACTCCTTTAAAAATCCTTCGAATGCTCCAGAAACGAACTGCTTCCCATTGTCCGAATGAAGGAACTCGGGTACCCCGTAAGTCAAAAAGATTTCGTCTCTAAGGTAGTTCACGACCACTTCAGCAGTAGCTTTAGGAATGGCCTTAAGCCAGACAAACTTGGTGTAGTGGTCGAGAACTACAAATATAAAGGTATTACCCCTTCTAGACCGCGGATAGGGTCCCATGAAATCCACGAAAATACGCTGCATAGGTCGATCAGTCTCTCGACGTGATCCCATCGGAGGTCTCATTCGGTAATTCGGAGGCTTAATCATTTTACAAGTGCTGCAATTACCAATATGTTCGGCAACATCAGACCGAAGCTTGGGCCAATAATAATACCTCTGCAGTACTTCTATAGTTTTCCGGATCCCGCAATGAGACCCACGAGGATCATCGTGAGCACGACTGATTAAGCTATGCCGGCAGATTTCAGGGACCCACAATTTAGATCGGGGAAGGTCTGTTGTCTCCCCGGGCTCACCTTGTGTAATATAAACGCGATCATCCCGTACATGCAAATTTTGAAATTTGTCCGGGTTACTCTGGATTTGAACACAAAGTTGTTTGTATTCGGGATCCAGAAAGGCCGAATCGGGGATGATCTCGTCTATATGACAGTGTTCGGGGAGGCAACAGACGTTGCCCGCATAAGCCCTGGAAAGTGCATCCGGGACTACATTTTGAGTCCCTTTTCGGTGCTCGACGGTGAAGTTAAACGCCTGCAGTTTCAGACTCCAACGTGCCAGCCTACCACACAAGTCTTGTTGGCTCATCAACCACTTCAGACTTGCATGATCGGTAATGATAGTGAACGGCAGCCCTTCGTTATATGCCCGAAATCGCTTAACGCTTTGCACCGCAGCTAAGCATTCCAACTCGGTAACACTATAGTTGCGCTGCGCAGCATTAAGCTTAACAGACATATAAGCGATGGGATGTTCACCACCATTATCATCCTTCTGAAACAAGACACTTCCAACTCCAGTGCAACTAGCGTCACACTGTATGTAGAAGTGCCTTGTAAAATCAGGATTGACAAGCACGGGAGCTGAAACCAAAAGTTGCTTTACGCGCTCAAAGGAATTACTGGCTTCCGCTGTCCACTTGAAAGATTGTTTTCCTTTTAAGAAATCCGTTAGCGGGGCGGTAACCGCTGAAAAATTCGGAATGAAACGGCGATACCAACCCGCCATGCCCATGAACCGCCGAATATCCTTAGCACTTTTGGGCTCTGGATACGCGATAATACCTGAGACCTTGTCAGGATCAGTCATAAGGATACCATCACTTACCACATAGCCAAGGTATTTGATTTCCTTTTGGATGAACTTGCTTTTCTCTACGTTTATTGTGAGTCCAGCCTTCTGAAGAAAACCTGCAACTTTCGAAAGTAGTTGCAGATGTTCTTCGAAGGTGGAGCTGGTGACAAGCAAGTCATCCAAGTATACAAATACCTTGTCCTGTAGCTCATGTGGTATAACCTTATGCATGAGCCTGCACATGGTCTGAGGCGCGTTACAAAGTCCAAAAGGCATTACCTTGAAGTGATATAGGGGTCTGCCGGGGACGGTAAACGCCGTTTCGTCCCGAGATTTCTCATCTAACGGAATTTGCCAAAAGGCATCTTTCAAGTCGAGAGCAGATATGAATCGAGTTGATTGCATTCTTGTCAGTAATCCCTCAATAAGCGGCAACGGATAGGCATCCTTGACGGTAACTTCATTCAGCCGTCGAGCGTCGAGACAAAGACGCACTTTACCGGGCTTCTTCACAAGGGTCACTGGAGAGCTCCAGGCGCTATGACTTTCTTCAATTACCCCCAGGGATAACATACGATCGAGTTCGTCATACATCAGTTTCTGAACTACCGGTGAAACAGCGTAATGGCGTTGTTTGATGGGTTTCGTTTCACCGGTATCAATCATGTGGGACACCAGTGTCGTCTTTCCCAAGCCCTTTTCATGGAAAGAAGGAAACTGACGTTTGACGGAGTCGAGTCGCTGTTGATCAGCTGGAGATAATTGAAGAGAGTCTCCAGAAGCAGACACTGGCTCCGGTTCGACAGCAGCAACCTGCATTGGTACGATTTTGAACAAGTCCCAGAAATCCATTCCTAAATATAATGGATTTGTGAGACTTGGGACAACGAGCAATCTTAAAGACTTCGTTTTGTCCTTAAATCGCACCAATGCACGCACGTATCCCAGTACCGATGCTTTTTGACCTGAGGCGGTCCTGACATCAGCTTGCAGCGTATGTAACTGCAAGCCAAGGTCATCTATTAAATCTAAAGCACCGGTACCCAGGATACTTACGCTGGCACCGCTGTCTAACAGGCCTTTGATCTTCCGACATTGTATGACAACCTCAGCGAAAGGCCGATTGTCTAGGTCGGACGATACCATTGAGGCAACACATGCCTGCTTGAGGAGGCGCCTGTCGCAAAAGAACCTCCAAGTTCGATGGATACGTCTCATCGTTGCAGCAGTCGGAGTTCTGGGTCGACATTTGTCGCCACTTCGGCTGTCTCCGGACGCCTGACTGCCGGTTGAGGGGGAATGTGAGAGCTCCCCGTTGGTCGCACATTCCCTCTCAAGTTTCCCCATCCACTACAGCGGGAACATTTGGGTTTGACGGTCCCTGTCAAACCGCAGCCGAAACAAAATACATGTTGCGGAGGCAAAGGACAATCGACATAACTATGTCCCATGTCCTTGCAGTTCCAGCAACATCTATAGGTGCTACTGACTGTCGGTTTGGCAGGGAGCGTTGTTGCCCTTGCTAAATGGAGGGCCTCAACATCAGCACTGGCTTCTCGCTCACAGATCACATCCAACTCGTGGACCTGTGCACGTCCTACTGTAGCTGATCCGGAAGCTGCCCTTCGGTTCCACCGTTCCTCTATGGATGCACATTGACGCATTAAATCTCGAGCTGAATTAAACGAAAATCCCGCTAAGTAATCACTGAGACGCTGATTTACGTTGTCGAAAATCGTCACCTGCATGTCAGTGTCACTTAACGGGACCTGCAGCTCGGAACTTAGTGCGTCAATGGCATCCATGAAGTCCCGAAAGCTTTCGTTTGGTTGTTGCTTTCGAGCACTAATGGCCTGCCGAACATCGACATCGGTTTTTCGAAAGGTGAACCTTTCCAAAAAGGCAGCCTTCAGATCTCGCCACAATAGACGGCACATTTTTGATCGGGTCAGCCAGTACCAATCCGCTGCCTTCCCCTTTAGCAAGAAGTGGAGGTCCGACGCCACCTCCTCACTTGACATGCCGTAGCTGGCTGCCAATGACTCAACTCGTATAATAAACTGCTGGGCTGTTGGGCCAGCAGAGGTAGAGGAGCCGTCGAAATAAAACCCCCACTTCAACATTCCCACTGCAGGGCGATGAGAACGTATCGGTGTAGTGACGGTGTTGTAAGGCTGGCGCGGCATTGCCGGGATCTCCACGAAAGGTGGCTCATAAGCGACGTTATTACCGGGCGGATGAGATCCCGTTGCGGCCTCAACAAAAGGTGCAGTACCAGTAAATGTGTGGCAAATTGGCGGTCGAGACACTGTAGGTGTTCCTAAAAGATGTGTGTTGTGAAAGGTACTAGCGATTGGCTCAGGCAATGAAGGTGTATCTTCCAGGTGAAGATCCGCGAGCAAATCGTTAAAGGAACGATCAAAATAAGCCATTTTAAAAAATGTGTTTAAAAATAAGAATTTAAAATAACGAAGAGAAAAAAAAATATAATTTTGTGAGAGGAAAAATAAAATAATAAAAAAAAGTGTGATCTTTCAAGATATATGATCGGAATTCAGTAATAATTTGAGTTCTTCCGTTCCTTCCAAATGAACACCTATAGGAAAGGGGAGGTAGGTTGAAATTTGGATGAGGAGAAAACAAAAATAATAAAGGAAGTAGAATCTCGTCGCGTCGCAGGGCTACAAACTCTTTTGAGAACTAATTCGATTAGATTTACTAATAAATCAAACAGCCCTAAGCCGGATATAGTTTCACGAGAATGTTAACACCTGCGAACGCAGATGGTCAACTACCGAGTTGCCTCCTAATTCCAGCGGCCACTCAAGGGCCTATCCCACGCGGGAGATGTAGGGGCAGTCTCGATAGTTGGTCCATCCTACGACGAGACTCTACAACCTGTAAAGGATAAAATTTGGACGCCATTGTTGCAATGGCGACCGCTCGACGTGTGGCCCGCGGTAATGGACCGCAGACTTCCATTCGAAGCTGATCAACAATAATCAAACGATGGCCCATGCCATCGGAAAGAAAAGCCAATTTATAATTTGGGCGCCATATGTTGCGAACCACGGCTTTTATGTCAAGCCGCCGTCATTGCAACAAGATATTTTTTTTTATTTATTTGACCAGACTGCTTGTGGCTCGGTGGCTCATGTCCCGGCTAGACCAACGGCGGTCGTGGATTATTTGAGCCAAAGCAACCTGGTCCTTGATAAGCCACCTGAATACAAAACGTTATGGAGGAGAGGAAGAGGAAGGAGGATGCCCATCCTTCGGGGCACGGAAGAACTCAAATAAGAAGGTTTTAGTTATTCATATTTAAGGGGCAATTTATTGAATAATAATATAAAACAAAAAATAAAGGCTACCAAAAATTAATTCAGGAAAAGTTAAAAAAAAACGTGAGTCAACAAAGAAGACTAAAAAAAATTAAACTGATGTCAAATGTATGAACAAAGAAACTAATTACAGATAAATTAAATTCCAAAAATAATAAATACATTTAAGAATAAAAAACTTACTGAGGTGAGGTGATTGTAGCTCGACGACGATCGATCGTTGTAGAAGCTGAACCAAAACAACACATTACTGCAATTTAAAAACAAAACGTTAAACTGCCCTTTTTAAACAAATTGAAACGTAAATTTCACGGCCAGCCAGGATTATATCGCCATCCACTCGATATCCGTCAGTATTCAAAATTAAAAAAAAGTCCAAAAATCCAGATCAGGTAATTCAATTCAAACAAAATTCTTCGCCAGAGAAACAATCCTCCAAAATCGCAATCACAGTTTCCACCTCAACGTACGCTTTGAATCACAATTATGTTTCGGGCTCAAATGTTGATATTGCCCTGCGAGAGTACGACGTTCCTTTTTTTTAAATAAATATTCAGTTCATGGGCCAACAAATGTGCACTTCGGGGACACTTTCGTCACTTTGTCACAATTTTACAAGGCATACAATCACTTCACAATAATAAATGCGATTTTCGTGTGATTTGTAACTGCCACTTATATGCCAATAAAAAATTTTATTTTTTATTTTTTTTTTAAACCGAACAGTGCCACACTTTGTTTTATTGCCCGAGTTTTTCAAAAACAATTGTCTTTATCGACACCACAAGGAACTTCCAACGTACTCCTGTCTCGCACAATTCCAAAAACGGAACAGAACCTTCAAACCGCTCGTTAGCACCCAACAACCAACATCAAAAAAAAATTAACGGGCGCCAAGTTCGTTCACCCAAATTACCGCCACCCATATACCACAATTCAAAATCATATCGATTGTCCGCTATCACGGCAAAAAAAAATGTGCATTGGAGATGCACGCAGCATATACTCGTACACCATCAATCGTCATCACATCACAGCTTGCAATTGCAAATCACAGCAACAACAGCATATACATAAGATTTTTCGATTGAACTCTAGCCCAAACATATCTACATGTACGATACTGTTGTTGGTATCATTTGCATAGACTGTGAAGTGATGACGACGAATGATGTAGATGATGTTATCGTAGGTTATGGTTGTATCGATAACTTCGATTGCAATATTAAGCCGTATGCACATGAAATAGCAGTTATATTGCCGTGGTTCGCAACACCGTTTACAATAAAAGAATAAGTGTTTATTTCAATGAAAAATACGTTTAAATCGACTGGCTCCTTCTTTCCAGGTAAACGTAAATTATTTTAATTCAAACGCTTTTTTACAACTTATTATGCTTTTGAAAGAAACGCCACTCGTTAGAATTAAACGCATTTGCGTGTGGAAATCAAAAGCGCAAATCGTTTGAATTAAATATATTTCGTTCAATATTAGTGAAGTCTCTGAGTGTACTTACCCAAAATACTGACCGGCTGACTCCATGTAGTCTTCGAACATTTTTCTCCACTAACATTGCAACGTCATCAGTCGCCGATCCACTTTTAAAACCGACAAAAACGATAAGAAACCAAAAAATGCTCGACCGCATAAAACAATAAAAACTGTGTAGCCCCCGAAACAGAGAGAAATTTGAAACGCCTGTGTACACATTAACGAGACGAATTTCCATCGTAAACGTTCGTGCTTGCTTCGTACAAAACGTGTACGAACGCTTACGAACGAGGTACGAACGCTTACGAACGAATCGCTTGGCTGTCAACCACAAAATCGCGCACATGTTTCAAATGAAAACATCAATTAAAAATGCGTTAAACTATCATTTTCAGGCCGACATTGACATAGCATTACTAAAATCTAGCTACACACGCGATTACCTTTGAGAAGATACACCGATTATGTATTTGCGTTGTTCACTGAACCACTCGACAACAAAGCACTTCAAATTCGGAAAAACAACATGTGTCGCATTTTTAAAAAATTAAAACACTTTCGCGAGATTACGGCCTACACTGTTTTGGTGATCACATCGAAAATCTCCATATTTCACTCTCGCAAACTATTTCGTGCACTCACGTTCACTTGCCGCCATTTGCCGCCAATTGGATTCCAACTGGATGGTTGTCAGCGACGCGACCGAGCCGGCCATCTTGTGGGTTGCTCGAGAGGTGTAGGAGAGGTGGCGCTGAAGATGAGGGGGAAACTTTTCTAGTCACACACGTACGCTCATCTACTCATCCATTCTTCATATCATAGGATAAAACACAAAACAAACAAAAGACCGGCGAAATGACATTTGCGAAAAGAGTGTCAGCTGACAAATGACGTTTATCGGATCGCCATTACAGTGGGCTACATTTAATCCGATTTGTTTTCTGTTGCCAGACAAAGTGATCGCTTTACATGATTCCAAAGGGATAGATAGATAGATTTATTTCATAATTCTCTTAATACAAAAATACAATAAAATAAGGGTGATACCTATCACTTTCATTGCACTGTCGCTTTGCTTATTTAAAGGAAATTTACATTTTAAAGAAAGGTTTTGGTGTTAATTATTGGTTCCACAGTATGATTTTTTAACTGGCATTAGAAGAGATTTGTCTTTAAAAAGAGAGCTCAAATTATCCCTTACATGCATCTACAGATCCCCGTCGCTTGAAATTAATCCTTTTATACACAGCATTGACAACTTATTCACTGAAATATCCAGTTCGACCGACATAATAGTTGGAGACATAAACATAAACATACTGGACAACTCGACAAATACGAACGATTACCTAAACTGTCTAGCAAGACTTGGATTTTTATCACTAATAAACAAACCGACGCGGACTTGTGAAACAACATCTACTTGCATCGACTATATTTTTCTACGTCAAACACAAGTTAATGAAAGTACCCCAATTATTTTCAAAAATTCGATCACGAATCACAACACGTTACTGCTATCATTGCCCTAAGAATCAACCCACAGTACGATTCCATTCGTTTTTAACTTTATTTTTGCTTTGGTAAAGACACATTAATTCAAGGTTTTGTGAAATTGGTGTAAAAAATGTTTCTTAGAAGAACCAAAATGGGGCTGGGTTTGTATTGCCACCCCATGGTCAAATTTCATCAATTCTTAGATATGTTTTGTGTCATCAAGAGGAACATGTTTGTGTGTAATTTTGTTGAAATTGGTGCACAAATAAAAAAAGTTTTTCTTAGAAGAACCTAATTTGGGGGGTTGGATTTGTATGGCAGCCCCATGACCCCATGGTCCGATTTTATCCATTATTACATATGATTCCTGTCAACAATACAAATACATTTGTGTGAAATTCGGTTGAAATTGGTGCACAAATAAAAAAGTTTTTCTTAGAAGAACCTAATTTGCTGGGTTAAGTTTGTATGGCAGCCCCATGACCCCATGGTCCGATTTGAATCATTCTTGCATATATTTTGTGTTATCTATATAAACACATTTGTGTGAAATTTGGTTGAAATTGGTACACAAATAAAAAAGTTTTTCTTAAAAGAACCCAAATTGGGGAGCTAGGTTTGTATGGCAGCCCCATGACCCAGTGATCCAATTTGGGTGAATCAAACATACAAACAGCCTGCAACAATAAGAAGCACGTATGCAAAATTTCAGCTTACTAGCTTCACTACCCGCCGAGTAAAACGCGTCGCAACAGACAGACAGACGGACATGCTCCAATCGACTCCCCAAGTCATGCTGATCACTAGGGCTCGGATTTTTATGTTTTTACATATTTTTTCTTTAGGCTGATAATCAATTTCTGGGGTGTTTTCTTTGCGTTTCAGAACATTTGAAAGAAAATGGCATGTATTTGTTTTTACATATTTGTAAATATTCAAGTGATATTACATATTTTTAAATATTTCACTCTTTTTCACATATTTTCTTCCATATTTAGAAAATTTGTACATAAGTACGAACAAATGATTAAAAAATAATATTGAATTGAATTGAATACAACAGTTTCATGCCCTGTGGCATGGGTCGCGAATAATGCCACCGCCTTTCCCAGCGTGTCGTAGAAGGCGACTAAAAAGGGACCTAATCCAAGGTGGATCAGCATGCGCCGAGGGATGCATGGTCAAGAGGGTGCTTGGCCGCTAGTATGCGAAGGTCGCAGGCAACCATGACATCTGAAGCCTGAGGCACGTTTTAACATCAACAAGACCTCCCATAGGTTAGTGTGTGTGTGTATGGGTTGCCGCGTCTGGAGATAGCCGGCGGACGTAAAAGGAAAGTCCATAAATTTACTTATTTCCACACACTAGTGCCAAAAACACAACCTTTCTCCAAAAGGTGTAAAAGAATGGAAGGCCTTATGGAAATTCACGCAAATACAAGCACTACCCCGCCGGGCACTACTTCTGCTATGCGGTTGAGTGATCCCGGGGCGAACCTAGTTCGCGCCAGAGCTCGACGGTTTCCGGGGGCGAGCAATATAAGGCAGTCCAATTACATTGTGGAGAAGCTGAGGGTTGCAAGCTGGAATGTCGGTTCCATGACGTCAAAGAGCGAGGAGATTGAGGATATCATGAAGCGGAGAGGGATAGACATTATGTGCGTGCAAGAGACAAAGTGGCGAAATACCCATATCGACAGAGCCCGGTTTCTTACGAATTCCATGAAGTACAAATTGTACTACTATGGAATTACAAACCAAAGAAACGGAGTTGGCATTATTCTGGCGTCGTCTTTACTTGGCAGTATAATAAGTGTCGCGAAGAGAAGTGACCGCTTGATCAGCATCAAATTGGTTATCTGCGGAAGGGTGTGGAACGTAATAAGTGCCTACGCTCCCCAAGTGGGATTGCCACCAGAAGAAAAAGAGGCATTTTGGAACGACGTTGACACCCTAATTCAGACCATTCCAGATACCGAATTGGTGTTCTTGGGAGGAGATTTAAATGGCCATGTGGGTGAATCAAATTATGATTACGAGGATTGCCATGGTGGAAAGGGTAGCCCTTCAACGGTCAGAAATGACGAAGGTGAAGCTATTCTGACCATGTGCAGATCGCATGGTTTGGTCATCCTAAATACATGGTTTGTGAAAAACGAGAGACACCTAATCACCTACAGTAGTGGACACGGAGATAGGAAACACGAAACGCAGATCGATTACCACCTCTGTTTCGATTTTATGAGAAGGTGGGTAAGAGACTGCAAGGTGATCTTGGGTGAATCTGTCGTCAGCCAACATCGTTTGCTCCTGTCAGAATTTATTTTGAAAGCAGGAGGAGCAAGAAATAGAAGAACTCCCAAGCCTGTCGAAAAAATCAAGTGGCACAATCTCACAAACGACAACTTTGAACCTGTAGTAACTCCATTCATTGATAAAATGACGGAGTGGTTTCAAAACAACATAAACTGCACCGAGCACAGTCCAACACAAATGTGGAATAGTTTCGCTGAAATGTCAGTAGGTGAGGCGGAAAAGGCACTTGGAGTTTCGAAAGGTCCACTCCACACGAAGAAAGAAACATGGTGGTGGAACACCGAAACTAAGGAAGCAGTGCAAGCCAAATCGAACGCATTTAAGGCATGGACGAAATGTGAGTCAAGCAGTGAAGCCGAACGGGTTCAACTTCGCGAAAATTATATGCAATGCCGGAAGAAAGTAAAGCGCTTGGTAGCTCAAGCAAAGGCGAAGGCAGCTGAGAAATTCTACCAAGAATTAGAAACTCAGACTGCGACCGAAGGACCGTCTTTGCGCGAGAGACCTAAGCACGACGCCAGGATATTTAGGGTCGCAGCCCAAAGGAGAAGGAACGCTCGGGAAATACAGGCGCCAAAGTACGTGGAGGACTCGCAAGGAATGTTGCTGATTGACGATACGGCAATTTGTAGCAGGATGCGAGAGTATTTTGACGAACTTCTAAATGAAGAATTTCCTCGGGCAACTTTTCAAGATGTTGAGCCAAATACCACAAATATTGAAGATATCTCAGAGGAAGAGGTGATGGAGGCAATGCATCAGATGAAACGCGGAAAAGCAGTCGGCCCGGACAAAATCCCCGCGGAATTTTGGTTGAAAATGGAAAATGTCGGGCTTAGTTGGCTCACAGTTCTCTTCAACAAAATCAAAGGTGGGCAACCGATGCCTGATGCTTTCAGGGAAAGTTTTCTTCTTCCTTTCTATAAGAACAAGGGAGACTCACGCAAACTCAACAACTATAGGGCTATAAAGTTAACACCTCATACACTGAAGATCTACGAGCGAGTTGTCTGCAACCGATTGAGAAAGATTGTGCGGTTGAATGACAATCAATGCGGCTTTGTTGAAGGTCGATCTACAGTCGATGCGATTCAGTGCATTCGTGTTGCGATGGAAAAGTATAGAGCAGCACGAAAGGACTTGTATTTTGTGTTCATCGATTTGGAGAAGGCATTCGATAGAGTACCTCGTGATCTGATATGGTTGGCCTTGAGAGCACTTAATGTCCCCGAGGCATACGTCAGGATGATCGAGACATGTATGATGGAGCTACGACTAAGGTTAGATGCACAGCCGGTGAATCAGAAGAATTTCCGGTGAATGTCGGAGTACACCAGGGCAGTGTATTGAGTCCGTTGCTCTTCAACATCATCATGTGCTACTTATTAACACGTGTCTCCGACGGCCTAGAAATATCTCTTCTTTTTGCTGATGATATAGTCCTCAGTAGCCCAAACATCGTTGCCTTGCAAGCTGCGCTTACAAAATGGTGTGACATTCTGGAGGAGCATGGACTGAGGGTAAGTATAACAAAGACTGAGTTCTTATGCTGCCAATTCTCAGACCCAAATGCACCGATACCAGAAATGTACGTCAAAGGAGAGCAGCTTAAGTCTTGTACCAAGTTCAAGTACCTTGGCTCGATGGTGAACAGCGGAGCTACATGCGATGATGACATCAAACATCGCACAAAGGTTGGGTGGATGAGGTGGCGAGAAAACTCAGGAGTTTTCTGCGATAAGAAAATGCCACTGAAGCTAAAGGGCAAGTTGTACAAAACGGTTGTACGTCCCGCACTCATGTATGGATCAGAATGCTGGACCATGTATGAAGGTTACGCGAAAGAAATGACAGCGACTGAAATGAAAATGTTACGCATGTCAGTTGGTGTAACCAAAAGGGACCACATCAAGAGTAGCTACATCCGAGGCAGCTTGCCCATAGACCAACCAATCACCGAAAAGCTCGAAGACCGACGAATGGATTGGTATTGCCATGTTCAACGGCGTCCGCCTGAGAACCCCGCAAAGAGAGCGATATCAATGGAAGTTCCACTTGATGGACCCAAGGCCAGAGGCAGACCAAAGAACACCTGGATGTGTCAAATGAAAAAGCAACAACAACGCATTGGTCTCGGCGATGACACGATCCAAGATAGAGCTGCCTGTAGAAATATGCTGAGAAATTATCGCCAAAACGGGCGATGTGCCTACACCGCAGGTCGAGCAACGCGGAACCATGGAGCGGTATAAAGAACGAGGCAAGGAAGAAGAAGAAGAATACAACAGTTTCATTCGAATTAGGTATAAATGTTCCCATTTTTGAAAGGAGACACATTATTAAATAGATACTTATACAGGGTGTCCGCAAACTGCCGCATAAACGCACAGGATTGTGATTCTTCATAGTGATTTCCAGCAAAAAAGTTGTACGGAACACATCCCCTTAGCTTAACGCTTTAGCTGCCACAGGCATTTGAATTGAAATCGAGCTAAAATTAACCCTAGTTTTTTGCACTTAGGCATTAAAACTGTTAGAAATAACGAAGCTAGAATAAAATGATGTAAGAAAGAAATGATCGTTAGACTATGCGCCAATTTTTAAAAGAATCGTACAAGCACCTCTCCTTGATAGAAGTTGGAGAAAATTGAGATGGAAAAACATATTGTTTTTGGGTCAAATCACAAAAATTTGACTTTGAAGTTCTGTAAAAAGCAAACCTCCTATCCTATTTTGGTGCCGTTAGTTTTATTTTTACAATATTTTAATTTGCTAGAAAAATAATTTGGCTGAGAAATAACACAATAAAAGAATCAAAATGCAAAAGCTAAAGGACTACGCTGCATACGCTGCATTAAGGGAGACTCGGTAGAATATTTGCATTCAATATTTGGGTTAGCTATAGTTAGAGGGGTAATATTGCTGAAATTATATAAAGTGCGAATACATAAATGGATACTGTCTATAAAATGGTCCTTGATGGACATTTTTCACTTATTTCGTGTTCGGTATTCGGTTAGTTAGCATTTTAACATTTTTTTCAAAATGCCAAAAGTCAAGTCTGCATCTAGTTCTCTTGTCCTGAAATACACACGGGAATTCCCTGTATTTCAGGACAATTTGTGACAGTCGCGGAAAAGCTGTGGCAACCACCCAAAGGTCTCAAGTTGTACAGCATATTTCTACGGCTTTACATAAACAAAACAAAGAGAAAAGAAGGACCTCGAAACAAACGTTTATTTCTCCTTCGGAAGGCAGCAGCAAGTCGGTGTTTAAAATGGATTTATGTCGCGCTTTATGTCAAGGCCGATATCCCATTTTATAAACTCAACAATTCCCACTTTAAGGAGTTCTTGGAGAAGTATAGTGGGCAAAGAGCTCCCGAGGAAAGCACCATAAGAAAAACCGATTTATGTGACGTCTACACGGAGGCACTTCATGGAATTCGCGATATAATTGGTGATGGGCCCATATGGATATCATATGGGCTATTATCTTCGGAAAAAACTAAGCCCAGAAGAATACTTAAGGAGAGCTTCCTCGATTTGCCCCTACCACCAGAGCCCGTTGTAACCAGATGGGGAACCTGGCTGGAAGCCGTAAAGTATTATTGCGAGAATGTATTCTGTATTCTCCAAACTTGACGAAAACGTTGTGGCTATCGAGAAAGCCAAACAAATTCTTACGAAACCATCAATGATCAAAAAGTTAGAAGGAGAAAACGCATTGAAACCAGAGAAAATCGCAAAATTCAAATATGCGCCCTCCACATCAGTCGATGTTGAAAGGTCATTCAGCCGGTATAACAAAATCCTTGCCCCAGACAGACGGAGTTTCAAATTTGAAAATTAAAAAAAATATCTAATTTGTAACAATTTTGAAGAATAACTACGATTTCGATGTTCTTAATCATATTTTTATTTTACATATTTCAGTTTTTTTTTTACATATTTTGACAAAATAAACACATATTATATGTACATATTTCATGTTTTATTTTACATAAAATTCCGAGCCCTACTAATCACATTATGTATACTTTTTATATGGTCGGAGATGCTTCCTTTAATGCGTTACAAACTTCATGACAAAGTTAATATACCCTTTCACTCTATGAGCGAAGGGTATAAAAATTATATGCAATAGTAAAAACAGTACTAAATATCTATGGAAAACTGTTAATGAAATTAACGGAAGGAACGCTACAATCTGTAACGAGTGGGAAAAAATGATCGACCCTAAGACAAATGAAAGAACAAACAGTATAGAGGCAGCAGCCAATATACTAAATGATGCCTTCGTTCAAGTCTGCTTTCAAAATATGTCTGCTAATTCAAACGCACCCCTAGTGGGGCAAAATGATCCCGCTTGTCCTTCAAGAAACTCGAAAATTAGAATCCGCTAAAATTAGAATTGCTTGGAAATTAGTACACCTTTTTTTTCTATTAACATAACTCTGGAATTGGAATTGGAAATTTCTAATTTACGAGGTAACTCTGAAATTGAAATTCATATTTCTAACTTACGAGGTACCTCCGAAATCGGAATTCTTATTTCTAATTTAAGAGGTAACTCTGAAATTGGAATTTCTAATTCACCAGGTACCTCTGAGATTGGAATTGTTATTTCTATTTTCTACTGAAAAAAGCAGGAAGAATAGCTTTTCAGAAACTTTTGTAAAAATTTTCCGTTGCTGTACAGTTGTTTGAACAAAAAGTTCTGCTTATATGTACATAATACATAGTGAGTGCGGAGAAGTGCATGATTCACTGGAATATTTCAATAGATACGGTTCAAAAGTAAAAACAGTGTTGTGCCAATACAGGATGTCCAGCCGTATAGCTAAAGGAAAGATAAATACATTAACTCTGTCTAAAAAGGCAAAAATTATCGAAAAAATTAGACAAGGGTTTTCTAACAAAGTGCTGGCCACGCAATATTGTGTGGAAGGTGCAAATCATCAATAAGGTAACTAATGCTTATTTACCCGTCAAAAAGAAAACGCTGCACTCAGCTGAATTCTCGGAAATGGAAGTTAAACTTTATGACTGGATATTAAAACAACGCCGAAGAAATTGCGTATTAGATGGCAACATCATTAAAGAAAAGTCACTTGCAATTATTAGAGCTTCGTCGAATTTGGCAAATAAATCGTTTAATGAATGCTAGCAAAACTTCAAGAGCCGTTTCGGATTGCGGAATCTTAAAGTATGCGGCGAAAAACTATCTGGCGACACCACAGCGGCTTTCAATCTCGTGCATTTAATGTAAAAAATACAGCAATTGGGGAAATTTTGAATCTTCAAAGTGTACGCGACAAAGCAGTCGGTTTTCACAAGCCCATATTAAAGATTATTTTGTATAATCTTTAATACGTTATCTATTTTTTGAACTTTCTTGCGATGTGAATGTTTTAATTATGTTAATTTTCAATTAATTTGGAATAAAAAATTAAGTACTTGGAAATTGGAAATCCTTGAAAATTTGAATCGGCAGAAACTTTTATCTTCTAATTTTCGGGGTTCTACTGTATTAACAAAATCAAGATAGATGAGATTGTTTTAAATGTAAATAACATGAATAGGTCCTCAGGTGGAGCTGATAATATCACTACAGAGCTGCTAAAAAAAATAATTCATGAAATTAAGGAACCCCTTTCCTTTGTATTTAATAAATGCATTAAGGAAGGAATCTTTCCAAGAACCTTTAAAAATGCCGTTGTTATGCCAATTTACAAAAGTGGTCTGAAGTCTGATAATCTCAATTATAGACAAATTTCTTTACTTCCTGTAATATCAAAGCTCTTTGAAAAGTGTATAAAACCTCGACTTGAAAGTTTTCTTTCTGATAATAATATATTTCCTCCGAACCAATTCGGTTTTAGGAAAGCATTGAGCACGGAAGATGCAATATTGAAAGTAACAGACTTTTCATCCACTGAGTTAGAATCTGATAATAAACCAATAGCAATATTTATGGATATTGCGAAAGCATTCGACACCATACCCCATGAAATAATGGAAAATAAATTGAGAAAAATTGGTATATGTGGAGCACCATTAAAATTGCTCTCGAGTTACTTAACCGGGAGAAAGCAATGCGTTAAAATAGAAAACTATTACAGCGACTGGAAACCTAAGCCTCATTGCGGCCTACCACAAGACACTGTTTTATCCCATGTACTATACTTAATTTTTGTTAATGATCTCGGTGATATGACCACTAACAAAAGCAAAATACATAGTTGCTTTTGCAGACGACACAGTACTAATCACTTCATCCAGTACGTGGTCCGAAACTTTTGTAAATGCCGAGCTGGATTTTAAAAAGGTTAGTAATTGGCTTTCAAAAAATTTTCTTCGACTGAACTTAACCAAAACTAAAATGCTGACATTTTCATTAAACAACCCAGGACAACCAATACAAACAGCAATCAAAATCCACAACACAGAGTGCACATTACGAACAGGACAATCTTCCGACCATCTATGCGACTGCCCAAAAATTGATTCATATGATAGCGTCAAATATCTTGGTGTGCATATCAATAAATTTTTGAAATGGGATATGCACATAAACCAGCTTGTCATTAAACTTCGAAATATGCTATATGTCTTTAACCTTCATCTGCTCCAAAAAAAAACTTACATTTCCTTCCCTCGCGTAGATTTCTACGCATGTGGAATGTGTAATATATATATGCATCGAATTTGATGAATTGAATATTCAGATTAGATTGTTAGTAATACATTTAATGCAAACATTTCGATTAAGTTTTGTTTTTCACGCTCTTTTAGCGCAGAAGCTGCAAATGGTTTGGTGCATATAATTATTTTTGGGCAAATGTTGACATATACTGGCGAAATTTGCATCTTCGGCGGAATCCAAGGAGCTGCTCGTCGATGGTTACACATTGATGCGGATTGTAAAAATTTGGAAAAAAATTCGACCAATTTTCGAATAAATAAAAATTAAAACGGAGCGAACTCATCGTTAGATTTGGCTTGTTTCCTGCTTGTAACATCGTCGAATCGCAAAAATCAGCGTAATCAATTAAATTTTTTTTGCATTATAGATCGAGGAATGGATCGACCGTATTCTCCGTCCCATAAATCTCAGCCCGAAACATATTTCAAGTTAGTTCAAAGGAATCATCTCCCAGGATAGATTTAGCGTGTGCATTGGAATGCCTCAATATAGTAGTTTCAATTGAAAACTGAAATAACATGAAGGTATCTTGAATGTCACCTACACGAGATTTTGCAAATCTGGTTATTCCAAACTGAAGATTTCATTTACATTACTTACATACATTATCATTCTGCAATCTGCCCGCTGCAAGCAGTAAGGGTTGTGGATGCCAAATATCTCCATCCATGGATTTTGGTCAACTTCTTCTGTTACTATCACTGCCATCCTTTAGTAAGGATTCTATTTCCTCGCATGTATCGCAGGGAATGAACAAGCTGATGAGCTGGCACGCATAGCTGCATCATCCCCCTTCTGCGGACCTGAACCCTTCTGCAGGATCTCTCCCCGTATAGTAAAGAGAACATTCAAAGACCAGGAACGACTCAAGGCAACTGAGAACTATAGGATAAATTACCTGGGCTTAGACAATCTAAACTGCTCATACAGGGTATCCCACAAAAGAACGGCTGGAGCTGCTTCAGCTAAGCATAGGTAAAGTACGTATCATCTGTGGCATTCTCACTCACACTCCTGTCTGAGATCACATTTATGCACAATAAGGCTTGTGCTAGACGCGAGCTGTCCATTCTTTGAAGAAGACAACGAGATCTGTTTCCACGTCCTATGCGAGTGCGATGCATTTTCGGAGTGACCTATTCAGACATGGACGACACATTTGTCTCACGATGTTCAATCAATGACAATTCTCTGCAAATCAAGGCTAGAGAGTCTGTGATTTCTTTTATGCGTAGAAAACTACGCAAAGGGTCTAAAACGTAAGTTTTTGAATATGAAGCAACACTTTTTTTTCTGTATGTCGGGAAGCATATTACCTCGTTTAGAATGATCATAGTTATAAAGTCAAGAAGTTTCATGAACATTTTCTTAAAGGTTATTGTAAAAAACTTAAAAAAATATTCAGTATGCGTAGATTTCTACGCAAGGAGCAGATTAGGGTTAAAGGGAGCAGATGCGGCAAGTATATTTCGCTCTAGCGCAATCAACATTACAATATGCCATGGTTGCTTGGGGCGGAGCATATGACCATATACAAATAATACATATATGTCCAAATTGGTACAAAATGTTGTTCCTATGAAAATGTATCTGAAATATCCTAGAGCTTTCAAGCGAATCGCATGAGCCTGTGTGCGTGTGAATTTGAGAGAACGTTTTCCAGTTCAAGAGAGTCAAGAGACTCTTTTCATAGTATCTTTTAAGAATCTGCGACTTCCGTGGTGTGTGATGGATATCTCCGTGATGCATGACAAGTGGACCAAGTGGGTCCGAGAAAGAGGGCAAGTTGCCGTTGCGGACCATATGTTATGTTATGAACACAGAAATGATTATGAAATTCATTCACTTGCACGTACCGCCCGCGTCTTGTGTGGTGTGCAATGTATTGCACCGCGGCGCATGAGAAGTGGACAAAGTTGGGTAGAGAGAAGGAAACGAGAACACGTTGTGCATGCGCCTACGAAATTTATAATTCGTCTGTGGCGTGTGTATCTATATTTTGAGGTTCAGATTATCTGAGCCGATATTTAAATATGATATTTGAGAGTCAATTCCAAGCAACCCAACCGATGCGACAAGTTTAAGAAAAATGGCATATTTGGTCGGCAAAAATCCTACATCGGAAATTTTTTTGAATTATGGTTGGAGATCAAAACCATCTTTATACAAAGCCCGGAAGCAGAACACGTTCATATACTTAAGCGCCAAATCATAGGCCTGTTCAGATCGAAAATTTACATTGCGGTAAAGGCAAATCGGGTTGGGTCGCGACAAACTTTACACGAAAAGTATTGGTTCCCGGTCGATTTTCGTCGCGAAAAGTGGAATGTGTCGTGAATTAAAGTGTCTAGAATTAGTCCAGTACAATAGGTTCAAAATAGCCCCAAACCCAAACATCCAAAAAGAAAAGAAATTTTTGATGCCAAATTGTTGAATACACTGCCCAATATATGCAGAAGAAAGTTACACTAATTTGCGCCATGGGTTAAGGGGGGAGGGGGTTGCAAAGGGGAGAAAATTCAGCTTTTTGCAAATATCTGGAAAACTAGGAATCTGACCTTAAAATGTCCTGAGAACGAAACAAACTACACAAAATTACCTTTGTAATGATATATAACAGTCTAGACGTTTTCTCGGAAAATTATACCCTAGACCCAAAAGTATATAGAGAGTTTCCATTTTTTGAGTTTTACATTTCACACTGTAACTCTTGATAGAATAGACCTAGGGTGACAGGATCTTGTTCATTATATTACCAACAAAATTTACTTGATTTGAACCAAAAATTAGAGTGCTCCGACCATTGACGCCCCTCTCACTCCTCCTAACATTTTTCAAAAAAGCATGCCCGTAGCTTCTTTTCAAATTGAGCCAACCAGATCAAATTTGGTGGGATGCCTATTCTAAGCCCCATTATGCTCCTTACCAAAAATTATTACCATCTGATTAAAACTAAGGGTACCCCCCATACAAACTGAACCAAAATTCTAACAAATTTTACATTTTTTCACTTCTAAATTCTATCTAAAATGGAAAAATAAAATTTATCTCTTAGAACGTCATTATAACAGTTAATTGTAGTCTTCTGAATGTATGTTCAAAAGTTTGCATCAAAGCGTACACTACAAGTATCAACAAATTGGATTTGAAGGTCATTGGTACTAGTTCTAAGGCTATTTCCGAATATATCGAGTAACGTGTACTAGCACCCTTAAAACCCGATTTTTCGTACTTGTAAGGCACGCTCTAATACAAACTTTTGAATATACATTTAGAAGACTACAATTAACTGTTATAATGACGTTCTAAGAGATAAATGTTATTTTTCCATTTTAGATAGAATTTAGAAGTGAAAAAATGTGAAATTTGTTAGAATTTTGTTTCACTTTGTATGGGGGGTACCCTTAGTTTTGATCGGATGGTAATAATTTTTGGTAAGGAGCATAATGGGGCTGAGACTAGGGACCCCACCAAATTTGATCTGGTTGGCTCAATTTGAAAAGAAGCTACGGGCATGCTTTTTTGAAAAATGTTAGGAGGAGTGAGGGGGGCGTCAATGGTCGGAGCACTTCAATTTTTGGTACAAACCAAATAAATTTCGTAAGTAATATAATGAACAAGATCCTGTCACCCTAGGTCTATTCTATCAAAAGTTACAGTGCGAAATGTAAAACTCAAAAAATGGAAATTCTCTATATACTTTTGGGTCTAGGGTAGATTTTTCCGAGAAAACGTCTAGAGTGCTATATATCATTACAAAGGTAATTTTGTTTAGTTTGTTTCGTTCTCAGGACATTTTAAGGTCAGATTCATAATTTTCCAGATATTTGCAAAAAACTGAATTTTCTCCCCTTTGCAACCCCCTCCCCCCTTAACCCATGGCGCAAATTAGTGTAACTTTCTTCTGCATATATTGGGCAGTGTATTCAACAATTTGGCATCAAAAATTTCTTTTCTTTTTGGATGTTTGGGTTTTGAGCTATCTGTACTAGACTAAATGCAGTGAAAGAACAAAATCCCGACAAAAAGTGAATTTTCCACATGTTTTCGCGATTTTTATCAGAGCAGACACGGTTTTTTTACATGCGCTGTGCTTGTGTTAGTGCATCGTGCAACGTATATACGACATGTTCATAGGCTCGTTTTGTGTGCATGTATTGCTGCTTCCCGGCTTCTAGTGAAGGTGGTTTTGTTGGAGATGGTCCCCAGATTATGGCAATAAAAGTCCCAACCGATTAGTGATCCGCAACCTTAAAAAAAGGGGGGAAAGGGGGACTCTTTTCGTTTTTTTTGCGATTATTTAAAAAAAGGTAAGAGATACAGAAAAATGGTCTGCCTTCTCCTCTTTGTAGTCTGACTGGTCTAGCGGTTAGTGCGCGCACCTTCGGTGCACAGGCTCATGAGTTCGAATCTCACCGTGTTCCATGGTGTTTTTCGAACTCACGAGCTTGTGACGGACTATGATCTCACTCAGATGTTAAACGAGTACCCATTTATGGGGATAAATAACACTGCTGAGCGTGATGCTGATCTCATTACCTCAAAAAAAAAAAGCTGATAAGATCTTGGAAATAGGATGTCACTAACACATCCTGCGGCCTTAGTCCAATGCTGGATTGTCGCGCCTGTTATTTATTTATTCTCCTCTTTTTATACACTGCGTGAGGAGAAGTCTATTCTTAAATTTACCTTATTTTAGTGAAATATGCATTAATTATTACATTTAACTCTGTTCAATAAACTATTAAAATAAAAAGTAAATAATCAGAATTTACAAAAATGTTAGCACATACATAATGTATTATCAATATTTTTTATATAATCAGAAAAGGGAGATATTTAGCAGGCTATGAAGGCTTTGGTGTCAAAAAGAAAAGTCCACAATGGAGACGATAATAATTAATATAAATGTAGGTATGAGTTTTAGGGTCATAGACATGGAGTTTCTGAAAAAATACCTTCTTTGTTATTCCGTTCGGGCATTTTACTCACTCCATAACTTCTGACAGAATAAAGGAAGTTAAAATTTTGCACATATGATTTTTGTAAGAAGCTCTTCCTGCATGTTGCGACCAATTTATTCAATACTTTCTCTAAATTTGCATTTATGCATTCCCGACTAGACAGCTGTAGATTTTTTAATTTGTAGTATACATAGTATTGTTTCTTGACCGGCCGTGGCAACAATCATAGCAAAAATTAGCCAAAACTAACGCCCGTATTTTTAAACATACCTTACCTTCAAATATAAATGCCATTTCCAGTAGTTTTTCATTGAAATAATTTAATTTCTCGAGTCAATGCATCCTTGACTTAAGGCGATTTCAAGGAAACCTTGAAATTTTGCAATAGTCCACCTCAATTGAAGTCAATGTAGCTAGTTACCTACCTTGAGTTATTATTATATTACAATTGTGTTAACAGCTTAAGGTCTCCTTGAGTTTCGCCTTAAATGACTTAATTGACTTGTAATATAAACTACTGGAAATGACATCTATTTTTTGGAATTTCGGTATACTTGACTAAAGGTCGCCTTGAGTTAAGCTATCTTTATAAATACGGGCCTAAAAGTATAAATTTCGGTATCAAAACCAATTTTCCGATAGTTTTTTTTTCATTAGTCGTAAGTTAGGAAAATATACAGGGTGTCTGCCGCATAAACGCACCGGATTGTGATTCCTCATTGATTTTCAGTAAAAAAGTTGTATTGAACATACCCCCTTAGCTTAACCCTTTAGCTGCCACAGGCATTTGAAAATTAAAAAAAAATAATTTTCTTTGACGACTAAAATGTCATTATCTCAAAAGCTATACTAGCTAGAATAGCAAAGCAAAATGATTATTAAAGCCAACAAATTTATCCAAAAAATAAAATTAACCGCACTTAAATTGGATAAGAGGTTTGGTTTTTACAGAACTTCAAAGTCAAATTTTTGTGATTTGACCCAAAAACTAAATATTTTTCCATCTCAATTTTCTGCAACTTCTGCCAAGGTGAGGTGTTCGTACGATTCTTTACAAAATTGGCGCATAGTCCAAAGATCATTTCTTTCTTACATCATTTTATTCTATCTTCCGTATTTCTAACAGTTTTAATGCCTTAACCCTAGAGAGATAATCATATTTTTTACCCCTGAAAAGATAATCATACGTCGATTCGACGTGTTGCTAGTTAACATCCTTATAACTTCTTTGTTAAGAGTAACATATTGCTAAAAGGTAGATATATAATCATTTGTATTTAATATTAATCTGGTAAACTCGTGGTTTTGCAAAATTATCATTTGTTTGTTTATATAATATTAATTTTAAGAAAGTGGTTCTAGGAGAAAGTGGGCTGTCCTTTCAATAGATTAAAATAAAGGATATCTTTATCGAAACAGGCTTTTAGTGGTTATATCCAAGTGAATACACATTGACATTATGAAGATTTATAAAAATGTCAATTCGGGGCAATTAAAATATTTTTCAGTACAAATTTGTTAAAGATAATCATACGTCGATTCGACGTACCTATATTTGACTTATGACCCCCAATATCTTAGGCTGTGTGGCACCCAAGCCAATAATTTTGCCACGTAATTACGCCTACAGACATGAATTGAGTTAAATCTTGGAACCAACAAATTATGAAGCTTCACTAATGAGAGATAATAAAAAGAAAAATTTCTGTACGTCGATTCGACGTAGATTATCTCTCTAGGGTTAAGTACAGAAAACTGTGGTTAATTTTAGCTCTATTTGAATTCAATTCAACTAAAACTGCCCCTAAAGATCTCCAATTTCGTAAAATTTATTCAAATTCTATCAAAATCGATCCAAAATTGAAACTCATATATTCGTTGCTCTCTAATAGAGACTTTTGCGTTTTGAGACTTCTGATACAAATTTCGTTAACCAACTTTCATACAAAAGTGGGCATTCTCATTTGTTTCAAACAATTAAATCAATATGATTTTATTATAGCCGAAGAAAAAAAAATATGGTCATCGAACGACAAAAATCTTACATCGATGGATTTTTGCAGGATTTTTGGGGATGGCCTTCTGATTATGGGAAAAAAGTCCCAATAGATTAGAGGTTTGCAGCCTTGAAAAGGGAGGAGGGGTACTTGCGTTTTCAGAGCTATGGAGGTTTTTAAAAGAGTCTAAAATGAAAATATTCTAATTTATTTTTTAGTCTAGCGCCAAATTTTTCACTAAAATCCTAATGTATTATATACAATATACAATTACAAGGGTAATTTTATGTATTTTTTTTTTCGTTCTCAGACTATTTTTCTGTATATTTGGTCGGTTTTGAAATGTATGCTAAAAAGTAAAAAAATACTCCCTTATCCCCTTTTTTCAAGGTTGCCCTCCAATCGTTGGGGACTTTTTTTCCATAATCAGGACG
>OX454418.1:52186457-52372419 GCA_949715475.1 Microchrysa polita
CCAAAGCCCAAAACTAAGCCCTTCTAAAAAAAACTTTTTTAATTGTCCACCAATTTTGACCAAATTTGGCACAAATGTGTTCCTATAGATAGAACAAAAATGAGGTCATGAGGCTGCCATACAAACCCAAACCACCAAATTAAGCTCTTCTAAGAATTGTTTTTTTTATTTGTGCGCTAATTCAAACCAAAACTCACTGAAATGTGTTTTTTTGGAAGCTACAAAATATATGTCAAAGTCGATAGAATCGGACCATTGGATCATTATGCGCCAACCACCCATAACCCCTAAAATTAGGTTCCCCTAAAATTTAGCTAAATTCCAATCAAACCTTATATTAGTGTGTCTTTTTCGAAACTACAAAAAAATATGTACAAACAAATATATTCGCACTAAAGGGGGATATTGGCCGCACCCCAAATTAGCCTCGTTATAATTATAATTACTAACTGACTCGCGAGCTGTTACTGCTTTGAATAGCAGCAGCAGCGGCAGCATTTCATAGCTTACACATATGCTGGTAATGTTCGCAACTTTTCCACTGCATTGTTCTTGCTTTTAATGACGTCATATGATTGTTTTTGTTGTTTGTTCACACTTTAGTAGGCAGCTTTGAAGTAATTGATCAGCTATTTGGCGGCATACGGATAATATCATTGTGATCATAACCTCTGTTTATATCTATCTCTTTAGTGTTCAATGTGGGAACAAACATAGACAAGATCACAACGTTCAGATAGACGCGAAGATGCAAGACCTGCCGAGTGCATCTATCTGGATGGACCACGCTAGGAGCAGATATTCAGGTTTACTCCACATCATTTCTATTCCAAAAAATGTCGTAGATAACTTTACAGACATGCATACATTCATATTTCCTTATTTAATTTTTTTCAGCATCAGATATATTATCATTAGTGTCGATGGCCCGACGTGCGTCGGGCTTTGACCACCTAATGCAAATTAATCACACATTTTAAATTTCCCTCCAAGCCCCCCCTCATAAAGCACTCAAATTTATACGGCGCCTATGCATAATTTCCCCTGCACTAACACTAAACAAACTCTTCAGCAAAATTGCTTCAATTCTCTCGCACAATATTACTTCCTTTTCTCTTTTTTCTGAGCATTGGGTGCAAGATCAGACGACATGGCCAAAAAAATGTGTACCCGATTTTGAGTGAGCTTTGGACATATATGTATTATTTGTATATGATATGACTCTCATCTGAAACCCTTAAGGACCTCACAAAAGTTAATACTGAAAACGGCTTTTAATATTTGCATGACTTGTCCTTCCGAAACCGTATTCCTAGCAAAAAAAAGTATTAGAAGTAAAAAAGCTCTACGCTAAATGCATATTAAACCATATCAGTCTTAATTTAAATTTTATCTCTCACCAAATCAACAGGAATTTTAGACTTGTTATTCCGCGCGTAAAAAAGTCACCATCTCAAAGATATCGATTTTATACTGGTCCATATTTTTACAACAATTTACCAATTGACATCAGAATAGACATCATCAATAAAGAATTAAAATAAAATGCTGGTTACAAAATCTGCCTCTAAGCCATTTTTTACCACTTATTTGAATTTCACTGTAAAGAATAATTACTATGAGTATGAAATTGATTAGGATTAATATATTTATAATATATTGCTATGTATAATTCCACACCTGTTATGTAATATGTACTTGTTTTTCTCTTTTAGTTTAGTAGTTTAATATACAATACATACATATCTTTTAATTTTTATGATAAGTTACTCTTTATAAAAAAAATGAATAGAATTATTTATAAACTTGAATTGCATATATCACTTAGTTAAGTTAAATTTAAGATTAAACTTCCCCTCACACAAGCATAATGCTTAAAGCCCCGGATAGAGTTCGAGCGGAATGAAAATGAAACGGTAATGAACCGGCATAAAAACCGTGGTGAATTAAAAATTTTAGCTTCGAAAATTGCTACAAAGGCGTTTTACGTCCTAAATCATCTTAAAAATAACTAGAAAAATAATTTCCCCATTGTCCGAATGCATTCTCAAGATGAAAATGGATCGATTCGGTAGCATATTCTCCGTCAAGCGTGGTGAGTTTCGCAAACGTCAAACCGATTCACTGTCCCCGGTGATTTCATCGGGGAAAATATGCGATGATCGGGGAATTGAAAAATAATACATAAAATGGCCGAGAAGAATTACGGAACCGTTCTCGGATTGAAGCTTATGGAATTCCCCAGCGTTTGCGGCATATTCCACTGCAGTATGTATATATTTTCATTGAGAAAATCGCCGCGGACAAAAATTTCATTTTCATTCCGCCCGAGGTCTATTCAGACCTTAAAAGGGAAAAGCAAAATGAATTACTCTCTATTTTGTACTAACTATGTTTACAAAAATTTGCAATAAAAATCTCAATCAATCAATCAATCAATAAAATGTGAAATCCATGGATAGACTGCGTGTATGCGTCCTAAGACGGATTAAACAAAAAAAATATCATCCAAATAGATCCAGCGGTTTTCGAGCTTCTGCTGACAAAGAAATCACGTTCAATTTTAATATATAGAGATAAAAAAATATATAGAGGTCAAAAAATAGAAAAATTGGGAAAAATGATTCTATCTGTTTTGTACATTATTGCTTGGTCCATTCACTTTACAATATAGCTTCAACCAATTTTAAAATGTACAAGGTGTTCTAAAAGTCAGGAAGGGGTTTTAATGAGTCACCAAATGTTGAGTCTTTTGATTGTTATTGTCAATTCAAATGCATAAAAGAAAAAGCACATCTTAGATTTTTTAACTAAAGGCCTGGATAGACTCACCAGGTTGGCGGAGAATATGTTTTCGGGCCAACTCATTATACCCTTCGCTTATTAAGCGAAAAGGGTATATTAACTTTGTCATGAAGTTTGTAACGCATTGAAGGAAGCATCTCCGACCATATAAAATATGTATATATATGATCAGCGTGACGAGCTGAGTCGAATGGACGATGTCCGTCTGTCCGTCTGTCTGTCTGTCTGTTGCGACGCGTTTTGTTCAGTCAGTTTAAAAGCTATGGCGCTGAAATTTTGCACACATGCTTCTTTTCGTTGCAGGCAGTTTGTATGTTTGAATCGGTAAAATCCGACAAGGGGGTCGTGGGGCTGTCATACAAACCTACTCCCCAAAATTAGGTTCTTCTTAGAAAAACTTTTTATTTATGCACCAAATTCAATCAAATTTCACACACATGTGTTTTCGTTGGTGACACACAACATATGTAAAAATCGACCAAATCGGACAATGGCGTCGTGGGGCTGCCATACAAACCTAGTCCCCCAAATTAGGTTCTTCTAAGAAAAACTTTTTTATTTTCTCATCGATTGCAATGAATTTTCGTGCAAATGTATTTCGAGTAACACAACAAAACATATGTTAAAATGGACCAAATCGGACCATGGGGTCATGGGGCTGTCATACAAACCTAACTCCCCAAATTATGTTCTTCTGGGAAAATTTTGTTTATTTATACAACAATTCAACGAAACTTCACACAAGTGTGTTTCTATTGATGACACAAAACATATATATTAATAGATGGAGTCGCACCATGTGTACAAATAATACATATATGTCCAAAGCTCACTCAAAATCGGGTACACATTTTTTTGGCCATGTAGTCCGATCGGCACCCAATGTCACAAATACGACAGTACAGATACACGTATACAGGCTATTAAAGCTATTTGCTCTTTTGCTACACAGTTCAAGTTGAAGAGAGTTTAGATACTCTGCCAGAGCAGGATTTCGTGCATTTGTCGACTTCATGAGTGTATCTTCTTCCACTGTCCCATGCCATGGGTCGGGGTGGCTTACGCAAAAGTATCTGCGCCTGCGAAAACTGCGTATTGAAAAAAGATGAAAGATGATTTGATCACAATGCATTTCTTGAGGTTGCGGAACAGGTAGCCATGCGTTCATTGACCTCATTAGTGCATTTCGTAAGTTGCATGCCGCGCTGTTAATGCAATGTGGTGGTAGCATGCGGTAGAGTGAGTGGATTTAGTGCAGGAGAAGGTAACACAACTTCCATACACATTTGAAAAGAGTTATATTTCTATACAGAACATCAACTGAAAATTTGTATGCAAGTTGTTCTGTCTGGTTCTGTACTCGATTCAATTAGAGGTATATGAGAACGAGAATGAGTTGAGTATTGATCAAATAAAAATACGATATTTGATCCGCTAGACCAGCCAGACTACAATTACAGACTAAAATTACCCTTGCAATTGTATATAATACATTAGGATTTTAGTGAAAAATTTGTCGCTAGAGGCTAGACTAAAAAATAAATTAGAATATTTTCATTTTAGACTCTTTTAAAAACCTCCAACCTCTGAAAACGCAAGTACGCCTCCCTCCTTTTCAAGGCTGCAAACCTATAATCTGTTGGGACTCCCCATAATCAGGAGGCCATCCCCACAAATCCATCAATGTAAGATTTTTGTCGTTCGACGTCCATATTTTTTTTTCTTCGGCTATAATAAGATCATATTGATTAAATTGTTTGAAACAAATCAGAATGCCCACTTTAGTATGAAAGTTTGTTAACGAAATTTGTATCAGAAGTCTGAAAACGCAAAAGTCTCTATTGGAGAGTAAGGAATATATGAGTTTCAATTTTGGATTGATTTTGATATAATTTGAATAAATTTTACCAAATTGCAGATCTTTAGGGGCAGTTTCAATTGAATTGAAATAGAGCTAAAATTAACCCTAGTTTTCTGCACTTAAAGGTCCATCTAGATTAGTCGCCAAATGGCGACACGTACAGCCAAATGGCTGTTGTAATTCCATCCAAGCTAGTCGCCATTTGGCTATGCGTCCAGTTTTGATATTCAATATGGCAACTCAACCAACCGCTTGTCAATTTCAAAGTGACAATTTTACAACTTTTGTTCGATCTTTTGTGTGAAATTGAATAATTATTGAATGGCCATGTAATAATTCAAACGCGCAGAGTCCGATTTTGATAATTAAATTTTAAAAAATCACCAAAATGAAATTTTGGTTATGTCATTTCCTGTCTCCATTTGGCTGCTACAGTGTGGCTGCTAAGGAGCAGCCAAATGGCTGCACGCGATGCCAGTTTTTGGACGCGCAGCCATTTGGCTGCTAGTGTAGATGGACCGCAAGGCATTAAAACTGTTAGAAATAACAAAGTTAAAATAAAATGATGTAAGAAAGAAATGATCTTTAGACTATGCGCCAATTTTTAAAAGAATCGTACAAGCACCTCACCTTGGCAGAAGTTGGAGAAAATTGAGATGTAAATATATTTTGTTATTGGGTCAAATCACAAAAATTTGACTTTGAAGTTCCGTAAAAACCAAACCTCTTATCCGATTTTAGTGCGGTTAGTTTCATTTTTTGGGTAATAATCATCTGTACCTAATAATCATCTTATTTTGCTATGCTACCTAGTCTAGCTTTTGAGATAATGACGTTTTAGTCGTAAAAGAAAATGATTTTTTCAAAAATCTTCAAATGCCTGTGGCAGCTAAAGGGTTAAGCTAAGAGGGTATGTTCCGTACAACTTTTTTGCTGGAAATCACAAGAGGAAGCACAATCCGGTTCGTTTATGCGGCAGTTTCCGGGCACCCTGTATATTTTCTTAACTTACAACTAATAAAAAAAAAGCTATCGGAAAATTGGTTTTGATACCGAAATTTATACTTTTAGGCCCGTATTTATAGACATATGTATGTCCCTTAACTCAAGGCGACCTTTAGTCAAGTATGCCAAAATTCAAAAATTAGATGTCATTTCCAGTAGTTTTTCATTGAAATAATTTATATTTAGAAGTCAATGCATCCTTGATTTAAGGCGAAACTCAAGGAAACCTTAAGCTTTTAATACAAGTGTAATATAATAATAACTCAAGGTAGGTAACTAGCTACATTGACTTCAAGTGAGGTTGACTATTGCAAAATTTCAAAGTGTCCTTGAAATCGCCTTAAGTCAAGGATGCATTGTCTCGAGAAAATAAATTATTTCAATGAAAACTAATGGAAATGGCATTTATTTTAAGGTAAGGTATGTTTATAAATACGGCTTTCGTTTTGGCTAATTCTTGCTATGCTTGTTGCGGCCGGCATATCAAGAAACAATACTATGTATACTATAAATTGAAAAATCTAGAGCTGTCTAGACGGGATCGCATAAATGCAAATTTAGAAAAGGTATTGAATAAAGTGGTCGCAACATGTAGGAACAGCTTCTTCCAAAAATAATATGTGCAAAATTTGAACTTCCTTTATTCTGTCACAAGTTATGGAGTGAGTAAAATGCCCGAAGGGACTAACAAAGAAGGTATTTTTTCAGAAACTCCATGTCTTCGACCCTAAAACTCACCTACATTTATATTAATTATCGTCTCCAATAGAGACTTTTCATTTTGACATCGGCTCAGATAATCTGAACCTCAAAATATAGATGCACGTGCCACAGACGAATTTTAAATGGTCCACTTATCTTGCGCGCGCCGCGCCGCGGTGCCATACATCGCACACCACACAAGATGCGGGCGGGACGTGGCAGTGAATGAATTTCATAATCATTTCTGTGTTCATAACATAACATATTGTCCGCAACGGCAAGTTGCTCTCTTCCTCGGACCCACTCGGTCCACTTGTCATGCGTCACGGAGTACGGAGATATCCATCACACACACGGAAGTCGCAGGCAATGGCAAGCGATGAGTGATTCTTAAAAGATACTATAAAAAGAGTCTCTTGACTCTCTTGAACTGGAAAACGTTATCTCAAATTCACACGCACACAGGCTCATGCGATTCACTTGAAAGCTCTAGGAAATTTCAGATACATTTTCATAGGAACAACATTTTGTACCAATTTGGACATATATGTATTATTTGTATATGATGTGGTCATGGGGCTACCATAAAAACCTATCCCCCCAAATCAAATTTCTCTAAGAAAAACCATTTTATTTGTACACGAGTTTCAACCAAACCTCATGGAAATGTATTTTTATTGATGTTACAAAACATATGCAAAAATGAATTAAATCGGACCATTGGGGTCATGAGGCTGGCATATAAACCCAACCCCCAAATTAGGTTCTTTGAAGAAAAAGTTTTTTATTTGTCCACCAATTTCAACCAAATCTTATAGAAATATGTTTTAATTGATACCACAAACATACATACAAGCGGGGAGAATTAAACACAAGTCATAGGAACGCCCGAAAAAACTTTTAGCCCGAGGGGAGCGAAGGGTATCCAAATTTCGGCCGCGCCCGAAATTAGCCTCGGTCTCGTTTTCATATTGCAAACGTAAAGGGATGGCGATATATTTTTTATTTATTTTTGAGATGATTTAGGACGTAAAATCTCTTTGTAATAATGTAGAAATTACTTGTATAAAGTCACCATGGTACTCGTATTTTGCCGATTCATATTAAGTTTCGCTTCTGGTGTAAAAACCTCTGCAGTACGAAATATAAATAGCTTTTGTCGGATACCATCAAACGATTCATAAAATTGTTTAACTTCCTTTCAAATTGAAAAGTTAGAAAATGGAAGAAATTCTTGGCGCCGTTTTTTAAATCCAGTAGAACCTTATTGTAGCACTAAATTATGCTACGAAAAAGGCATACAGCATAGCATGTATGTATCTTTTATCATCATTTTAGAATTTAATGAAAAAAACAGCTCGCAGCTAGTATCGAACCCTTGACTATCGTATTGCCCGTCCTACGCGCCAACCAATAATTGTGATTATCAGCAATAGGATACTATTACATGTGTGCGTTATGTCATCCCAATAAACACAATAGGGAAATAAAAGCTTAACATTTCGTGAGTGATTAAAACCCTCTTGACTTTTGCCAACGCCATCTAGATATATCATAGCTGCAACTCAGCTGTACAATGACGTCATGGATCCGTATTGAATTGTTCGTCGAACACGGGCAAACAACAACAATGGCATAAGAGGCAACAACAATGCAATGCAATTTCAACTGCGGATTTGACGTTTACGAGTCTACATTGCGGCCTTAATATATAAACGGCGGTGCTTTTGCGCCACCCAGTACAATCGAGTATTTCTCAGCTGAGTAATTATACATTGGCGAACAAAGTGCGATCTTTATCATTACTCACGTCGTCGTGTAATAATCTGTCTTTATGAATTCAGATAAGTGACAGTATTTAAAGTTATCATAAAATGAATCTGAAATTCAGTAGTGAGTAACCAAGAATAATGTGGGAACATAGTGCATATTATTTGTTAGTAGTGCAAACATTTTTCTCAATAATAATTGGGGTAAGGATAATCGATTTGATAATACTTATGAATTCATATGTAAACAGTCTCAATTTTTCATACGAATTGAGACAATAAAAGCCCATGCAGCATTTTAAGTAACAAAAACCTTAGCTTTTGGTTTCGCCACTTTATTAAGTTGTTTTTGGTACCTAAATTGCTTCTTCATAGTACCAGATCCTGTCAAGTATTTCGTAGAACATTGCAGCGTGGGAGCATTTGGAACTGCTTGGTGACAACTTTTGCGGGAACCTCTTTGTGGTACCAACCATGTAATTTGACACAACTTGGGACTTCACGAAAATGTGGGCACTACATGGTATAAGTAAGATAGTGATTGCTTCATCTTAGCTACTAGATGTTGGTACTATCTAGTGGATAGACTATAGAGGATTTGTTTCAACTGGCAAAACCGTAGATTTTATCCCATCAATGCCACAATGAAAGTAGTAGTTTTCGCAAGTAAAAATATCATGTAATGGTTCTTTAGATGGTATTATATAGTTGCAATATCTATGGCGGATAGTATCCAATGTCACCCTGTCGTCTCTTGCCACTTAACTGCTACTTCGTGTGGGAATTATCGCTAAAGGTAGGCAGTACTCAAGATACGACTGTGACAGGCTTTGATATTCTTGTACCAGGAAAAATGAAAAGCCTTAACATATTCGATTACTTTTTGCATAAACTAAAAAAAAAAGTAACTAATAGATAGTGATAAATCTTGTGAAGTGCGCCTCATAGGAGTGAAGATAATTTTGATTTTAAAGTGGAAAATGAAAACAATAATTCTAGTATATCAAATAATTCAACGGGAATACAAGATAATGAAAATAGTGATGAAGTGCTGGAAATGGACACAAGTAGAATTTGCCTCAGAATTACAAAAATGTAGTCTGGAATGCGGAATCAATCTTTCTCCCCTGAATAAACTTTTGTTGATTTTAAAAGAAAAAAGAAAATTGGAATTACGAACAAAAATCCTGTTTTTTATTTTGAAACTGCAATGTACCAAGTAGTCTGGCTGGTCTAGCGGTTAGTGCGCGCACCTTCGGTGCACAGGGTCATGAGTTCGAATCTCACCGTGAGCCATGGTGTTTTTCGAACTCACGAGCTTGTGACGGACTATGATCTCACTCAGATGTTAAACGAGTACCCATTTATGGGGATGAATAACACTGCTGAGCGTGATGCTGATCTCATTACCTCAACAAAAAGCAGATAAGATCTTGGAAATAGGATGTCACTAACACATCCTGCGGCCTTAGTCCAATGTTGGATTGTCGCGCCTTCTTCTTCTTTATGGCACGATAGCCCGACGTCGGGCCTTGGCCGCCTGGATTGAAGACCTCCAATTGTCGCGGTCACGCGACCTTGTCCTCCAGTTCCGAAAGCCTAGCATCTGGTGGGCGTCCTCACATACAGAATGCTCCCATCGGGCTCTCGGTCGACCACGCAATCTGGCTCCGTCCACTCGTTGCGCGTTCATCACCTTTTTGGGCATGCGATCGTCGTTCATCCTTTGTACATGTCCATTGCAGTCGCTGCAATTTCACGATCTTCGACACCTGTAGCTCATCATACAGCTGATACAACTCAAGGTTGTACCGGATGCGCCATTCACCTCGTTCACGAACGGCCCCGAAGATTCTTCGGAGAACCTTTCGCTCGAATGTGTCCAACAGGTGTTCAGAGTTTTGGGTTAGGGTCCATGCCTCGCAGCCATAGCATAGCACAGGTCGGATTATGGTTTTATATACGTGGAGCTTCGTCTTCCTGTGCACCAGCTTCGAATTCATAATTTGGAGGACACTTATTAGCTAGTTGTATCCGTCGCTTTATCTCATCTGTTTCGTTGGCGTCCTTTGACACATTACAACCCAGGTAAGTGAAGTTGTCTACATACTCTATATTGAGGTCCCTGTGATGCTTGAATTTACTGGCGTTCTAGTTTTTGATTGCATCATGACCTTGGTTTTAGATTCGTTGATATGTAGTCCAACTTCTTTGGCGGCGTTATTGAGATTATGCAGGAGGATTTGTGCATCACCCAATCTTCTAGACATGATGATGTCGTCGGCGTAAGCTACTAGTTGAGTCGACTTAATGAGTAGCGTTCCGCTGCTGTCCAAATTCATGGCTCGAATTACATACTCCAGAGCCAGGTTGAAGAGCGTCGGCGCCAGCCCGTCGCCTTGCTTGAGTCCAGTACGAGTTTCAAATAGGTCAGTGAGTCTGTTCTGTACTCTGACCTGCGAGACGGTATTAGTCATCGTCATCCTTATGAGTCGCACTAGCTTAGCTGGTATACCAAAATGCAGCAGAATGTTGTACAGTACACTTCGATCGATACTGTCGTATGCCTGCTTGAAGTCGACAAATATTTGGTATACGTCGATGTTATATTCCCAGCACTTCTGGAGTAAAAGCTTCGCTGTAAACAGCTGATCTGTCGTCGAACGACCAGGTCTAAAGCCGCCTTGGTACTCGCCAATGATTTCTTCTGCGTACGGATTAATTCTATTTTCTAGAATTTTAGATAAAATCTTATAAGTCGTACAAACTAATGAGATGCCTCTGTAGTTCTCACATTTTAACTTATCCCCTTTTTTGTGGATTGGGCAAATTATACTTTTGCGCCAATCTTCCGGGATTATTTCGTCGTTCCATATTTTAACGATAAGTGTGTGTATAGCCTTAACAAGGCTCTCCCCACCATGCTTTAGCAGTTCAGCTGGAATCTCGTCAGCGCCCGGGGCTTTATTATGTTTCAGTGATTGCATGACGAGATCAACTTCTTCTATTGTTGGGGGTTGAATGGGAGGGCCTGTTTCAGCCGTCAGCTCCAGCGCTTCTTGTGTGGGGTTGTTCGGTTGAACATTAAGAAGCTCTTCAAAATGTGAGGCCCAGCGTTTATCAACGCTATCGGTGTCGCTAATTATATTGCCATCCTTATCCTTACAGAGGCAGGTCCTGGGTTGGTATCCACTTTTAATTGAATTAATTAGCTTGTACGCTTGTCTACTGTTCCTACTAGCTAGTCTTTGGTTTATTTGCATCAACTGCTCGTCAAGATGCTTACGTTTCTTACGTCTAATTAACCTATTCGAAAATCGTCGAAGCTCGTCATAATTTGTTTTTTTTTTTGGCTCTAGTTGCGCGTTCGGTCCATTGGCGATATGCCTCGTTTTTCGCATCTACCGCATTTTGACATTCCTCGTCAAACCAATCATTTCGGGCTCGCCGGGCTTTGTATCCCACAACTTCCTCTGCGACCCCTTTGATGGTGTCTTTGAGTGTATCCCAAATCTCAAGGGCGGCTTTGTTCCTGATGTTTTTTAGCAAGGGCGTCAGCTTCCCCTCAAGGGCAGTCGTATAAGTGACCACCGTGGCATCATCCAACAGTTTGTCAACCGCAAAAATTTTTGCCGGGTTGAATCTCGAATGATGCACCGAAGAAATTCTGCACCTATAAGTCGCCTTCACCATATAGTGGTCAGAGTCAATATTTGCTCCACGATAGGACCGAATATCCATCATGCTCGATGCCCATCTCTTGCAGATAAGGACGTGGTCAATTTGGTTGACGGTATGTTGATCTGGAGATCTCCAGGTCTGTCTGTGAATACGACGATGCGGAAAACACGTTGAGCTAATGACCATGTTTCTGCTGGTCGCGAAGTCTATTAGTCGTTGGCCGTTGTCGTTACATTCTTCATGGAGGCTGTAACCTCCAGTAATCCCCCTATGCCAACTTTCGTTTCCGACTTTGGCGTTGAAGTCCCCCAGCAGCAATTTGACATCGTTTGATTGAAGTGAGTCGAAGAGATTTTCTAGGCGGTGGTAGAACTCGTCTTTGGCCGCGTCTTCACTGACTTCGGTGGGGGCTTGCGCATTTATGAGCCAGAGATTGAAGAACCGAGTTTTAATGCGAATCGCACACAGCCGCTCGTTTATGGGTTTGAAGTCGATAACATGCGGCTTAAGTTGATTGTTTACAATGAACGCCACTCCAAACTCCCTGTGGCCCGAAGGTTTTCCACTTGTGAAAATTGTGTACGAATTTCGGTCATCTATCTCGCTACTAAGCCATTTTGTTTCCTGGAGTGCAACTATGCTCAGCTTATATTTTTCAACCTGATCCAAGAGGGCCCTTAAGGCCCCTGCCCTATTCAGGGAGCGTACATTCCAGGTTTCGAAAGAGTAATCCGTTGTTCGTTTGCGAGGTCATCGATGAGTTGTATCCGTCCAATACGAGGCTTTCGTTCCAGGTTTCTTGACGTCGAAATTTTTTACAAGGATGAGTGGTCGGCCCATCGCTTAACCATGATAGTATTCGTAAACGAAAGTCGCGCGTGCTATTTATTTAATGTACCAAAAACAATGATTTTAACTTCATAGTAGCAGCTGGCACTACGGTGCTACCACAACGTCCCATTTGAAACTGCCTGGTGTGAAATGGTTCGTGATTGCCACTATACGGTTAAAAAATTGATAGTAGGAAATTGAAACATGTCGTAACATTCTCTCTAAAGTTTCATTTGGAAGTGTCAAGCACTTCATAGTTCCCAAACTCATGATTCGCAACATTTTAGAATATCCGATGTAGATTTCTTTGAACAAGAAATTACGATTTTGATTATTTTGGGTAAAGAACACAACTTTCATCAATGAAAGCTATTGTTTTTTTTAGTAAACATTTATTGCTGAACACTCTAGCAAAATGTAACGAAAATTGGATATAATCTTAAATTTGTTTCAGTAATGTTCTTCGCATTTTTCTATTGAAATATTGAAAAGATGCAGGGCATTGTTATTTTTCGAGGTACGACATACAACTTCACAATGAAATTGTGAAGTCATACATTTAACTTCCCAATTTTAATTCAAACTCATCGACACAAAGATAAAACACACATTTACACATTTAATAACTAATGTCCAACCCTGCAAGAAACGTACTGGTTAAATAGCCGGTTAATGCCTGGTTACCCTTTTGGTTAAAATCACCGGTGAGTGCACATACAGCGTCGGCAAAAAATTCACCTATATACTTCACACAGTACTCATACGTGTGATTTCCCCTCATAATCCAATATGGTCAAATTCACAAGACTTTCACTGGTTATTCGACACATAATATCTGGCATTATTTGGGTAAAATGCATGGAATACCCTATGCAAACAGGGTATTATTTGGATAAAGTTCGTGCGGTAAATACCCTACGAAAACTGGTTAATCTTTCCACTTCAATAACCAATAATATGTGGGTAAAACGCATGCAGAATACCTTATAAATACCGAGTAGTCCATTAGTCTTTCGATGATTTTACTTATAAAATGCCTATCAAACATTTGCATTTAGCAAATATTTGAAGTGCATTTTATAAGCCAACAAGTCAAGTTGGCTGAACAATTTTATTGAAATTGTACCTATAATGTAAATTGTATATAAAATTAGGAAACTTTCGAAAAAATTAGCTGCCAGAAAATTACTCACCCAAACTTCTGGCGAGAATGGTGGATATTGTGTTTCACAATATTCCACTATTTTGTCCGAGAAAACGCACACAACCAAATTGTTTACATACTTTCAGTTTCCCCAAGGAGGGAAATTGGTTTTCCAGACGGGCAATTTTCTGCATATAGGTAATTTCGATGTATCGATACCGGCAAAATACCATATTTTTATCCCCAGACAAGGTAAAGTATTGTGAAATGCAATATGCGGCATTCTCGCAAGCAGTCAGGCGGAGTAATTATATGCAAAGTAAATTACATTTTCCTAAAATTAGTTCAAAATTAGATTATAGTTAAAATGATCTTGTTGAAACAGCAATGACGATTTACTTATAAAATGCACTTCAAATATTGGCATAATTGACATGTTTGAAGTGCATTTTATAAGTAAAATCCACAAAAAAATTAAGCGGTTAGACAGAACGCGGTATTTTATCCACATACTAAAGGTGAAATTACTAGTATTAGACCTCGATTATACCGAGTATAGTTCCTAGATGTTTTACCAAGAATTCCAAGTATTATTTGAATAAATTCAACCTTAGGAAGTATATAATTTTCGGGTATTTTACCCAATGAATAGCCGATAAATACCCGATTCGTATCAGTTTATTTAATCATTTACAAACTTATAATTACGGGCTATTTACCATCAGTTTGACATGCATAATACGAGGGAAATTTAGTAGAGGAAGTCACATGTATGGATGCGGTGTGAAGTAAATAGGTGAGTTTTTTCCCGATGGCCTTTGCACGCTAACTAGTGGTTTACCTTAAAGTCTGACTGGGTTACAAGTAGTAATTTAACCAGTACGTTTCTTGCATTAATAACAAACTGTCCCAGCAAGAAAGCTACTGGTTAAATTACTAATGTTTATCTAGTCAAAATCCGTTTAATTTTCTGGGTACCGTGCATAGGCCGTCGGGAAAAAATTGACCTATATACTTCACACAGCACTCGTACGTGAGAGTTCCCCTACAATGTTATATAGTGAAAAGGCAACAATCTTTGAGTTATTTCCAACCAAACGGTCCGGTAATTTTGCGTTAAATACCATAGATTTATTGGTTATTTTATCCATTTAATCACTCGGTAACCTTGTAAGTATTATACTAGTAATATTACCAGTATTTTCCGTGACATTTACTATAAAACTATCAGGTAAATTAGCTGGTAGTACTATAGTGATAAAATCTGGCCAAAATACGATAGATTTATTGGTATTTTTATCCATTTAATTGCCCGGTAACATTGTAAATATTATACTGGTAATATTTCTGGTATTTTCCGTGATATTTACCATAAAACTACCAGGTAAATTAGCTGGTAGTCCTATGGTACAGATCATGGAAAATACTAGTAATATTACTACTACGTTAGCCACTATTTTAGATCAAATCAGCGGCTATAAAGTTGCTAGTAACGCTAGTATTGCAGCAGAGTAAACGAACGTCATTTGATGGGATTTTTGGTAATATTGTTGAGGACGGTGCCTTGATTATGAGGAAAAAATTCTGGCCCATAGGGGGACCGGGAGTTGGAAAAAGGGGGAAATGGGGGTAATTTTTCGGTTTTAGCGATTATTTCGAAAACGGCGATAGTTACAAAAAAAATGTTCTAAGAACGAAAAAACTACATCAAATTACCTTTAGGAAGTTCCGTTTTTTGAAAAACTCTATGCTAGCATATTAAAGTTCATTGGTTAACTCACATTTTTGGGGAGTTATCGAGCATTTTTTCAAAGCATAAAATTTTCAAATAAAGATCCGTCGTATTATTGCAAAGGTAATTTTATTCAGTTTATTCCGTTCTCAGTACATTTTTTTTGTAGCTATCACCGTTTTCGAAATAATCGCTAAAACTTCACACTTTCACTAAGGATCGCTGAATACTGACGAAAAATTAAAATGTGTCCGTCTGTCTGAAGAAAAAAAAGTACCGTTCTCTTGCTTTATACCGAGAAATGACATTGCACATGGAACAATTCCTTCTGCTTATAGATTTAAAGAAAAGTCCTGATATAAATTACCCACAGTTGTGTGGTAAAACATTGTTAATAAAATAGTAATATGACCTGGCATTTACTATAAATCTTACGAGTTAATTAAGTGGTTAAATAACTAGTAATTTTACTGGCTATTTTTCTTATTATTAAATAGTAATATTTGTTGGATTTAACAGATAATATACCTCAATTTTAAGGGGTAAAAATAATATGACAAACTTACCGATATTTTATTGGGTATTTAACGTGTTTATTTCCCATAAATACTTGATATTTTGGCTGAAATTTACCTAAGAATTATGACCTTTTTCACCAGGGGAAATAATGCTATGGGGAATATATAGGTTATTTATGGCCCAATCGTATACGTGCGTTAACTAGTCAATTACAGTGAGCCTTTTTTTAGATATTTAACTAGTCATTTGACCAGGTTTGCTAATGCGAACTCTGAAGGCGAAAGCAAAAAATATGTAAAGTATTTGTCTGTGTGAGTTTTCGCTGATAAAAGTTTGTATGTAGTAGTAGTTTCGGTTAGCGATTTCTTGCAGGGGTGTTCCCTGCAAGAAATCGCTACCCTGCAAGAAATCGCTAACCGAAACCACTACTACATACAAACTTTTATCAGCGAAAACTCACACAGACAAATACTTTACATATTTTTTGCTTTCGCCTTCAGAGTTCGCATTAGCAAACCTGGTCAAATGACTAGTTAAATATCTAAAAAAAGGCTCACTGTAATTGACTAGTTAACGCACGTATACGATTGGGCCATAAATAACCTATATATTCCCCATAGCATTATTTCCCCTGGTGAAAAAGTTCATAATTATTAGGTAAATTTCAGCCAAAATATCAAGTATTTATGGGAAATAAACACGTTAAATACCCAATAAAATATCGGTAAGTTTGTCATATTATTTTTACCCCTTAAAATTGAGGTATATTATCTGTTAAATCCAACAAATATTACTATTTAATAATAAGAAAAATAGCCAGTAAAATTACTAGTTATTTAACCACTTAATTAACTCGTAAGATTTATAGTAAATGCCAGGTCATATTACTATTTTATTAACAATGTTTTACCACACAACTGTGGGTAATTTATATCAGGACTTTTCTTTAAATCTATAAGCAGAAGGAATTGTTCCATGTGCAATGTCATTTCTCGGTATAAAGCAAGAGAACGGTACTTTTTTTTTTCAGACAGACGGACACATTTTAATTTTTCGTCAGTATTCAGCGATCCTTAGTGAAAGTGTGAAGTTTTAGCGATTATTTCGAAAACGGTGATAGCTACAAAAAAAATGTACTGAGAACGGAATAAACTGAATAAAATTACCTTTGCAATAATACGACGGATCTTTATTTGAAAATTTTATGCTTTGAAAAAATGCTCGATAACTCCCCAAAAATGTGAGTTAACCAATGAACTTTAATATGCTAGCATAGAGTTTTTCAAAAAACGGTACTTCCTAAAGGTAATTTGATGTAGTTTTTTCGTTCTTAGAACATTTTTTTTGTAACTATCGCCGTTTTCGAAATAATCGCTAAAACCGAAAAATTACCCCCATTTCCCCCTTTTTCCAACTCCCGGTCCCCCTATGGGCCAGCATTTTTTCCTCATAATCAAGGCACCGTCCTCAACAATATTACCAAAAATCCCATCAAATGACGTTCGTTTACTCTGCTGCAATACTAGGGTTACTAGCAACTTTATAGCCGCTGATTTGATCTAAAATAGTGGCTAACGTAGTAGTAATATTACTAGTATTTTCCATGATCTGTACCATAGGACTACCAGCTAATTTACCTGGTAGTTTTATGGTAAATATCACGGAAAATACCAGAAATATTACCAGTATAATATTTACAATGTTACCGGGCAATTAAATGGATAAAAATACCAATAAATCTATCGTATTTTGGTCAGATTTTATCACTATAGTACTACCAGCTAATTTACCTGATAGTTTTATAGTAAATGTCACGGAAAATACTGGTAATATTACTAGTATAATACTTACAAGGTTACCGAGTGATTAAATGGATAAAATAACCAATAAATCTATGGTATTTAACGCAAAATTACCGGACCGTTTGGTTGGAAATAACTCAAAGATTGTTGCCTTTTCACTATATAACATTGTAGGGGAACTCTCACGTACGAGTGCTGTCCCAGCAAGAAAGCTACTGGTTAAATTACTAATGTTTATCTAGTCAAAATCCGTTTAATTTTCTGGGTACCGTGCATAGGCCGTCGGGAAAAAATTGACCTATATACTTCACACAGCACTCGTACGTGAGAGTTCCCCTACATTGTTATATAGTGAAAAGGCAACAATCTTTGAGTTATTTCCAACCAAACTGTCCGGTATTTTTGCGTTAAATACCATATATTTATTGGTTATTTTATCCATTTAATCACTCGGTAACCTTGTAAATATTATACTAGTAATATTACCAGTATTTTCCGTGACATTTACTATAAAACTATCAGGTAAATTAGCTGGTAGTACTATAGTAAATATCATGGAAAATACCAGTAAAATTACTACTTCTTTAACCATTATTTTAATGCAAATTAGCGGCTATTAAGCTGGTAGTAATCCTTGTATTATAATGATATATTACCGATAAAATCTGACCAAAATACAATAGATTTATTGGTATTTTTAATCATTTAATTGCCCGGTAACATTGTAAATATTATACTGGTAATATTTCTGGTATTTTCAGTGATATTTACCATGAAACTACCAGGTAAATTAGCTGGTAGTCCTATGGTACAGATCATGGAAAATACTAGTAATATTACTACTACGTTAGCCACTATTTTAGATCAAATCAGCGGCTATAAAGTTGCTAGTAACCAAAATATGTATGCAGTAGAGTAAACGAACGTCATTTGATGGGATTTTTGGTAATATTGTTGAGGACGGTGCCTTGATTATGAGGAAAAAATTCTGACCCATAGGGGGACCGGGAGTTGGAAAAAGGGGGAAATGGGGGTAATTTTTCGGTTTTAGCGATTATTTCGAAAACGGCGATAGTTACAAAAAAAATGTTCTAAGAACGAAAAAACTACATCAAATTACCTTTAGGAAGTACCGTTTTTTTAAAACTCTATGCTAGCTTGGAAAAAAAAACCTCGCATTTTAAAGTTCATTGGTTAACTCACATTTTTGGGGAGTTATCGAGCATTTTTTCAAAGCATAAAATTTTCAAATAAAGATCCGTCGTATTATTGCAAAGGTAATTTTATTCAGTTTATTCGGTTCTCAGTAAATTTTTTTTGTAGCTATCACCGTTTTCGAAATAATCGCTAAAACTTCACACTTTCACCAAGGATCGCTGAATACTGACGAAAAATTAAAATGTGTCCGTCTGTCTGAAGAAAAAAAGTACCGTTCTCTTGCTTTATACCGAGAAATGACATTGCACATGGAACAATTCCTGCTGCTTATAGATTTAAAGAAAAGTCCTCATATAAATTACCCACAGTTGTGTGGTAAAACATTGTTAATAAAATAGTAATATGACCTGGCATTTACTATAAATCTTACGAGTTAATTAAGTGGTTAAATAACTAGTAATTTTACTGGCTATTTTTCTTATTATTAAATAGTAACATTTGTTGGATTTAAGAGATAATATACCTCAATTTTAAGGGGTAAAAATAATATGACAAACTTACCGATATTTTATTGGGTATTTAACGTGTTTATTTCCCATAAATACTTGATATTTTGGCTGAAATTTACCTAATAATTATGAACTTTTTCACCAGGGGAAATAATGCTATGGGGAATATATAGGTTATTTATGGCCCAATCGTATACGTGCGTTAACTAGTCAATTACAGTGAGCGTTTTTTTAGATATTTAGCTAGTCATTTGACCAGGTTTGCTCCTGAAAACTCTGAAGGCGAAAGCAAAAAATATGTAAAGTATTTGTCTGTGTGAGTTTTCGCTGATAAAAGTTTGTATGTAGTAGTAGTTTCGGTTAGCGATTTCTCGCAGGGGTGTGAAGTATATAGGTCAATTTTTTCCCGACGGCCTATGCACGGTACCCAGAAAATTAAACGGATTTTGACTAGATAAACATTAGTAATTTAACCAGTAGCTTTCTTGCTGGGGGGTAACCGAAACTACAACCACATTCAAAGCTTTGTCTGAGCCCAGCAAGAAAGCTACTGGTTAAATTACTAATGTTTATCTAGTCAAAATCCGTTTAATTTTCTGGGTACCGTGCATAGGCCGTCGGGAAAAAATTGACCTATATACTTCACACAGCACTCGTACGTGAGAGTTCCCCTACAATGTTATATAGTGAAAAGGCAACAATCTTTGAGTTATTTCCAACCAAACGGTCCGGTAATTTTGCGTTAAATACCATAGATTTATTGGTTATTTTATCCATTTAATCACTCGGTAACCTTGTAAGTATTATACTAGTAATATTACCAGTATTTTCCGTGACATTTACTATAAAACTATCAGGTAAATTAGCTGGTAGTACTATAGTGATAAAATCTGACCAAAATACGATAGATTTATTGGTATTTTTATCCATTTAATTGCCCGGTAACATTGTGAATATTATACTGGTAATATTTCTGGTATTTTCCGTGATATTTACCATAAAACTACCAGGTAAATTAGCTGGTAGTCCTATGGTACAGATCATGGAAAATACTAGTAATATTACTACTACGTTAGCCACTATTTTAGATCAAATCAGCGGCTATAAAGTTGCTAGTAACCCTAGTATTGCAGCAGAGTAAACGAACGTCATTTGATGGGATTTTTGGTAATATTGTTGAGGACGGTGCCTTGATTATGAGGAAAAAATTCTGGCCCATAGGGGGACCGGGAGTTGGAAAAAGGGGGAAATGGGGGTAATTTTTCGGTTTTAGCGATTATTTCGAAAACGGCGATAGTTACAAAAAAATGTTCTAAGAACGAAAAAACTACATCAAATTACCTTTAGGAAGTACCGTTTTTTGAAAAACTCTATGCTAGCATATTAAAGTTCATTGGTTAACTCACATTTTTGGGGAGTTATCGAGCATTTTTTCAAAGCATAAAATTTTCAAATAAAGATCCGTCGTATTATTGCAAAGGTAATTTTATTCAGTTTATTCCGTTCTCAGTACATTTTTTTTGTAGCTATCACCGTTTTCGAAATAATCGCTAAAACTTCACACTTTCACTAAGGATCGCTGAATACTGACGAAAAATTAAAATGTGTCCGTCTGTCTGAAGAAAAGAAAGTACCGTTCTCTTGCTTTATACCGAGAAATGACATTGCACATGGAACAATTCCTTCTGCTTATAGATTTAAAGAAAAGTCCTGATATAAATTACCCACAGTTGTGTGGTAAAACATTGTTAATAAAATAGTAATATGACCTGGCATTTACTATAAATCTTACGAGTTAATTAAGTGGTTAAATAACTAGTAATTTTACTGGCTATTTTTCTTATTATTAAATAGTAATATTTGTTGGATTAAACAGATAATATACCTCAATTTTAAGGGGTAAAAATAATATGACAAACTTACCGATATTTTATTGGGTATTTAACGTGTTTATTTCCCATAAATACTTGATATTTTGGCTGAAATTTACCTAATAATTATGAACTTTTTCACCAGGGGAAATAATGCTATGGGGAATATATAGGTTATTTATGGCCCAATCGTATACGTGCGTTAACTAGTCAATTACAGTGAGCCTTTTTTTAGGGTTTTTTAGATTTTTCAAAAAAACCCTTATGAAATCGATTTTGTCCGTCCGTCTGTCCGTCTGTCCGTCTGTCCGTCCGTCTGTTCACTAAATAACTCGCGAACGGCTTAACCGATCGTCATGAAATTTGGTAGGAATGTGTAGAATGGTAACAGTCTTTGGCACGAAATACTTAAAAGTTGGTAGAACAAAAATTACAGGGTGTCCCGGACATTTGAAAATTTGTTCACTAAATAACTCGCGAACGGCTTAACGGATCGTCATGAAATTTGGTAGGAATGTGTAGAATGGTAACAGTCTTTGGCACGAAATACTTAAAAGTTGGTAGAACAAAAATTACAGGGTGTCCCGGACATTTGAAAATTTGTTCACTAAATAACTCGCGAACGGCTTAACGGATCGTCATGAAATTTGGTAGGAATGTGTAGAATGGTAACAGTCTTTGGCACGAAATACTTAAAAGTTGGTAGAACAAAAATTACAGGGTGTCCCGGACATTTGAAAATTTGTTCACTAAATAACTCGCGAACGGCTTAACGGATCGTCATGAAATTTGGTAGGAATGTGTAGAATGGTAACAGTCTTTGGCATGAAATACTTAAAAATTGGTAGGACCAAGATAACAGGGTGTCCCGTATATTTACAAATTTGTTCATTAACCGATCGTAATGAAATTTGGTTGGAATGTGTAGAATCGTAACAGTCTTTAGCACGAAATACTTAGACGTTGGTGGGACAAAGCAAAAAGGGTGTCCCGGAGATTTGAAAATCTGAATTTTTTAGTTTTTATCAAATCAAAGAACTCGATGGGTACATTTCATATCAGTCACTTTTTTCCAGTTTGGAGTAATAGTAACGGCGTTACAGCTAATAAATCCAGTTAATATGTGGAGCCATAATATATGGTAAATCTATTTTTGGATTGGGCTAATTAAAAAGTGTTACAGAATGAAAGGCGTTAGCCTTTCATTCTGGAAGGCGTTTATTTAGACCAATCCAAAAATAGATTTACGAGACGCATTTCATTAACATTGTGCATAATTCTTATTTATTACCTATAAAATATATGTGCAAAATGATTCACTATGTATGTATTCAAAATCTAAAAAACCCTCGTATTGCGGGCGCAGCCCTCTGTACGCCGGTATTTTTAGATATTTAACTAGTCATTTGACCAGGTTTGCTAATGCGAACTCTGAAGGCGAAAGCAAAAAATATGTAAAGTATTTGTCTGTGTGAGTTTTCGCTGATAAAAGTTTGTATGTAGTAGTAGTTTCGGTTAGCGATTTCTTGCAGGGAGAAAACGCACACAAGCAAATATTTTACATACTTTTAGGCACGTTCGTAGCACGTTGCGATTTTAGTGGCAAAATGGTATACAGAGCTCAACATTTCATTCCCCATTTTAGCGACATTCCATTTGGCAAGAAGGGCCCCACTTCGGGGATGATCAACGGTGAATGCTACTTTGTAAGACGAAATTGCAGTGGCATTTACGTTTTTGGTACTAAAAATGATAGTTGGGAACATTCATTTTTTTTTCTATAAAATCAAAAAACCTATAAAAATCCAAGTCTCAACCTACATAATTGCGCATATTCAGCGCTGACCACCTAAAGAATATTGCAGAATAAATCAGCGACTTAAAAATTGCATTGGATGATATTTTTTTGCTGCAATAGTATAGGTTGATTGATCAAATTACAAATTAAACGGAGAGAATGGGTGAGGTTATAAAACACAACGTTCGCGCAACGTTACCTTTAATTTCAAATCAACCGGCCGTTACGGATCAGAAACTTCTCCCTACAAACAGATCCCCTACGCGCTTAGGGGATCTGTTTGTAGGGTGACTTAGCAATCCATCAAAATAAATAATGCGATAGAATGTAACGAAATTTACAATCACCTATCTGTATACCTATAAGCATTTTAATTTATTGCCTTTTTCATTTTACTTTTTTTCAGGAAAGCTCCCCGGAATCTCTTACATACATTGCTGGTGTTGTTGAATTTAAGCCGCGAGTGTTTAAATATGCAAATGAAACCAGTGCTCCAGACTACGAACGAATTATATTTTCTAAAGAAGCCACTGATGTAGACATTCTGGTCTTTCCTGAATTGACGTTGAACCACGTTTTAAGTCAAACATTCGTCCCTGACCCCAACGGCAAAGTTATACCCTGCGGAAAAAATGAATACTCGGAGTTCTTTCAAGTAATATCTTGTGCTGCCCAAAAGAGTAGAACTTATTTGGTTGTGAATGTCATCGAAAAAGAAAATTGTACGCAGTCCTCCCAAGAAGCGGCAAAAGATCATCGGCCATGCAGTTCAAACGGTTTAAACTCTTATAATACAAATGTTGTATTCGATAGAAATGGAACAGTTATATCTCGTTACCGAAAGTGGAATCTTTTTGGGGAAGGAGGTAGAAATACAACTCTTAAGCCCGAATATGCTTTTTTCGATACCGATTTTGGTGTCCGTTTCGGCCATTTTATTTGCTTTGATATATTGTTCTACACTCCGGCACAGGCCCTTGTTAAGATGGGTATAAAAGATTTCATTTTTCCAACTATGTGGTTTTCGGAACTACCATTTTTAACAGGTAAATTAAAAATCAATTCTTAGTAATATAATTACACAACGGAACATCTTATAGCGGCGCAGGAACAATTCGCTTGGGCATATGGTAATGATGTTAATTTACTTGCGGCCGGAGCTAACAATGGAGATGTAGGTAGCACAGGTACGGGTATATACGGTGGCAAAAAAGGTCGCATTGTTTCTGTAATGACATCTGACCCGACTCAGCAATTGTACGTAGCCGCCGTACCAAAGAAAGGCACGAATATTACAATACCTTTGAATTCAGAACCAAATCAAATTGGAAAGAATGAGTTATTTTTAAAACGAGACAACATAGAAGTTTATCATACTTCATTAATAATGCCAAGCGAATCGCCTATAAAGAGGACTATATGCTACAACAAATTATGCTGCACACTTAATACTTTGATGATAGTCCAAAATGAGCAAGGAAATTCGAAGAGCTACAAGTACCATTTTGCAGTTTACGATGGAAAAAGATCACACTCTGGTATTGCAGAAACCTACTATAAGATGTGCGGTATAATAGCTTGTACAGATGAAACATTGGAATCCTGTGGACGAGTATTCCCACGTAATGTGACTGTCGAAAATACCATTAAGTTTGAAAACCTTACTATTGAAGGAAACTTTCAAGATCCGAGAATGATGCTTCTTACTCCAAATAGTTTGGACTTTACTTATATGCCACTAAATGTCGATAGATTCACCATTCGCCAGGAGCAACAGTAAGTTAAAGAAAGTACTCGTTGACATTTTAGTAATTGTGCACTTTGAAATTATCGTTATTTTTATACCCTTCGCTCATAGAGTGAAAGGGTATATTGTTTTTGTTACGCCGATATTATGTAACACCTCAAAGGAGCCACCGGAGGTATGGCAAAGTATATATATAAATGATCAGGGTCGGTCCCTGAATCGAATAAGCCATGTCTGTCTGTCTGTCTGTCTGTCTGTCTGTCTGTCTGTCTGTCCGTGTGTCTGTCTGTTAGCACGATAACTCCCGAAATAATGAAGCTAGCGGTTTGAAATTCTGGTAAAATGTTTGTTTTGCTAAAATCTTGGACGGTATTGAAAATGGGCCAAATCGGACCACGGGTTCCCCTACCTCCCATACAAACTACCCCTCCTTGATATTTTAATTCGGTCAAAACTTTCGGTAGAATGTCGCTATCGACTTGAAATTTTGATCAATGTCTCATTCTGACATATACTTTGAGTTGATGGAAAGTGGATTAGGTCCGACTACCCCTACCCCTACTTCCCCTACAAAGTTATATTCAGTCATATCTTTTGATAGAATGTCACGAAAAACTTCAAATTAATATCAAATGGTAGCCGTTGGATGTCTTGACAAGGTAATAAAGATGTGTCAGGTCCGACCCATCTACCCCTCCCTCCCCAACAAAAAATATGAAATTGAATATTTTGGGTTTTGCGTGCCTTCTAGGTCTGTACATGGGAATAGGGTAGATATACACTCATCGTGTTCGCACGATTAGAACTCGATCTCGTAACTTTGTCATTAAGTTTGTAACGCATTAAAGGAAGCATCTCCGACCATACAAAAAGTATACATAATATGATCAGCATGACTTGGGGAGTCGATTGGAGCATATCCGTCTGTCTGTCTGTCTGTCTGTTGCGACGCGTTTTACTCGGCGGGTATTGAAGCTAGCAAGCTGAAATTTTGCACACGTGCTTCTTATCGTTGCAGGCTGTTTGTATGTTTGATTCACTCAAATTGGATCACTGGGTCATGGGGCTGCCATACAAACCTAGCTCCCCAATTTGAGTTCTTCTAAGAAAAACTTTTTTATTTGTGTACCAATTTCAACCAAATTTCACACAAATATGTTTCTATAGATAACACAAAATATATGCAAGAATGGATCAAATCGGACCATCGGGTCATGGGGCTGCCATACAAACTTAACCCCGCAAATTAGGTTATTCTAAGAAAAACTTTTTTATTTGTACACCAATTTCAACCAAATTTCACACAAATGTATTTCTATTGATGACACAAAACATATGTAAGATTGAATCAAATCGGACAATGGGGTCATGGGGCTGCCATACAAACCAGACCCCCCATATTGGTTCTTCTAAGAAACATTTTTTACACCAATTTCACAAAACCTTGAATCAATGTGTCTTTAGCAAAGCAACTAAAAAGTTCAAAACGAATGGAATCGTACTGTGGGGTCATCCTCCGGCAACCCCAATAAAATTTTCCGAGTAAATATTTTTATTTGGCCACTAATTTCAACCAAGCCCAAAACTTTTGTCAAGACGGAAGAAAAAGAATGAGGAGGGGGATTAAATGCAAGTCATAGGTACGCCCGAAAGAACTTTTAGCCCAAGCGAAGGGTATCCAAATTTCGGCCGCGCCCGAAATTAGCCTCGGCCCATTTCGGCCGCGCCCGAAATTAGCCTCGGCCCCGGGGTTGGCGAGCGAAGCGAGCAGGGGGCGAAGCCCCCTAGTTTTATTTATATTTATTTAAGAACATTTCCTTTTATCAATGAGTGCATTCACCCACAAGTGAGCGGACCCAAATTTTTCAGCGAATTCTACTTGTTACTTCCTCCACCAGATGGCACAAAAGTGGTGTGTGAATGCAATGCAACGCTAATGTCAAACGACATTCATTATCATGTCTACAGTCATGAAAGATATGTAAATAAGCACAATTTGCGATACATTTTTATAACAATATATTTCTTCATAATCGTTCTTTCCCGAAACTTGTTTTCCGCAACCGTTCTCTTCGAAGTCGTGCTTTTCCGAAACAGTTTTTTTCCGCAACCGTTCTTTTCAAAGTCGTTCTTTCCCGAAACAGTTTTTTATGCAACCGGTCTTTTCAAAGTCGTTCTTTTCTGAAACAATTTTTTTCTGCAACCGTTTTTGTGCGAAAAATGTTCTTTTTCTGAGTCGTTCTTGACGAAAAAAGTTTTTGCTTCATTTCAGTAAAAATTCCTTTCGAAGAAGAAAATTTTAGTTTATTTAGGATTTTGTTGTTTTGAAATCTAGGATGCTTTTTAAGGAGTTGCTGACGACAATGACTATACAGGGTGTCTGGAAATTAATTACCACATAAATGCACCATAAAAATATTCCTCACGTGATATTTCGAGCAAAGTCGTACACCTCCAATTCTGAACCCTTTAGCTGCCACAGGCGTTTGAAGATTTTTGAAAAAAATATTTTCTTGCACGACTTAAACCCCAATATCTGCAAAATTATATTAGCTAGAGTCATTTTATTATTTCTAAAGTGTTAATGCCTTAAGTGCAGAATTTCAAGCTAATTTTATCTCGAATTCATTCAAATTTCTCCTAATATCCTGCAATTTGTGTAAGATTCAAGCAAATTATTCCAAAATAGAGAAAAAAATTACTCTGGTTTTCTTCACTTAACGCATTAAAACTGTTAGAAATAATGGAGCTAGAATAAAATGATGTAAGAAATTTTTTAAAGAATCCTACAAGCACCTCAACTTGGTAGAAGTTGGAGAAAATTGAGATAGAAAAAAAGTTGGTTTTTGGGTGAAAGAACAAAAATTTGACTTTTAAGCTCTGTAAAAAGCAAACCACTTATCCGATTTTAGTGCGGTTAATTTTATTATTTAGGTAAATTTATTAGCTCTGAAAGTCATTCTATTTCGCTCTTCTTAGCTAGTATAACTTTGGAGATATTGGGGTTTAAGTCGTGCAGGAAAATGATTTCTTTTTAAATCTCCAAACAACTGTGGCATCTAAAATTTTAAGAATTGGGGGTAATATAAATATTTTTACTGGACTATTTCTGACAATGGCAGGTTATTACGTTTGTTAGCTAGAGAAGACGAATCGATTTTGATTTGCAAGTGTTTTCAAATAATAAAAAAACCGTTATTAAAAGAACGGTTCTTCACAGGAAAAAAAAACGTTTCTTACGTCTTCGGAAAAGAACGGAAACGCCCACCACTAGAAATAACATAACGCAGATTATGCTTATCTACATGTTTTTATATGATTTTGGTCATAATAATGAATGTCGTTTGACTTTAGCTAAAGGGCAAGTTGTGCAAAACTGTTGTACGTCCCGCGCTCATGTATGGATCAGAATGCAGGACCATGTATGAAGGTTATGCGAAAGAAATGACTCCGACTGTCGACTGAAATTAAGATGTTACGCATGTCAGTTGGTGTAACCAAAAGGGATCACATCAAGAGTAGCTTCATCCGAGGCAGCTTGTCCATAGACCAACCAATCACCGAAAAGCTCGAAGACCGACAAATGGATTGGTATTGCCATGTTCAAAGAACCCCGCAAAGATATCAATGGAAGTTCCACTTGATGGACCCAAGGCCAGAGGCAGATCGAAGAACACCTGGATATGTCAAATGAAAAAGCAACAACAACGCATTGGTCTCGGCGATGAAACGATAGAGCTGCCTTAAGAAGAATATGCTGAGATATTACTGCCAAAACGGGCGATGTGCCTACACCGCAGGTCGAGCAACGCGAAAGCATGGAGAGGTTTTAAAAAACGAGGCAAGGGGAAGAAGTCTTTTGACATTGGTGTTACATTGCATTCACATACCACCTTTGCCGCTAGATTAGATTAGATTTGATATGGGCTGTGGCTGTTTGGTATAGCCCTGGGCACTGCGACCGTTGGTCTATTGTGCCATAGCCCAAACTATGGGTTAGATGAACTCATCTAACCTACTTCTTTCGATAAACCGATTAAGCTGGTCCATGTTCAACGAGGCGATATCTTCCTCTAAAGTAGTCATGGTTGCTCCGAACCGGACCTAATCTTTTGAACCTAGGTCCGGCAACTGCACCTAGGTCCGGTAGTTCCGGTTTTGTAAAAACCTAGGTCCAGTCGGACCTACGGACCGGTCGGACCTATGGACCGGTCGGACCTACGGACCGGTCGGACCTGGGTCAGGACCTGTCGGACCTACGGACCGGTCGGACCTACGGACCGGTCGGACCTGGGTCCGGACCTGTCGGACCTATGGACCGGTCGGACCTGGGGTCCGGACCTACGGACCGGTCGGACCTACGGACCGGTCGGACCTACGTCCGACCACGTCCAGTAGGTTCGGTTTTAAAAAGACATATAGGTTCAGAGCTCCGACTATTAAATTGAGTATGCTGGTGAGGAAGCGTAATATGGACAAGATGGGTGTCAGATAAGGTGATACCAAGCCAAGATGTTTTAATGGCATGTATGAACGAGAAGGAAGGATGTTGAGAACCAAGGTGTAGAATATGGGCCAGATACGTGTATCATAAATTGGGATGATAGCGTGGCAACCGATGGATTAGTGAAAGGGAATACATTTTTGAAATGTAGCACTTTTTACGACCGTGAGTCTGAGCACGGATTTAATTTTTACGATTTTTTAGTCATTTTTATACCCTTCGCTCATAGAGTGAAAGGGTATATTAACTTTGTCATGAAGTTTGTAACGCATTGAAGGAGGCATCTCCGACCATATAAAAAGTATACATATATGATCAGCATGACTTCGGGAGTCGATTGGGCGATGTCCGTCTGTCTGTCTGTCTGTCTCTCTGTCTGTCCGTCTGTCCGTCTGTTGCAGTGCGTTTTTCTCGGCCGCTATAAAAGCTAGAGAGCTGAAATTTTGTACACATGCTTACTATTGTTGCAGGCTGTTTGTATGTTTGAATCGCTTAAATCGGACAAGGGGGTCATGGGGCTGCCATACAAACTTAACCCCCCCATTTAGATTCTTCTGAGAAAAACTTTTTTGTTTGTGTACCAATTTCAACCTAACTTCGCTTAAATGTGTTTCTATTGATGACACACAACATATGTAAAACTTGATTAAATCCGACCATGGGGTCATGGGGCTGCCATACAAACTTAGCTCCCCAAATTAAGTTCTTCTAAGATAAACTTTTTTGTTTATGAACTACTCTGAACCAAACATCACAAAAATGGTCTTCTAATAATACTACAAAACATATGTAAAAATGGGTGGGATCATGGGGCTGCCATACAAACCCAATCAACCAATTGGGTTCTTTTAAGAAACATCCTTTTTGCACCTATTGCAGAAAACCTTGTATTCATATATGTTTATCGAAACAACCCGAAATGCAAAAATAAAAGAAAACGTATTGTAGGACCATTCCCGTATGTTTGATTTACCCAAATTGGATCACTTGGTCATGGGGCTGCCATACAAACCTAGCCCTCCAATTTGAGTTCTTCTAAGAAAAACTATTTTATTTGTGTACCAATTTCAACCAAATTTCACACAAATGTGTTTCTAAAGATAACACAAAATATATGCTAGAATGGATCAAATCGGACCATGGGGTCATGGGGCTGCCATACAAACTTAACCCCCAAATTAGGTTCTTCTAAGAAAAACTTTTTTATTTGTGCACCGATTTCAATCAAATTTCACACAAATGTATTTCTATTGTTGACACAAAACATATGTAAGAATGGATTAAATCGGAACATGAGGTCATGGGGCTGCCATACAAATCCAACCCCCAAATTAGGTTCTTTTAAGAAAAAGTTTTTCATTTGTGCACCAAAATCAACCAAATTTCACACAAATGTATTTCTATTGATGACACAAAACATATGTTAGATTGAATCAAATCGGGCCATGGGGCTGCCATACAAACCAAACCCCCATTTTGGTTCTTCTAAGAAACGTTTTTTACACCAATTTCACAAAACCTTGTATTAATGTGTCTTTATCAAAGCAACTAAAAAGTTCAAAACGAATGGAATCGTACTGTGGGGTCATGCTCCGGCAACCCCAATAAAATTTTCCGTGTAAATATTTTTATTTGCCCACTTATTTCAACCAAGCACAAAACTTTTGTCAAGACGGAAGAAAAAGAATGAGGAGGGGGAGTAAATACAAGTCATAGGTACGCCCGAAAAGCTATCCAAATTTCGGCCGCGCCCGAAATTAGCCTCGGCCCCGGCGGTTGGCGAGCGAAGCGAGCAGGGGGCGAAGCCCCTAGTTTCTTCTATTTTATCCTTAATTTTACTTTACCTTATTTTAATTTTAACTTTTTACACTTTGCTTCTACTGGGAATCGAACCGGGCACGTATCGTTTCGTAGTCCTACGTCCTACACCTGAGCTATCTGAGATTACAAATTATGAGAATAAATTACACGTTTTATTTCTAGACAATTTCATAATTCTCTCGTTGTGAGGAATTGTGAGAACGGAACATGTTTGCGGAACATATGCAACTGTTCCTTTCAGAACCCGCATTTATCGTCAGCCTATGGTGGATAGTTTCTTGGTTTTAGTTGTATTCTGCAATTTTAGCGGTGCTTGGATTGATCAATATGTGCTTTTGTTGATTACATTTTTTATGGAATAGTCAGTAATAACCAAGCATCGGTTAATTTATTTGTTCATTTATAGCTTTTTTTCTTTTTTGACGACGTAGGTATTATGCTAAAATTGAGTAGCATCATCAATTCCGTGATTTCACAATTTAATTTTAGGTTTAGTTTTTAATTAATACAAATTGTTTTTAATTATAAAAAACAATATAAATTAAAACGAAACCATATAAATTAATATTAATTAATTGAGATAAAAACATCATAGGATAATCAATTTGGCGATTTATATCTAATATGTCAATTTATATTTTGTTTTAATTGATGTATAGTGGTTTGTTTTTATTTATACATCTTTTATTCATTGCCGTATTATATGATCTTATTAGCCTGGCGGGTGCAGTGATTAGTGAACGCACCTTCGTTTCACTGGGTCATGAGTTGGAATCGCACCGCGAACCATGGTTGTTTTTCGAACTCATGACCAATCTGCCGGAATATGATGTCGCTCAGATGTTAAACCAGTGCCAATTTGTGGCGATAAATAACAATTCTGAGCCTGCTGTTGATCTCAACACCTCAACAAAAAAGCAGTTAAGTTCTTGGAAATTGTATGTCACTAACACATCTGCGGTCTTAGTTCAATGTTGCACGGTCGCGCCCGTTATTTTTTTTTATTATATGAACTTATTAAAAACTAAACCAAAATTGTTAACTCAATTTAAGGGCCTGATGATGAAGCAACAAAATTAAAGCTACGATTGAACAAATAATCAACCGATGTTTTATTTACAACTGTAGTGAGTGACAAACAAATAACCGAATACTAGATGGTCAATAGTCAATGATAGTCTTTCGAGAAAAAAACGAGACTAGCATGGGCCATGGGGTAGGTCCGCGAACCTAGGTTTTCGGACCTAGGTCCGACGTCGGACCGGATTAGGTCCGCTCCGCTCCGCAAAGTGAACGGATCATACCATGACTACTCTAAAGGGAACATAATGCCAAAGCATTCCAAGCGGCGTATTGCTAGCCTTTCACATTCACAAAGAATGTGCGCGGCCGTTTCGTCGTCAGCCTCGCAAAATCGACAGCTCGCGTCGGTAACAATGGTCTTTAAATGTCCATTCAGACGGCAGTGCCCCGTGAGGAGCCCGCAAATTATCCTAACCCCGTTTCTACTCATGTTTATTAGACTTAGGGTACTTTTAGGTGAGTAGTTGGCAACGAAAAGTTTTGCCTGCCGAAGCCCGGAAAGAGTTTCCCAGTGTAAGGTGGCTTTTTACCACTAACTTATTACATTTCTGTATGTACAGAGTGGTATCTCACAGTAGGGTTCTGGGTCAATGCGTGTGCCTTCTGTTGGAGGAAAATATAAGTAGAATTCGTATCAACATTTTAGTTCGCTCACTTGTGCGTGAATAAACTCACTAATGAGTGTATTCACGTACACTACGCTTAGTACATTTCGCCGAGAAAAATTGAGCCAATTCTTGTAACATTGCTCTCCACCAAATGGCATTCAGTGTTTGTGATACGTATCGCAGTGTCCTCTACTTAGCGCAAAACTTCTACGCTTTGCAACGAAGTAGCCATATATCGGAGTAGATGGCGGGAAAACAAATTTGAAAATTATGAAGAAATATATTGTTGAAATAATGTAATGTAATTAATGTAATGTAATGATTATGCTCAGCTGCATATTTTTTATCATTTTTGTCACAATAATGAATAACGTTTGACATTAGTGTTACATTGCATTCTCACACTACCTTTACCGCTCATTTGCATGTACCTTCTGGTGGAAGAAAACATAAGTAGAATTCGCTGCAAAATTCGGGTCCGCTCACTTGTGGGTGAATGCACTCAGTGCCAAACGACATTCACTATCATGTCTAACATCGTCAAAAATATGTAATAACCATACTGCACTACATTTTTGTACCAACATATTTCATCATAATTTTCAAATTTGTTTTCCTGTCATCTACTCCGTATCACAAACCCTGAATGCTTCTGGCGGAGAGGAATGTAACCAGAATTCGCTATTTTTTCGGCGAATACTTAGCTTACTTAGCGTAGTATACGTGAATACACTCCTTTTCGGAGAAATGTGCTTAGCGTAGTGTACGTACTCAGTGACCTCATCCATTAAAACAAACTATCCAACAACATGTGTCGTGCTAGCACCTTTTCGAGGATTATTTATACGGGCCTAGATTCTAGCTCACTTTATCATGAATAGAGCTCGGATTCTCGTGCAATTGCACGAAATTGCACTTTTCAGGCTATATCCCAAGTAACAATTTCATCCCTATAATACTTCGTAAAATATTCTCTTCTAACATTAATAGAGGCACTTTACAGGGTATAAACACTGAATAATAGTCCAATAATGGCATTTGGCGTCGTTTTTCGATCCCATTGAACCTTATTGTAGCACTGAATTACACTTTGAAAAAGACATACATCATATGTGTTATGTCATCATTTTCTGTCATTTTCTCGCGTTTGCAAAAAAAAGAAAAAAGAATCCCGCAGCCAGCGTCGAACCACCGACTGTCGTACGCAAGTCCGACGCCTTAACCACTCGGCCAACCTCACATATAGTCAGCATTGCTCGTAAACACTACAAGTGGTTCGTTGCTTCTATCGAAATGCTCAACCCTTCTCTTCAATGCACCTTCTTCTTTATACCGTGAGAATCAAAAGTGATGCCACACTTCGAAACCCTATCTTTTATTCAACATAATTTTATAATCGTAAATTTTAGAGAATGGGGAATTGTTTTATCTTAAAGCGATATTCATTACAAATTATATTTATAAAATTCATTCAAATACACACAATAGTTTTAATTTAGCAAGGACAAATTCAAAAATAGTCATATTTTTATGAATCAAAAGTAATGGCACACTTGCAACTTTCCTTAATAATAATATCTTTTTGAACCGTATTTGTTATTCACATAGCATGGTGGTGCATTTTTATGACAACGAGTTAAGCTATTTGGTTTTTTAATAATCCATACTGTCAATTTTGCAATTGTTCAGTATAAAAGGCTTTTTAGAAAAATTATGACCGAAACGCAAGTGGAAATCTGAAAAATTATAATAAATTTACGGATGGAGAGAAAATTATTTCGCGAAATCGGAAAAATAGTTAAAAGGCGTTATTCGACAGTGAGAAACATCATTTCGAAATAAAAAAGTTGCCAAAAACTAGAAAATTTGCCGCGTTCTGGATGACCTCAAAAACTTAATCCGGTTCAAGTTAAAAACATTTTTAAGGAAGTGAAAGTTAATCCGAGGACAAGTGCTGTAAAAATTGCTGAAAATATTACCCGTAATTTCGGCCAGCTAATAAGTGCGTGAACGATCCGTCGGGCATTAAATGCTAATGGCTTGCAGGACGAGCCCCAAAAAAGAAGCCTTTTATTTCGGATTAAAACAAAAAGAAGAGGAGACAGTATGCAAAAAAGTATGGAAATTGTGGAAATGACTTCTGGCGGACTGTATTTAGCGATGAAAGCAAATTTCAAATTTTTGGCGCTAAAAAAGGCTCAAAAATTTGGCGAAAGAAAAATTCCGAGTTTGAAGAAAAAACATTACATCGACAGTAAAGCATGGGGGAGGTTCAGTTATGGTGTGGGGGTGTATGTTGGCGGCAGGGGCAGGAAATCTCATGTCCATAGATAGCACTATGAAAAAGGAGCAATATTTATCAATATTGCAGGAAAATTTAGCTCCTAGTGCCCAAAAACTCGAGTTACCTAGGACTTGGATCTTCCAACAGGACAATGATCCGAAACATACCTCCCGTCTGGTAAGAGAATGGCTATTGTACAGGACACCAAAGCAACTTGATCATCCTCCTCAGTCTCCAGACCTGAATCCCATCGAACATTTATTTATTTAGAAATTTTGGATCAGCGTGTTCGGAAAAGACAAATTTTCAACAAAGAAGATTTGAAGCGCGCTCTACTTGAAGAATGGGCTAGTATACCGCAAGGAATAGCCATGAATCTTGCAGAGTCTATGCCAAGACGATTACAGGCTGTAATAAAAGCAAAAGGTCGACCGACATAATATTAGTTTGAAGCATAGTCGTTTTTTTCCTATAATAAAAACAACGTGTGCCATTACTTTTGATTCTTAAAAATTGCACCATTTTCATATTTTTATTTGCGATTTGTTAATTACTGTTCGAATTCTTATGAACATATGTTAATTTATTTACAATTAATAAAGCTTTGATTTGAGACATTAAGCTCTTTTCAATTCTTGAAACTTACAGATATATTTTGAGTCAAAGCTCATATTTCAAAGTGTGCCTTCACTTTTGATTCTCACTGTATGTCAATCAGTTGAAGCTAATTAAATTCACACGTTCATCAATGAAATTCAGCCAGTTTCTGCGCTGAGATTATCTTAATTGATTCATAAGTTAGGGCTCCATTACACAGTCATATTTATATTATAATATGTATGTCATATGCCTAAGCCTACTCGATTCATTCAGTATAAATTTTTAGACGTGCAGGAAGTGAAATCAAGTAGGCTTAGGGATATGATAATATCTATTATAATATATATTACCAATGTAGGACTGTGTAATAGCGGCCTTAAGAATGAGTGAGGAAATGTTGGTTTCATGCAATATTTCAATGAATTCGATTCAAGAAACGTGGTGTTCCAGAGCACTTCATAAGTGTCAATTCTTTAAAAAATCACAAAGTGCTAGAAGTGCTATAGAAGATTATATACATGTGCGTGTGTTGCTTTCAGTCATGTGTGTTTATGTCATTCAATAAAGACTACAAAGAAGTATTTCATGGAGCATCTTTTTAGGTTAACGTTTAGAGAAGTGTTATTGAAGTTTAATTGGATGTAGCTGTGAATTGATTATATAAGAACTTTTTAGGCTTTCCGAAAAGTGTTTTAAGGAGTTTTTATCGGATCAAAATACTACTATAAGCAATGTCACACGATAAACTGATTTTGTGTTACTATATGAAAGTTACAGGAGGAAGTGCTTCTTTAAAGCATACGAATTGTCACTTGAGATTCCACGAAATTGCACGCTTTAAGGTTTTTGCATGAAAACGAACACTTGCATTTTTAATCCTGTTCCATAACAATTTTCCCCAGAAATTTTGCAATGTGCAGAACTTTTCGATTGACAGAGAAGAGAATAAAAGTACACATTGAGAAAGAAAACACATATAAAAAAACACAACAAAGCTAAGTGATGCACATTGTGGAAATTGCATCAAATGCCAGTTGATTTTCATACAATTTTGGAGTTTTTGTTGATTTTAAAGTGAATGTTAAGCTGGTTAACACCCAACTTAAATGCATATAGGAAGACGACTGTATAACGGTTAAAGATAGAGGGGTCATGTGGAACATTAATTCTACCCAAACGAGCTGTACTATCATCCAGTATTGTCTGTACCATGAATCGTTTTCATTGTTCCAGAAACTTCCGGAAAGTCTATATTCGATTAAAAATCAAATTAAAAACCTTAGAGAAAGCATAGCAACCCATGCCATGCGTTAGTCCAGAGTGGGCATCAGAAAATAAAAATGGCACCGTTTTCACAATATTGCAGTTCATAGTATGCGTGAAAATTTTATTCAAACGTCAATTTTTTGTTTACAATTGAGAATATGAAATCCGCGTAATATTTATTACTCTCTTAAAATGTCGACGTGATATTTAACCCTCTGTTGGCGTATACATTCAGACAGACCATGGTACTGTATTTTGATGAAAAACATCGTTCAACAACATTTTCCACCCCTTTCCATATATATTTCAAAGGAACCGACGGCCACAAATGCGATCAAACGTTCCGCGAAATGTAAACTACGTCTAAAGAAACGAAAAAAAATGGCGTATCATCGTAAGTATGTAAACTGTTTCTAGAACCAGAATTAGTCCTCTTCAAAAAATAAGATTGATTTCACAGAAAATTCAGCTACACCTTAGGCATAATAGCTCGAAGGCGGCGTCAGAAGGGTTAATAATTGCATCGACAATATTTTGACGTTTGAATTATTTCGTGGAGTGTAGTGTAATAAATTTGGAGTCAAACACATATGGGTTGTGTGATCACATAGCCACTCTGGACTAACGCATGCCATTTATTTCGGATGCATTTCGGGTCGCATTCCACCTATCTTCAGCAACACGACTCTTGACCTGGTTGGTGTCGTGTTGCTGAAGATGGGTGGAATGCCACCAAATGCATCCAAATAAAATAAAATTTATTTGACTCGCAAAGCTAAAAAACCGTGTTTTTAATTTGAATATATTTTTAATCGCATATATATCGAGATTTGCGTTAATAATTCATATTTGTAAATATTAATAATTCCGGAAAGTCGATGTAGTTGTATAACGCAATACGTCAACATTATTTCTCGTTAGCGACACTAGCGACCTCTGGTGTAAACCAAGGAAATATGATTTGCGGTTGAGGTATGCTAGACACATTAGGTATATTGACTTTGTCGTGAAGTTTGTAAATGCTTTGTTAATAAAAGCGAAACGTCGATATTAAAACGGAAAAGACAATTCCTTGCTTACAAAGACTGGAAAATGGAAGAAAAAGGAACAATGTAAAGATTTTACACCAGTTGAATAAACAATATACAAAATAAGGTTTTCTAAGAAAAACTTTTTTTGTAATGGTTAAATGCATTAACCAATGTTTTGTGTGTGCCGGGATCGAAATTTGATCTCATGGGATATGTTGTGTTACCTCCGCTAGAAAAAACTTTTTTGTTTTTTTAACCAATCTTAACCAAATTTCACATAAATGGGCCCCACACAACATAAGTGGAAATGGATGGAATCTAATAATGAGAACATGGGTGCCATACAAACCATAGGTTCTTCTAAGAAATTTTGTTTATTTGTGCACCTATTTCTACCAAACCACATAAAAATGTATTTCTTTTCATGTCAGACCTTGGGGCGATGGGGGTGCCATACAAACAAACATAACCCCCAAATTATATTCTTCTAAAAAAAAATTGTTTAATCGTGCACAAATTTGTACCAAACCTAATACAAATGTGTTTCTATTGATGCCGCAAAACAAATATAAAAATGGGCGCAATTGGATCATGGGGTCAGGGGTGCCTACAAACGCATCCGCCTATTTTTTTTTTGCTTATACGACTTCCAACTAAACCTTAATTCATGTGTTTTGATCAAAACAACAAAAAAATCTAAAAGCAAATGGAATCGTAATGTGTGAATTGTGTAGTAGTAATTTTAATAAATATGTATATCTTATTCTTTCTTCTTCTAGCGAAAATTATACTTACATCATTTTGAATCTTTCCAAGCCTACATCGAATATTTTGACATTTGCAATATACGGGAATGTTCTTACTGAATTAGACACTAACGACTCCAGCTCATATCTCGAACTAAATGCAGCAGTTGTCATTGTGATATTTATACAATTTTTAAATCAGTGCTTTTAACAAATAAAAATATGTTTTTTAGTATAAATTAGTCTTTTTATAACTTTTCATACAGTTGAGTTGTGATTTATTTATTTATTGAATGGTTTAACGGATATTTGTGCTTTTACATTATTGTACAGTATTGCTGTCTTATAGAATTCTGTGAATATAATTCGATAAAAAACGATTTACTAATATGTATATAAAATTATATAATATGATATGATATTGATAGTAATAATAATAATAAAAAATAAAAAAATGAAAATAGTGAAAAACAGAGTTTTGCCCAGTTGGCGGAATTATGTTTCCGGATTTGGACTTTTATGTTTTATATCGATAGTAAATCGGTTAACCCTTGTGTCGGCACCTACTACAATATGCATATTGCATACCCAATAGGTCTGGCTGGACCTACTGAGAAAAAAATTTTTATTTTTTAGAAAAAGTGAAATTTATATCGGGATAATCATTCTACCCATTCTTTACAGCCATTTATAAACAATAAAAGCATTAAAATCGTTTTTGTAGATATACTAGAAGCGTTTTTAAGAAGACATATTTTGAGGTGGTATTAGTACAAACATGTTTCTCCCTTATTTTCTTCTATTTTTGCTTCTCTTTTTTCATTGCGTATCCGTACAGAAAGTTTGATCGAATTTTCCAAATTCCAATATCTTTGGGGAAATATTTGGCGCTTTGTTGGTAGATTTTACCGCGATATTAGTCTGCAGATTTTGTGAAATAGGTAGAAAGAATAAGGGAACTTTCAAGCGCAAAAATCATTTTATTCTAAATTTTCCGTAAATATCTCAATTAAGTCTATTAAGAAACACCATCGTAAGTTAATAATACTTAGTTCATAGTATTACAAAGGAAATAAAACTCGTTTGAATCAAATCTAAGTTGATTAGGTGATGTTATAAGACGGGATAAAATTAGGCGTATCCAATTTGCGAACTTCACGGCTTTTTAAAGCAAAATCTCAGAAAATTCTATCGTTTATCGTACAAATTGAATTTTAATGACTTTATTACATCATAAATAGGAGATTTTTAAGAGAATTTAATATATTCACTTTTTACCTCAAGACGAAAATGGGGGGAAAAGCTATAGGTCTGGCCAGACCTATTGGGTATCAAAAAGCACTATAAATTGAAAATCATCAAAAATATACTCCAAACTTCAACAGATTTTCTTAAATTTTCGCACAATGCTTCTAAACATATTATTCTAGGATATCATGAAATATGAAGTCGCTGCGATTTCATCTTCTATACTTTTTTGACCAACATATAGTGCCAAAGGTCTGGCCAGACCTTTGTGCCGACAGAAGGGTTAAAAAAGATTGTCGGTCACTTGAAAACATTTGTCGGTCTTTAACTAAAATATAATTAAAAAAAAAAACTCAACATTTCAAAAGTGTATTTTTGGAAAAAAAGGTATTAAATGGGGGTTAATTTGGATTTTTAGGGTTTTTTAGATTTTTCAAAAAAACCCTTATGAAATCGATTTTGTCCGTCCGGATGTCCGTCTGTCCGTCTGTCCGTCCGTCTGTTCACTAAATAACTCGCGAACGGCTTAACGGATCGTCATGAAATTTGGTAGGAATGTGTAGAATGGTAACAGTCTTTGGCACGAAATACTTAAAAGTTGGTAGAACAAAAATTACAGGGTGTCCCGGACATTTGAAAATTTGTTCACTAAATAACTCGCGAACGGCTTAACGGATCGTCATGAAATTTGGTAGGAATGTGTAGAATGGTAACAGTCTTTGGCACGAAATACTTAAAAGTTGGTAGAACAAAAATTACAGGGTGTCCCGGACATTTGAAAATTTGTTCACTAAATAACTCGCGAACGGCTTAACGGATCGTCATGAAATTTGGTAGGAATGTGTAGAATGGTAACAGTCTTTGGCATGAAATACTTAAAAATTGGTAGGACCAAGATAACAGGGTGTCCCGTATATTTACAAATTTGTTCATTAACCGATCGTAATGAAATTTGGTTGGAATGTGTAGAATCGTAACAGTCTTTAGCACGAAATACTTAGACGTTGGTGGGACAAAGCAAAAAGGGTGTCCCGGAGATTTGAAAATCTGAATTTTTTAGTTTTTATCAAATCAAAGAACTCGATGGGTACATTTCATATCAGTCACTTTTTTCCAGTTTGGAGTAATAGTAACGGCGTTACAGCTAATAAATCCAGTTAATATGTGGAGCCATAATATATGGTAAATCTATTTTTGGATTGGGCTAATTAAAAAGTGTTACAGAATGAAAGGCGTTAGCCTTTCATTCTGGAACGCGTTTATTTAGACCAATCCAAAAATAGATTTACGAGACGCATTTCATTAACATTGTGCATAATTCTTATTTATTACCTATAAAATATATGTGCAAAATGATTCACTATGTATGTATTCAAAATCTAAAAAACCCTCGTATTGCGGGCGCAGCCCTCTGTACGCCGGTATTTTTTACTTGTATCGATAATCCGTCATTTGTCCGTTGCTGTCGGTCACTTGCAGGGCTCTGACGAACCTTTGTAATATAATCAACATCAAATTAGGCAAAACGCCCAGTTAGCGAAAAAAATTCTAGAATTTAAGGTTTCAATCGAAAGTTTATATTTTTTTTTAAAACACTTGTCGGTCCTTAATTATTTAGCAAAAAACATCTTAAAAGTTAAAAATACCATCGATCTTTTACATCTACTCGATATTAGATGGTGTCATTGATCCAAATGAAACGCGGAATTAAAATTTTAACTTAGGCGCATAGACTCGCACACGCGCGTTTTATTTCTGTAAGATTAATTTTACTTTGATAATTCACAATTCAGTGGTTTGAAACACAAGTACTTACCGTGGTCGCTCTTCCACGTCTCTCGATCAAATGCGAGTGGAAAGATCAAATTTACCTTCAGCTTCCAATATCAACGACTGGAAGTTTGACAACTGGCGTGGAAGAGTGACCATGGTGCGTTTACATGTTGTCTTTATTCTTGTCTTCTTTTCTTAATTTCCAACCACCTCGATTCACTTTCGATGTCTAGTTTTGCAAGTCTCGATGCTGGCCGGCAAAGTATTTCTGTGCTTGTCCGTACGTTCGCTCGACGAACCTGACCATCTTTGCTGCGGAAGATTTCCTCTATTCTACCTTGACGCCATTGATAACGGGGTAGAGCCGGATCGCATATAAACACTAAGTCGTTTATTTGCAGTGGCTGTCGTTGTTCGCACCATTTCTCTCTTCGAGTCAACGTAGGGAGGTATTCTAACGTACATCTTTTCCAAAACTGCTTCCTTAGTTGATAAACGATAAGCCATTGTTTCCTCACAGCGTACGGCTGTCCACGCGATTCATCAACTGAACTGATGTGTTCACAGTTTGCGGATCCAATCAGGAAGTGGTTGGGTGTAAGCGGCTCCTCTTGATCAGCTTCGACTGGGACATGAGTTAGGGGACGCGAATTGACAATATTTTCGGCCTCGATGAGATAGCACTGGAGCGTGTGTTCACGTGGAGCCAGTTCCAATAATGTTCTTCTTAATACTTTCTTAACGCTTTGAACCATCCGTTCCCATATGCCACCTTCCGATGGATTATTAGGACAGTTGAACACCCATTCGATGCCAGACTTCGATGCCTCATCTCTCAGACGATCGCAATCAAACACTTCGTTGAACCGTATAGCTTCCTGGTTGGCTCCCAGAAAATTTTTTCCATTATCGCTCCTTATTCGAAGCGGAATTCCTCGACGATTGATAAAATTACGCAGCGTCAAGATACAGGCGTCCGTCGATAGATCGTGGGCGATCTCTAAATGGATGGCTCGAATTGTTAGGCACGTAAACAATGCGACCCAGCGCTTCTCGTGCCGTCGACCAATTGAAACTGTGATCGGGCCGAAGTAATCGACTCCTGTATACGTGAACGGACGGACGTAAGGAGTAAGTCTGTCCACAGGCAAATTTCCCATCAACGGAGCGGCTGGCGACAATCGAGATAACTTGCACAAATTACATTTATTAATTACCTTTCTTAAAACTTGTCGTAATCTAGGTATCCAGTAGAGCTGGCGGATTCGGCCTATTGTTGCTTCTGTATTTTGATGCTTCATTAACTTATGGAAGTGTACGACGATCAACTCAGTAAAGTAATGATTTGGCGGCAGTATAATGGGATGTCTGCTGTTATATGGCAACCAGCTGGCTTCATTGATTCGCCCTCCAACACGTATGATTCCGTCCTCGTCCACGAATGGCAATAATTTTTATAATTTATATCCTTATCTTAAGGAGAACAACATCCTATCTTCCAACCAATATGGTTTTACCTCTAGTTCAAACACCACCGATGCGCTGTATGACGTCACAGAATACGTTGCTAAGGCATTAAATAACAACGAAAAGCCTCTAGGAGTATTCTTGGACCTACAGAAAGCCTTCGATACCGTCAACCACAACATATTATTAATTAAACTGGAGAATTTGGGTATTAAAAACAATAAATTGGCTTTGTTTCAATCATATTTATCAAATAGAACTCAAATTGTGAAAGTCGACGGTAAAACAAGCACTTCAAAAACAGTTATGTGTGGAGTGCCTCAAGGAACCGTTTTAGGGCCCATACTTTTTCTCATATATATAAATGATTTGTGCAAAATGGAAAACGTAATTAAAGGGCATATTGTTTCCTTTGCTGATGACACAGTGCTTCTCTTTAAAAGTCTGAATTGGGAAGAAACCTTAAAAATGGCGAATGAAGGTTTCTCGTTAGTAGCTAATTGGTTAACTAATCAGAAATTATACCTAAACCTTCATAAAACAAAATACATTCACTTTACAAACTCTCCTACGCTTGTATCAGCACATAACTCTCAAATTTACGTAAAAGATTTGAAAATAGAAAAAGTCAATGATATAAAGTATTTAGGCGTAACTGTTGATTCAACTTCAAAATTTGATTTACACATTACTAAAACTTGTGAAAAATTGAGAAAAACATTGTATGTGTTCTATTTGCTTCGGAACGGAACACAAATTTTGAGAAGCGTATACTTTGCTATTTTTCAAAGTGTGGCTCAGTATGGCATAATCTCGTGGGGGTCAACTTACACAGCTGCACTTTCACCTCTTAGTAATCTTCAAAGCCGTATTGTAAAAATATGTATAAATAAAAGTAAGTTTTCTTCTACAGCTGAAGCCTTCGCTGCACTAAATGTCATGAACATACGACAACTATACACCTTCACATTATATAAATACATGTATCAAAATCATTCAAAATTTGTAAAGAATTCTACAGGATATATTACTCGTCAAACAAACTCATTATTAGTTACAAAATGTAAGAAAAATGTAATGCAAAAACATGCAAGCACGTTAGGTCCAAGAGCTTTTAATTTATTGCAACCTAACATAAAAAATACTTTAACAAACTTTAATTATAAAAAAATATTAAAATCAGCAGTCTTAGCTAGGCCAAATATATTTACAGATATAACTAATATTCTTAAATAATTATGTTTGAATTTACTGAAATCTGATTTAAATTTTTTTTTTTCCTATTTCCTGTTAGTCTAACAACAAACCACTATTTTTCAGCTCTCACGCTCAAGCCCTTACGGCTTTTGTGAGTTGCAATAATGAAATGTAAATTTAGTATGTCCAGAATAATATATGTAATTGAATTAATATTACAAGTACATAAAAGTACATATAGCGAGCTATCCTTTGAGACGGTCTTCTGATCAGCGATCTGCGATAGTTCGAGTGAGAAATGCTGTCGTTGAACCTGGCGGCATAGAGTATTGGTCGCGGCTTGAATTTCCGGCATATCGACAGTAGATATCTTCTTGGCGACTAAAGGCTTGCGGCAGTTCTGTATGAATCGGTGTACCCAGGCTACGGTTCGAACCAGTCGGGTGAAATTAGAAAACCGTTCGAAGTTGAAAACATCATTTTCTAGAACGAACAGGACGAATTTGGGGCGTAGTTCCTCGTCGCCCGAATCCGAAGGTATAATCCTTGCATTCCTTGGCCACGATTCTTCGTCTTCCTTCAAAAACAGTGGACCGTTGAACCATCGTGATGAGTTGACAGCGTCCAGGTTGTGGTGAAAACGGGTACCGTCATCGGCTGGGTTATGATCAGTCGGAACCCATTTGCAAGTCGATCCTTCGGTAGTGGCAACGATCTCGGCAACTCTATGCACGACAAAGGGTTTGTAACGTCTGTGTTCGGAGTTAATCCAATTTATCACCGTGGATGAGTCGCTCCACAGAAAGCGTTTCGAGATTACGAACGAATGTTCTTCTAAAATAGTTGATGAAATTCGGGCTCCAAGTACGGCTGCTTGAAGTTCTAATCGCGGAATGGTGATAGGCCTCAAAGGTGCGCATCGGCTTTTCGCGCAAATAAATGATATGCCAACGTTTCAATTATCGTACGTAACTCTCCAGTATGCAACGGCGGCGAAAGCGTCCTCACTGGCGTCTACGAAAACATGTAGCTGAATGTCCGTTGGGCGATCGGATCCAAAATATGAGCGCGGAACATTGACGGAGGTCGCCCGTTGCATGTCGTCGAGCCACCCTCGCCACAAAACGTTCAGGTCATCTGGCAGCTGGTAATCCCATGACAAATTTCGTCTCCATAGTTCGCGCATCACTAGTTTGGCCTTTATCGTGAAGTGTGCAATGAGTCCCAATGGGTCGAATATTGACATCACGATGCTGAGGAACTCTCTCTTGGTGGGTCTTCTGGTTCCGGCTAAAATTTCTGGGCTGACTTTATTGAATTGTAGTTGAAAGTTGAACAAGTCGTCTTGCGGCTGCCAAAACATTCCGAGGACTTTCTGAATACTCGAAACCCAGTCGCTGAGAGGGTGACAGTTGACTTCGGGTTGATCATCGGATCCATTGAGCTTATTGACTACCTCGGGCGAGTAGGATATAAAGCGGCGTAGCTCGAACCCGGCGTTTTTGTGAATGTCTCGAACCTGCCTTGATACTGCAAGAGCTTCCTCTACCGATGCGAAGCTGTCCACAAAGTCGTCGACATAATGATGCTTACGGATAGATTCAACCGCTCGCGGATATCGGCTACTGTATTCGTCGGCATTGCGAGTCTTAATAAATTGTGCGGCACAGGGTGAACATGCCGCACCGAACGTCATAGCTTTCATTTCATATACGTCTGGATCTCTCGTGTCGTCCGCATCTCGCCATAAGAAACGTTGAGCTGATCTGTCTTCCGGGCGTATTAATACTTGGTGAAACATCTCCTTGATGTCACCACAGACGGCAATACTTCCAACACGGAAGTTGAATAAAACGGATGGCATCGGCGTATAATCTTGGGGTCCCTTCAAAAGGCACGAATTTAAAGAGCACCCATTGCAAGTGGCGGCGGCGTCAAAAACGAGTCGGATTTTCCCAGGCTTATTGGGGTTTACTACACCGAAGTGTGGCAGATACCAAACTCTCTCCGTCTCGTTTCCATATTATCTCTTGTCGACTAATCTTCCTGGCGTAGCCCTTATTTAAGTATCCTTGAATGAGGTCGTTATATGCAGCAGCATAGTTATCGTCACGTCTCATTTTCCTTTCAATGTCCTTTAATCTATCGAGCGCCATGGCATAATTATCAGGCATTTTTATGCTATCGTGTTTCCATAGTAGGCCAACCTCGTATCGACCATCAATCTTCCGAACTGTTCGACGTAGTATATCACGGGCGCGAGCATCTTCCCTCGACTCCAAGGCAGGTGCGGATTTAACTCCAAAGTTTTCGACCCTAAAGTACTCCTCCATCATGATATCCAGTTCGGGCTCATTTTTCCGGCAGGTTAATAGGCAGACATGATTGTCGTCCGGCTTGTTCGTTTTAGACGATCCGAATATCACCCATCCTAGTCGCGTTCTAGCCGCATATGGGCCTTCATCTTTAATCTGTATCGTCTCTAAGGGCAAGCCTAGACCACAGTGTTCAAGCCCAATAAGGATACGTGGCGTTACATCTTCGAAGGATTTTATCGGAGTATTATTGAGGCGTTCAGAGAATCGTTTTATTTCGGACTCGTCGAGACTCGTTATTCAGAGGATATTTTTCTGTGCGATCACTGCCGCTTATAAGTATGTCGACCATAGTAGCTTCTTCTTGCGAAGTTTTACCACCATACCATTGAATGTCGACAGTATGTTTTCTTCCGCTGACACCCAGCTGGGACAGTAATTTGCTGTCGATCATAGTCATCGAGGATCCTTCATCGAGCAGAGCATATGTATTAACAGTACCACGCGGGCCATAACATGTAACGGGTAGTATACGAAACCATAACTTTCTCTCCTTCACCTCGCCTGAATTACAACTTAAAACGGCGTCAACCGCTCGTACGGGTAGTGTTTTTGCGACAGCGTTGTGCTCGTGTAGCATTTTGTGGTGGCGGCGCTTACATCCACTTTCAGGGCAGTACGACTTCCTTCTACAATCGCGCACAGAGTGACCTGTTCGTAAACAACAGAAGCAGAGACGGAGTCGTTTCACTTTCGTCCACCTGTCGGCGACGCTGGCTCTCTGGAACACGTCACATTGAGTGATGTTATGTGCACCTTCACAGACGACACATTTCGTGGAACAATCATTCGCATGCAGTACGGTGCGCGGCTTTTGTTCAAGTGTGTGGACGGAACATATAAGATTTGCCATATACATTAGCCAGTCACTCAGATTCGCAAGAGTTACGTATGGTTTGACGCTCTTTGCGTACGCGGCCCATTCCAACCTTTTATTTATTGGCAACTTGTTGACTAGTTCTTCCAATAACAAAGGGTTTACAAGGTGTTGCTGGCCGCCATCCGTGCTGAGAAACGCAACGAAGTTCCTGACCTTTGTTGCGAATGGCACTATTTTTTCTAGGGAATTTTCAGCTATGGATGGCAAATCACGAATCTTTTTAAGCTGGCTGCGTATGAGAAGCTCTGGCCTTCCAAATCTAAATTTTAGAGTTTGCATAACAGCGCCTCCGTTGCTCGGATGGATCAGAAGGGACCTAACTATTTCTCTAGCCTCCCCCTTCAAGGCCTTTTGAAGCCGCTGGTTGTTTTCGAAGTTTGTATACCCATACACTGTCGTTGTATTATAAAAAGCCGACTCTAACAGTGGCCAATCTTCGGGATTGCCATTGAACTCCGGTAAGTCCACAAGCTTCCGCCGTGACGCGTAGTGCAGACTAATGCCAGAGGAATTAATTTCGGGCGAAGTACTCATTTGTGTCGGTGGCGGAGGCTGTTGCCAACCAGCTGCTCCAGTGGAGTGAGCTGCCGATGTAGTGGGCATTGTTGTTGCCGGCGGCGGGGGAATTTGCCAATTATTTGCGCTTATACCGTGTGCAACGGTAGCAGGCAATTGAGACATTAATGGCGGTTGTTGCAAACTAGTTACATATATTGCGGGCGGATAAATCTCGGGTAGCTGTTGACTTTGCGATGGCAAGGAAAAATTAAACTGCAAATGGCTGTCTTCATTCGTCATGGCGGGACGAGACGAAATATTAACGACGGCGGGTTCGTTTGTTGTCAGTTTCTTCACTTGGCAACTACGCAGTAACTCTTGCGAGTGATGTAACTGTCGTGTCAATTCCTCTATCTTTCTCTGCATAATTTGCATGACACGTACCTGTTCTATAGATTCCGTTTGCGGCTGTGTGGGACATGCGGCTGCGGTGGCTTTCTCGGCTACTCGGCTCGTGGTTGGATTCTTCTCGTCGGCAGTGGCTTCGGGCATGGCATAAGTTTCCACCTTCGAACTGTGCAATAGAGGCGGTGATGGCGGCGGAGACAGTGCGGGCGATATTGGTGGCGATCGTGTCACTGGCATGACGATGTTGATTGTGACGGGCTGGCGGTGACTGTGGGTTTAACGTTGATATCGTTGGCGGCGGCTTGACGGCGCAAATCGGACGTATATTACGGCAAGTTGGGCTGGTGAAACGAAAGAGATCGTAGCAGCGGGCTGAAGCCACTGCAAATTGACCTTTCGCTCGACGAAAGTGTTGTTGCGGCTTCAGAAGAGGTTGGCTGCAGATATAGCTTTGCGTAGCACAAAGCGAATTGCAGCTTGGCGGCGGAGCGATGGATGATTTGTAGCTGGTAATGACTCGGGCGACGGGCCAGAACTGGTGTGAATCGGCTTCTTCACAAGTATCTGCAGGCAACAAAGCAGATTTTCCAGGGTATGATTGCACGGCGGAACAAATTAAAGATGAGAAAATTTCACGATGGCGTGGCGGCACGAAATAGGAATTTTCTCAATGGCGGCAGAAACGAGTTTCGTGCCCACGAAATACATACAATTTCGTGGTGGCGGAAAGGCGGCAAGGTACGAGGCGAAGATTTCGATATGCGAATTCGAGGCACGAGATTTCGTTATGGCGGCGAGAACGAAATTATTGCGCACGAAATAAAATTTCGTTATGGCGGCGGTACACGAAATAAAAATTTGTCATTGATCCAAATGAAACGCGGAATTGAAATTTTAACTTAGGCGCATAGACTCGCACACGCGCGTTTTATTTCTGTAAGATTAATTTTACTTTGATAATTCACAATTCAGTGGTTTGAAGCACAAGTACTTACCGTGGTCGCTCTTCCACGTCTCTCGATCAAATGCGAGTGGAAAGATCAAATTTACCTTCAGCTTCCAATATCAACGACTGGAAGTTTGACAACTGGCGTGGAAGAGTGACCATGGTGCGTTTACATGTTGTCTTTATTCTTGTCTTCTTTTCTTAATTTCCAACAGATGGCGCCACATGTGTACAGTGTGGTGTTGTAGATAATATGGTTGGGAGTGTGGAGGCCTAGTCGATAAGTTAGACCAATTCCACAAAATCGTTAATGAAAACACAAAGGTTTCACTAAATACAAAATACTTTTATTGTCGATTATAAACGCGACTGAACATGACTGCGGTTAGAGCGAGAGTGTTTTAAAATTTAAAATAAGATGACGTTTCGAATTACTTCGATGCTACGAGTGCGCCTCTAGTGGCGAACGTAAGTACCCCCTCCTTAGTGATGACGTCGGTTGATGACATCACGATGATCGTCAACAGCTGGTCGAGTTCGAGAACGGGCTGGCGGGTAAACTCGCAGGTTGGGCGGTCGAACAAATGTTGGTACTGGTGTAACAGCTGATGATGTTCTCGGTGTACTCGTCGGCTGTCTGCGTTGTGGCGTACTCGGCTGTGATGGAAGCACATACGTGTGGTCATGCGCTGCCGGTGGATCGGATGATCGAAAATATCGCACAAACTCGCCTCGATGTTGGTGTAGAATATCCAGGACTTCGTTGTTGCGAATATGCTTGTCTTGGGGATGCTTCTTGTACACGATGAGGCGAGCTGGGTTCTGACATCGATGGTTGGTTGATGTCAGCTGATGCTTCGGGTGATTGTACCTGTGTCGGGTGGACTTCTGTGCTGGGTGCAGATGGATGCTCAGGTGAATGTCTCGAAGAATCATGTTCTGAAGAAGTAGTTGACTCGCTGCTGGGCTCAATTGCTAAGAAAGCTGGTTTCAGTCTTTCGGTCGAGACGTTAACTTGTCTACCGTTGATGTCAACTTTGTAGAGTACGGATGACAATCTTTCGATTACGCGGTGAGGTCCGCTAAATGGTTGAGCTAAGGATTTTCTGACGGCGCGGCGTCGACTCTTACGAACACATGAGAACAGTTGGCTAGTTCTTTGTGTACGAACGGTGTTCTGCTGGTATGATTAACTGTTGGTTTCGGGCGGATCTTCCTCAAGTGATGCCTAATCTTGTTCAAGAAAAGCTGGGGATCACTGTCGTTGTTGTCGTCTAAAAACCATTCGCCAGGCAGTTTAAGAGAACTGCCAAACAACATTTCGACGGAAGACGCATTTAGTTAGATCCTCTTTCACGCTGGTGCGAAGACCTAGTAATACCATCGGTAGTACGTCGACCCAGTGGTCGCTTCAGCAACTGACTCAGCTGATTGGTCGACTAACGGCGTCGTTTCCGGCCAACGCGAATACCTGTCCATCATCGTCAGACAGTACTTATATCCGCGAGACGGTGGACGTGGAACAACAATGTCCAAATGGACTTGATGAAATCGATTGTCAGGAACATCGAAGGTTTGATATTCGTTCTTGGTGTGTCTGCTGACTTTTGACCTTTGGCAGTTAATACAAGTACGGGTCCAGAGTCGTACGTCCTTTCGCATGTCGGGCCAAACGAATTTCTTTTGCAAAGCTCGCTATGTTCCACGATAGCCAAAATGTGACTTGCTATGGAACGTGTCAAAAATTCGCTTCCTTAAGGATTCAGGAACGAACGGTCGAATAGTCGATGTCGATTTGTCGCAGAAAATAATTTTTCCGCTTCCTACGTTGACAGGCTGCAACTGCAAAGAAGAAAGGCTATTGTCCGAAAGAAGCTCTCGTAGCTCGTTGTCACTTTTCTGCTCATTGACCAATTCGTTTGTTTCGACAACCATCGGGAATGAAATGGTGTCTAGACGGGAAAGTGTGTCAGCAACTGTATTGGTATTTCCGGGTACGTGCACAATTTCGGTTGAAAATTGCGAGATAAAGTTCAAATGTCTCTGGCGGCGAGGGCAGGCCTTGTCCGATTTCTGCGAAAACGCAAACACTAGCGGCTTGTGATCGGTTTTTATCACGAAGTTGATACCTTCTAAGAGATGACGAAAGTGGCGAATACTAGCATAAATCGCCAAGAGTTCGCGATCATAGGTGGAATAGGCTTGTTCCGCTGTTGATAGCTTTCGTTGAAAGTAGGCTAATGGCTATGTCCACACATGTGCGCTTTCGTCTTCACTATCGTCTTCAAGCTCCGTATCCACTTTCAATATTGAACGTGTCGTTGATTGCGTCAAGTGAACAGAAGAGATCAATGCCTCATTCTATCCACATCTGTTCATTATTTATCGGGAAATATGTGTCGCGGCTTTGGTCAGGACGGGTAAATGATAAATTCTTTCATTAATAGTATGAATAGATAATGAGTTGTTTATATTTAACATTAGCAATCGCGTTCAAGAATGAATGCGTTTCTTCAATAGCGCATACATCTCAAGTTTCAATTGTCAAAATGATGAAGACGAACGAAAATTGAAACTGTCTAGACAGGCACATTGGTAGCCATTGATCACCTTGGAGTTGTTCCAAAACGGATCCGACTGCAACATTGGAAGCGTCTGTCGATAGTGCAAGAGGCTGGTTCGGCTGATAGTGGACAAGCAAAGTTGCATTCGCTAGGACGTCTCTGCAAGCGTTGAATGCCTGTTCGGTAGGCTGCGTCCATTGGATAGGTGTTTATCTCCCTTTCTGCAACGGCGCAAGCAATCGTGTAGTGGGGCTTGGAGATTAGCAGCGTCAGGAACGAATCGTCGGTAATAGTTCAAAACTCCGAGGAAACGTCGCAATTCCTTTGCAGTTGTCGGACGTTTGAAGTTTCTGATGGCTTCGACGCGGGATGGTGGTGGTCGAATTCCATGGGCGCTAATTTGATGGCCAAGAAACTCGATTTCTTACACGCCAAAGATGCACTTTGATACGTTGATGACGATTCCGTAATCGTAAAAGTCGGCGGAAAATTGTTCGTAGCTGGTCAACGTGTTGTTCAGGCGAATCAGACGCTACCAAGATATCGTCTATGCAGCAAACGCAATCGAGACCTCGTCCATAAACCGCTGGAACGTCTGGGCTGCGTTCCGATGGCCGAACGTCATCACGGGAAATTCAAATAGCCCAAACGGCGTGATGACGGCGGTTTTGGGAATGTCTGCCTCCGCGATGGAAATCTGGTGAAAGGCGCGAAGGAGGTAGATTTTTTGAAAAAATGCGCTTGCCAGCCAATCCGAAAACTATATCCTGAATGTGTCTCATCGGATAGCGGTCTGGGGCTGCTATCGCGTTCAGGCGGCGAAAATCACCACACGGTCTCCATTACCCGTCCTTTTTGGGGGCAAGATGTAGCGGACTTGCCCAAGCGCTGTCGGATGGACGGCAAAACCCTTTTTGGAGTAGGTAGTCAAACTCCTGTTGGGCTACTCCCAAGTAACAATTTCATCCCTATAATATTTCATAGAATATTTTCTTCTAACGATAATAGGGGCACTTTACAGGGTATAAACTCTGAATAATAGTCCAATAATGGCGTTTGACGCCGTTTTTTGATCCAATTGCACCTTATTGTAGCACTGAACTAAGATTTGAAAAAGACATACATCATGTGTTATGTCATCATTTTCTGTCATTTTCTCGTGAAAAAAATAAAAAAAAAATAATTCCCCCAGCCAGCGTCGAACCAGCGACTGTCGTACGCCAGTCCGACGCCCTAACCACTCGGCCAACCTCACACATAGACAACATTGCTCGTAAACACTACAAGTGCTCAACACTTCTTTATCGAATCTTCTCCATTGCACCTTCTTCTCTATATGTCAATCAGTTGAAGTTGAATAAATCGAATCCACACATTCATCAATAAAATGCAGACATTTTCTGCGCTGAGATTATCTTAATTGATTCAATGAGTGAGGAAATGTTGGTTTCATGCAATATTTCAATGAATTCAATTCAAGAAACGTGATATTCCAGAGCACTTCATAAGTGTCAATTCTTAAAAAATCATAAAGTCCATCCTTCTTTAAAACTACGCTGAACAAGTTATTGGATGATGACACGAATGCCACACTATAAAAATGAAACCGACTGTGTTATAGAAGATTATATGCATGTGTGTGTGTTGATTTCGAGTCAGACTATTGCATGTGTGTAAATGTCATTCAATAAAGACTACAAAGAAGTATTTAATGGAGCATCTTTTTAGGTTAACGTTTAGAGAAGTGTTATCGAAATTTTATTGGATGTAGTCGTGAATTGATTATATAAGAACTTTATAAACTTTTCGAAAAGTGTTTTAAGGAGTTTTTATCGGATCAAAATACTTATATAAGCGATGTCACACGATAAACGGATTTGGTGTTGCTATATGATTGCTACTGGATGAAGTGCTTCTTTAAAGCATACGAATTGTTACTTGGGCTTGCAGCTTTTCGGGTGTTAGGCGTCGCGGTCGGTCTGCGACGGGAGGACCGGTGGTTACGATGTTGTGTTTGCCATTGTGACGTTTGCCTTCCCTCTGGCACGACAGGTTGGTAATTTCGGGGAATTCTTCAAATAGGTGTCGGAACTTGCAATTATTTGTGACGGTGGGTATGGAGTCAGAAATCGTGGAGGCTTGCTGACCTTCTGTGACCAGTTTCGTTTTTGGGTCAATAAGGCGATTGTTTTTAATGTCTACGATTAGTGCGTAGCATCGCAGAAAGTCTGCGCCAAGTATCGGTTGCGATACGTCAGCCTCGCAAAATCTCCACCTGTATGAACGCCTGAGTCCAAAGCTAACATCTAATACACGGTAGCCGTAGGTACTGATTGGGGTTCCATTCGCGGCAAATAATTTAAAGTTGGACGCGCTCTTTTTTTGGGTGTGACGAGAACGGGGAATCACTGATATATTCGCACCAGTGTCAACTAGGAATCGATATCCCGTTGCTCGGTCGTGTACAAACAGGCGACGTATGCGGGCATCGTTGACTTCCGCCCGACCAGACAACGATGCTTCTAGTTTTCCGACTTGTGTGGGCGCGATTCCCATGTACACGGCGTTCTGCACTTTCGAGCGGCAGATCCAAATTTCGCGTGATAATAACACAACCCGTTTGCAGGGTTACGCGGAAATTCTGTGCGCGAATTCGAACGGGGATGGCTGCGGTTGTGACTACGGACGCGGCTGTTGTCGCGGTTCCTTTCAAGACTCGATGGGGTCGGGTGTCGAGGTGGCAATCGCGGATACGCTGGTTATTTCGCGCACTTCCATTATACGGTCGGCCATTTCGGCGGAGATTTCGCCAATCGTGAGGATGGCTTGAACATTCGGTGAAAGCCTTTGCTCTTCTTCCTTGCCTCGTTCTTCATACCGCTCCATGGCTTCGCGTTGCTCGACCCGCGGTGTAGGCACATCGCCCGTTTTGGCGATAATATCTCAGCATATTTCTACAGGCAGCTCTATCTTGGATCGTGTCATCGCCGAGACCAATGCGTTGTTGTTGCTTTTCATTTGACACATCCAGGTGTTCTTCGGTCTGCCCCTGGCCTTGGGTCCATCATGGGGAACTTCCATTGATATCGCTTTCTTTGCGGGGTTCTCAGGCGGACGCCGTTGAACATGGCAATACCAATCCATTTGTCGGTCTTCGAGCTTTTCGGTGATTGGTTGGTCTATGGACAAGCTGCCTGGGATGTAGCTACTCTTGATGTGGTCCCTTTTCGTTACACCAGCTAACATGCGTAACATTTTCATTTCAGTCGCTGTCATTTGTTTCGCGTAACCTTCATACATGGTCCAGCATTCTGATCCATAGATGAGTGCGGGACGTACAACCGTTTTGTACAACTTGCCCTTTAGCTTCAGTGGCATTTTCTTATCGCAGGAAACTCCAGACTTTTCTCGCCACGTCATCCACCCAACCTTTGTGCGATGTTTGATGTCATCATCGCATGTAGCTCCGTTGTTCACCATCGAGCCAAGGTACTTGAACTTGGTACAAGACTTAAGCTGCTCTCCTTTGACGTACATATCTGGTATCGGTGCATCTGGGTCTGAGAATGGGCAGCATAAGAGCTCAGTCTTTGTTATACTTACCCTCAGTCCATGCTCCTCCAGAATGTCACACCATTTTGTAAGTGCAGCTTGCAAGGTAACAATGTTTGGGCTACTGAGGACTATAACATCGGCAAAAAGAAGAGATATTTCTAGGCCGTCGGATATACGTGTTAATAAGTAGCACATGATGATGTTGAAGAGCAACGGACTCAATACACTGCCCTGGTGTAATCCGACATTCACCGGAAATTCTTCTGATTCACCGGCTGTGCATCTAACCTTAGTCGTAGCTCCATCATACATGTCTCGTATCATCCTGACGTATGCCTCAGGGACATTAAGTGCTCTCAAGGCCAACCATATCAGATCACGAGGTACTCTATCGAATGCCTTTTCCAAATCGATGAATACAAAGTGCAAGTCCATTCGTGCTGCTCTATACTTTTCCATCGCAATACGAATGCACTGAGCGCTTATATACCGGCTCTTAATTTACACTATCTTAAAGCATTTTTGGAGATAGTACCTTTTCCATAGGGTGAATATAACGTCCTAGTCTAGTTCGCGAATTAACTTTCTTCTTCTTCTTTTTATTCGAATTGGTTGTGGAATGTGCAGATGTTTAGAAATGGTTTATCTGACATTTCCATTATTTGGACAAAATTATGATTGGAATTTGTTAATCTCGCGTATTTTCTAACCAGGAATTTCATATAAACTTTGTAGCGAAACGAAAATCGAAAACGATATCATTCCAGTAACAAGACGACTTCGCTCCTCCCGGATAAATTTCAGAGACAGCCGCTTGTCGAGGCATTATGGATTGGCAAGCACCTCGCCATATGTTGCGAGCGGGACTAAATTTAGTTTCGATTAGTTAGTGCAGCTCGTATATGCCGTCCAAAAATAATTTAAATTTGTCTAAAACTTTTTATCTTTGCTGCGGTATATAAGCGGTCACTGAATCGCATCGACTGTAGATCGACCTTCAACAAAGCCGCATTGATTGTCATTCAACCGCACAATCTTTCTCAATCGGTTACAGACAACTCGCTCGTAGATCTTCAGTGTATGAGGTGTTAATTTTATAGCCCTATAGTTGTTGAGTTTGCGTGAGTCTCCCTTGATCTTATAGAAAGGAAGAAGAAAACTTTCCCTGAAAGCATCAGGCACCTTTGATTTTGTTGAAGAGAACTGTGAGCCAACTAAGCCCGACATTTTCCATTTTCAACCAAAATTCCGCGGGGATTTTGTCCGGTCCGACTGCCTTTCCGCGTTTCATCTGATGCATTGCCTCCATCACCTCTTCCTCTGAGATATCTTCAATATTTGTGGTATTCGGCTCAACATCTCGAAAAGCTCCTCGAGGAAATTCTTCATTTAGAAGTTTGTCAAAATACTCTCGCATCCTGCTACAAATCAGCAACATTCCTTGCGAGTCCTCCACGTACTTTGGCGCCTGTATTTCCCGAGCGTTCCTTCTTCTTTGGGCTGCGACCCTAAATATCCTGGCGTCGTGCTTAGGTCTCTCGCGCAAAGACGGTCCTTCGGTCGCAGTCTGAGTTTCTAATTCTTGGTAGAATTTCTCAGCTGCCTTCGCCTTTGCTTGAGCTACCAAGCGCTTTACGTTTTTCCGGCATTGCATATAATTTTCGCGAAGTTGAACCCGTTCGGTTTCACTGCTTGACTCACATTTCGTCCATGCCTTAAATGCGTTCGCTTTGGCTTGCACTGCTTCCTTAGTTTCGGTGTTCCACCACCATGTTTCCTTCTTCGTGTGGAGTGGACCTTTCGAAACTCCAAGTGCCTTTTCCGCCTCACCTACTGACATGTCAGCGAAACTATTCCACATTTGTGTTGGACTGCGCTCGGTGCAGTTTGTGTTGTTTTGAAACCACTCCGTCATTTTATCAATGAATGGAGTTACTACACGTTCAAAGCTGTCGTTTGTGAGATTGTGCCACTTGATTTTTTCGACAGGCTTGGGAGTTCTTCTATTTTTTGCTCCTCCTACTTTCAAAATAAATTCTGACAGGAGCAAACGATGTTGGCTAACTACTGATTCACCCAAGATCAGCTTGCAGTCTTTTACCCACCTTCTCATAAAATCGAAGCAGAGGTGGTAATCGGTCTGCGTTTCATGTTTCCCATCTCCGTGTCCACTACTGTAAGTGATCAGGTGTCTCTCGTTTTCCACAAACCATGTATTTAGGATGACCAAACCGTGCGATCTGCACATGGTCAGAATAGCTTCACCTTCGTCATTTCTGACCGTTGAAGGGCTCTCTCTCCTTTCCACCATGGCAATCCTCGTAATTATAATTTGATTCACCCACATGGCCATTTAGATCTCCTCCCAAGAACACCAATTCGGTATCTGGAATGGTCTGAATCAGGGTGTCAACGTCGTTCCAAAAGGCCTCTTTTTCTTATGGTGGCAGTCCCACTTGGGGAGCGTAGGCACTAATTACGTTCCACACCCTTCCGCAGATAACCAATTTGATGCTGATCAAGCGATCACTTCTCTTCGCGACACTTACATATTATACTGCCAAGCAAAGACGACTCCAGAATAATGCCAACTCCGTTTCTTTGATTTGTGATTCCATAGTAGTACAATTTGTACTTCTTGGAATTCATAAGAAACCGGGCTCTGCCGATATGGGTATTTCGCCACTTCGTCTCCTTCACGCACATAATGTCTATCCCCCTTCGCTTCATGATATCCTCAATGAAAAATGTAAATCCCAATTAAAAGTCTGATGATGGTTAATGATTTTGAATTATTTATTTAGAGACCACTGGTTACACGTCTAGTATGTATGACAATCAAAACCGGAAGGGAAGTAAAAATGTCAAAGTGAAGTTGTCTGCATGCGCAGATGCAGTGGTGCTAAAAGCACTCTGCCCGCTGGTAATGCCGCGCCGCTGTATTAAGTTGAGCCGCTTTATTTATTTATGTTGGTATTGGATCGTCCCAACCAATACCCAACGTCCACAGTTGTTGTAGTTGTATCCTAGCAATGATGGTTATTGGAGCTATAAAGCCGAGTGGGTCGAAAATACGTGCTGTTGTTGCTAGGAACGTCCGCTTCGTGTTGATTGTAGGTGTTGATATGTTGATGTTGAATGTGAATGTATCCGTTGGAGGATTCCAGCCTAATCCCAATACTGAACTTTGTTCGTTGTTGTCGAATGCATGTGGTTCCGCTTCCGTTTGGCTACTGCATGTGTCTGATAATAAAGGTGAATTGGATACCGAACCGCGTAGCTCCATTCCGCTGCTCATAAGGACGTTTTTAATGTCTTGCTTCAATTGCAAAGCCCCGTGTATGGTGTCAGCGCCGCCCAAGTAGTCGTCAACATAGAAATTGTTTTGTATAGCATGTGCCGCCTGTTCCGATCCGAGACGTCCGTCATTTGCTATTTCATGTAATGTACGAACCGCTTGAAAAGGTGCTGATGCTGTACTGTATGTGACTGTGTTTAACTAGTAGTCGATGATCGGCTCGTCCGTGGAAAATCTCCAAACTATCCGCTAATATGCACCGCGGTTGTCAACCAATATCTGTCGATACATCTTGGTGATGGCGGCGATCATGGCAATGATGTATGTTCGGAATCCGCTTAGCAGTGCAAAGATGTCGCTTTGTTGGGCCGACCATTAACTTGTCGTTGAGTGATACTCCGGACGCTGTTTTGGCGGACGCGTCGAAAACTATGCGTAATTTAGTTTTCGAACTTGTTGGCTTGATGACCGCATGGTGGGGAATGTAGTATGTTTGTTCTGGGCCGAGTTTCATGTCCTGAGATGTGAGAGGTGACATGTGTCCAAGTTCCAAGTATTCTGCCATGAACTTATTGTATTCCAGCCGTAAATGACGATTGTTCTTAAATCGTTTCTCCAGCCCATTTAACCGTTGAACTGCTCGCTCTCGAGAATCTCCGAGCGGCTGATGTTGTTGTTTGAATGGAAGTTCAACTATATACCGTCCGGTGTGTGTACGTTTGGCTGTAGTTGTGAAATGTGTCTCGCATTCCGCTTCTTCAGGAGTCATGACCGTGCCGTTGTCAATGGTGTCGATTTCCCAGAATCTCCGCAGTAATTTTTCTATGTTGGAATTGTTGATGTCAGAATCGATGATAATTTCGCCAATGTAAGTAGATGCCGCTACTCGAGTGTTAGAATCAATGATGCCGGTGATAACCCAACCAAACAATGTGTTGCGAGCCGTGTATCTATTCGTTGTGATGGCTTGTTAATCCCGGAATATCCGCAATGTTGGTTCAGCACCGAGTAATATGTCAACTGGTGCTGGTTTGTCGAGTTCCGGGTCCGCTAACTGAAGTTTCGTGCCAATTCCGAGGTGAGTTCTGCTAATCCTCTGTGTTGGTATATTGTTGAGGATTTTGTGCACCACAAGCGCTGATATAGTGATGCACTCCGTACCGCTTTTGGATGTCAAAGTTAGTGTGGTTGTTCCGAGTGTTGTTAGCTTAGAGTTTTCCGCAATTCCGGAAATTGGCACCCGAAGTGCTGTCCACGATAGTTGTAATGTTTTGGTTAAGTTGTGGGTTATCAACGATACTTCCGATCCAGAATCGAGTAACATTCGACATGGGTATGTTACTCCGTGTGGTAAATGGTAATGTGCAGTAGCCGTCGGTAGAATGTATGATGTGTCCGCTCCGCGCCCGCCGTTCGATGTGTTGGTAGCCGCTTGGTTTGTATTCGTTAGCGCCCCGCGTGATGCATGTAGTAAGGTGTGATGCAGTCCTTGACACACCTTGCACCGAATACTTTTACAGTTTGATGCAGTATGACCGAGGACGAGGCAGTTATAACATACATTTGCCTGAAGAGCCGTTGTCTTCCGTTGTGCCTCATTCATGTTGATGCACTCCTCACATCTGAAGAGCGGATGGAGGCCGCCGCATTGAAAACAGTATGATTGTGATGCCGATGATGATTGCGAGATGGCTGTCGCAACTGTTCGTGATGTTGGAGACCGCGATGTTCTTTGCCGCTCTAATGTCATTGAGTACGATTGTAGCTCATGCAGCCGTTCCTCAAGGCAGGAAATGAATGAAGAAAATGTTGGTTTCTCATCTGATGCCGAATGTCTTGCCCAAAGCTGCCGCGATGTTGAATCCTGCTTGTGGCTGGCCACGTACACAAGCCAACAGTCCCACTGTGATGTGTTGTAGCCCAATGCTTGTAAGGCCCTGGTGGCTTCTTCGAAAGTGTTTAACAGCTGGCGAATGTCCTGTGCAGTGGGCTTGTTGATGGGAGGAAAGTCTATCATCCGCTTCAGATGAGCATCCGTAATGTATTTTGACTTGTGGTACCGCGGTTTGAGATGAGCCCATGCCGCCTTATAGTTGGAGTCCGAGATCGACATGTAACGTATTGTTGAAGCCGCTTCTCCGATGAGTGCATCTTTTAGATAATGCATTTGTTGTACCGGCGACAATACTGGATTCTCGTCAACGATGTTTTGAAATGTGTCGTGGACCGAGATCCAATCTTCATACCGACCGCTGAATTTAGGTATGTTTATGGTAGGCAGCTTGACCGTGTTCGATGAGTTTGATGGACGAGTGTCTGTTGTAGTTAACCGCTCAATCATGCCGCCAAGACGAGCTTTGTTACGTTCTAATCCCCGTTAAGATTTGCGGGCGGGGAGGTTGTGACCGGTTGCCGGCTCGCCGTGGGGCGCCACGCGTTTTAAATTTACGCGGTCAACAACCACGAACCGAAAAGAATAGAGCCAACGGTAAACGCGAATCCGCTGGACGGTTCGCTACGTAAAGATATCCTTGAGATATTTGCACGAGTCCGGAGCGCACTTTCACACAATTTTAACAACACCGTTCGTTTAAATTTTCAATAATGTCTATATTAAAATTTCCGATTTAAAACTACTTATAACTATATATTAAAATAAACTGCTATATCTAACTTACTGCGAGGGGGGGTGGATTTCTATGTCGATTATTCGTTCGGCCGTTCGTTGATCGAAATATGTACATATGTGTAAATGCGGTGTCGTCGCTAAGCTAGATCGTGGGGTTCCCCTGAATATGGTTTTGCGTCGATCGTCGTGACCTCCGTCGTCTTATCAAACTTACTCTCCGCTTCTTCTTACTGCGATGAACGTTCAAATCCGTCGCCGTCTTCGCTCGTCTCTTTGCCTCGTGCGTTCTTTTCTTTAGGTGCGCTGTCCTGCGTTGCGCTACGGCTATTTGGTTATCGAATTTCAGACAAAAGGGGGTATTCCGTTACGCAGCCCGGGTTTTTATTCCCTCGGGCCAACGGTTGTCCTGCACATACCGTGCATTACCGTACACCAATTCGCCGGGGATTGATGTAACTCCAGCGATGCTCAAACTTTTGAGACTTTCACTTGCGGCGATTAATTGTTGTGACAGTTCGTTGACGTCTGTCTTGTGTTGTTCGTGTTGTGTTTTTTTCTGTAGATTTTAAACAGAGGGGTATAGAACAGGAGAAGCCCAAATCGCAAAACTTCATATAAAAAAAATGACAGCATATGGCAAGAAAAATCGTGTTCTTTTTTTCCATCATAGTCTGTCACATTAAGAGACTTCTGTCAAAAGTGTCAAACGGTGTTCGTCGCGAGTTGTGCGAATATTATTTCAACACTTTATTCGGTAGTTTTATTACGTACCGCCAAGTCATTTTGACTCGTTCTCAGTGCTTGTGAGCGTAATTATCAGTTTTTGAAAAAAAAAGTGTGGCTAGTGAAGTAGAAACTAAAATGAAGTGCTTAATCACGGATTGCCCAAACAGCCAGGAGAAGCATGCGGAAGGAGTATCGCTCCACAGGTAAGTCACTAGATTTCTGTATTAGTTAAGTAGTAGTAGTTTAGTGCTTGTTTCATTCAATAGTCGTGAAAAAATAGGACTCAAATTCTTATAGAATAAACCGCTGGTGCAGAAGATTATTGTCAAATTCTCACCAGTGGCGTTTCAGACGAAGGGATGACTTTTTTTTGCTTTTCAATTTTAGGTTTCCGAAAAATCTCGATGAGCAGAATAATTGGTTGGCTGCAATCAATTATTCGAAAGCAGCTATAAACAAATATACTGTTATTTGTTCGGATCATTTTCCACCCGATTCAAGAATCCGGATATGTGGAAAAATGATTTTGAAGGCGGGCTCCGTGCCGAATAAGGTAAGACAAAAATTAAAATCCTTATTGCTTAAGAAATAATATTTGTAATATTTGTAGAAATCAGTAGATCACTCCTCTACGACGTTTTTATTTTGTTTGTTTCAGATTGATACAATTTCTCAGGCTGGAAGAGTTCCACTAGCGGAATTATCCTTTGAGTCATTGATCGAATTGAACAAGGTTAACGTATCCAGTTGATATTATATTAACCTTTGTTGATTAACCTTTGTATATTTCAGATTGATTTACGCGGAGCGCAAGAGGAAGGCAGCCTGATTTCAAAGCCCAGTGCAGCGAGTAAGGTGATGTATATTTACTAAGCAATAGTCGGCATTTTCATTTAATAAATGTTTTTTTTTTACACTTTAGATGGAAATGGTGTTCTCACAAGGGAAACAAATAGATGGTTTCAATCCTTTCCCACATATGGACGTAGAAAACAGCGATGAGGTACACATAAAGTGTTAATTATGATTTATTTTTATAGTCTTACAACCCGCAGTCAGGTAATAGAATTTAACTTTTTTTTTTAATTTGCCCTGTTTAAGGTTGAACCGCCACCCGCAAATGCAGAGACATATCAACCTATCAATATCAACACTTCTGGATACGAGTATATGAATATCGAAAGTGGCCATGAGGTAAACATGCAACAATCTCATATTTATCTACATAATTATATTCTAATTTCAAAACGTATATTTCAGTTTTGTATGACAAGCTCTACGGAGGGAGAGCTACTAGAAGAAACGGTAACAGCGAAAATCTATCTGCTGAATTTGATTTTACACAACCGCCATCAGAAGACCACGAAAGGTTTTACGTCGAACATAATTACGCAACAGACGTCACTATATTATCTCCGTTTAAGCAACGCGTTTGTGAATATATTGCTGGTTTTGTTGTTCGTTGTCTATATAAAAAGATAAAATGCGAAAAGTGTATTGACGCACTACATGGCGACCTCCACGAACAATCATTTATCAAGTATAAGACTAGAGGGCTTTTAAAAGTGCCTTCAAAAAACGTTGTAGCAATTTGCGAAAAAGTTGAAAAGAAATCCAAAGAGCGCAACATTTTGAAGAGTCGACTATCTTACGCCGTGATACATAATTTAAAGATTCAAATATTGGACGACTTAGTCGAATCAACGCCATCTAAATACACAGTTCGGACTATAAGCTGATTACAGTGAACCTGCAACCCAAGCAAAAGGTACAACAGGTATTGACAAACCCAATATTGAAACTCACGTTTCTGTAGTTTGGCCTCTCTATATATTTAAATAATAATCTTGCTTCGAACGTAGTGTATTCTAACTTAAATTTATTATGAATTACAAATAAATATGTATATAATATAAAAACTTTATTTTTCATCCTTGCCCTTCCACTCCTTGATATTGGACATTGCTCTGCAGGTGGTGTTGAAACGTCGTCCGTTTTTCAATAGTTTCTTCGCATATTTCTAAAGGCAGCTCTGAATCATGTCATCACCAAGACCAACGCGTTGTTATCCCTTTTTCATTTGATACATCCAGGTTTTCTTGGGTCTGTTTCTGGCCTGAGGTCCATCAAGAGGGACTTCCATTCATATCGATTTCTCTCTGTATACTGTAACCCCTGGTCGAGCTTGGTGCGTTCTCTCAGCCTATAGGAGCAGCAAAATGCAAGTGAAGGTGGCCTGATCATCGACTTTCGAAACCCTCTTTTTGAAAATGTTCATATGACATAGGAAAATTGCAATTTTGAGGCCTTTAGAAGCGTTTTCGTTTGTGGGTTTTAATTTTTTATCATTTATGTTAGTTACTGTACTGAATATTCGCCTCGTCTGCGGTTGTCTTGCTAACCATTGTCGCTATTTATTTCATAATTTTCTCCTCGAACTCGCGTTGATTGCTGCGTGCTGACATTTCGCTACACCAAAAACGACCACTAGTCTTGCCGAGTCTGCAAAACAGTTATATTTTTGATCTCAATAGATATTCAAATTGAAAAATAACAAATTCAAACCTTATTCGAGATCTGATCGGATACTGACGAGGACTGCCAGCTTCCTAATCGAAACCGTCACTACTAGTCGAGAGCTGCTTTCGAAGATATCGTTTCGCGTTACCCTCGCTTGATTCAGTTTCACTGCTAGAATCAGCCATTCGAGACGGTTGGTGGTAGCGACGAGGTTGTTTTCCCCGGAATTCTGCAAATACACTCAAACACATTAAATAAACTCAAATCAAACAAATTGCAAGCCCTATCTTCAGTATGAAGAGGTGGAAGCAATCCTTGTCTGCGTTTAACGGGTATCAGTGAAATGCCCGCCCAACGAGGATCAGAAATACCCACACTCCGAGATTTTGTCGAACGCATTTCGTACAAGGATGCGCCTTGCGCCAACCTGAAAATGGCACGATCTTGATCTGATGTGCTCACGATACTGCCATCCCTATTAATAAAATGGAAAATTAACAGGTTTTACTGCAATAAGACTTTCCGAGATGATATTACATCAGGTCATGCAATGCGACCTTCCGTGATGGGTCCGAGAAACTGAGGTTGTTCTGAATAGTAATCACACCACATCATCTAAAGAAAGGCAATCAGATTAGAAAATGACATAATGTTTAACATAAGAATTACGAACCTGATAGGCAGGAAAATGAGTCTCACAAATACAACAGTACAAGTGGTGGCAATGGTCCCATAGTTTCCAGTAAACCTTGCGCCATGATTTCACTTTTAAAAGGCTCGCGACGTATTTCGTTACTTGCCAAGTACTATCCCTGGTGTGCTGACTGATCAGTTGACCCTATCGATTCAGATGTGTGTTGGACGGAATACGCTGGTCACTACAAAAGCTCTCGCCGTCCGTTTGTTTGTGCTAATAATTGTCCGGTTTCGTCTTACGATTTGAATTCACCCATTCATATCGATTTCTCTCTGTATACTCTGTAACCCCTAGTCGAGCTTAGTGCGTTCTCTCAGCCATGAATAACTATATCGCATTGCTATTTGTTTAAGCATGTACGGACATTTTATTTATGCCGAGACTTGCTCCTGGTTCCTACTCGTACTGAACGAATAGAGTGCGACTCAACCGTCTGAGTCACACGATAGGCATGTATGTATGTATTGCAGGTATGGTCGGTACAAACTGCAACCGCAAATGGATGATATCATCATCTATGTAGGGTTAATTTTCAAAAATTTGAATGGAACGAACCGAAACCACGACTCGAGGAAGAAGAAGAAAGGGAGAGTGAACGACGACGCCATCGAGACACAACGTTTGTTTTTTGTACTCGCGTAATTTTTATATTATTTGATTCCGAATAAATTTATAATAGCAATACAAACATCGCTCTTGTTATTACTGAATCCCACAAATTGGGGGCTCAACCGGGATTCGGATCGCGAGTGTAAAAGACTTAATTGTTCTCGAGTCGGTGACGACGCGACGTGGCGGCCATTTTCGATTCGAGCAGTTCATCTCAGCGGAGTATCAACGACGAGTGGCTTTCGTTTCGGGCCACACATACGACGAGCGCCTTGCATTTTGGGGCGCGCATACAACGACGACGGTGTGAATGCGGAGCGCCTTGCAATTGTGGCGGACAGACGACAAGGTGTATGACGAGCGCCTTGTATTTCGGGGTACACATACGACGACACCGTGTATCAACGACGAGTGGCTTTCGTTTCGGGCCACACATACGACGTGCAAAAAAATTGTGAACGACGAGTGCCTTATATTTTGAGGCGCATAGACGACGGCAGCGGGTGGAAGCGGAGCGCTTTACTTCTTGGATTTCGACCGAGCGCACACGGACGGAGAAATGGCAACATTGACAGATGACGTAAGCGTGGAAGGTGACACCGACACAACGATCGTAGTAGCAGATGAGCTGGGCGACTTAAAAATCTTTCAGTTGCAAAGTCGATTGCATGAGTTGGGCCTGAAAACCACGGGTTCTAAAGACGAGCTGCGGGCACGCTTGAAAGAAGCGATGTCAACAAAAGTCGAAGTTTATGACGGCCAAGAGCCGGACACTGAACATAGCCAAGACGAAGATGATGTTAGCACTCACAGTGAATATGTGGCTTCTAGAGCGTTTACTCCACAGTTGTCATTCAAGGACGTCGAAGACTCTTTGGAAACGTTTAGCGGAGACGGCATAGAAAACGTCGAAAGGTGGCTCACGTCATTTGAGGAGACCGCCGATCTTTGCCGATGGAATAATTTCCAGAAAGTTGTTTACGCGAAAAAGCTGCTTCGTGGCTCTGCTAAGCTCTTTGTAAATTTTGAATCACATTCTAAATGCTGGACGACGCTTAAAAGATCGCTGTTATCTGAGTTCGCGAATAAAACTACGAGCAAAGACGTTCATAGACTGTTAAGTCAGACGAAGAAAAAGGGTGACGAATCATACCAAGAGTATGTGTACCGAATGTTGGAAATTGCCAGCCACGCAGACATTGAGGTCGAGGCGAAAATTCAATATATCATTGATGGAATCCCTGACGCCGAGTCGAATAAAGTTATTTTATACGGTGCTTCGACGATCGTAGAGCTGAGGAAGAAGTTAAGCCAGTACCAGGCAATGAAAAGTAAGATGACATCAAAACAACCAGTGATGAGTCCAAAACCACAGCCGAAACCAAGCAGCGGCCGGCAGAAATGTTTCAATTGCGGAGAGTCTTCGCACATCAGCCGAGATTGCCCGAATAAGTCGAAAGGGGCAAAGTGTTTCCGCTGTAACGAGTACGGGCACATCGCGTCTGCCTGCAAAAGTCAGTCTTCATTGGCGCCTAAAAGACGTGTCAACACATTACAGTCGACGGATAAGAAGGTGTACAAAGTCGTAGTAATCAATGGTGTGGAGGTCGAAGCGATTATTGACTCAGGAAGTGACTTAAACCTAACGACCGCGACAATGTACGTCCGACTTGGAGCACCGAAGTTGGACACAACAACAGTTCCTTTTAACGGAGTCGGAACTGCTGGATTCCGAACACTGGGCAGTTTCGAAGGAGCTGTCTGTCTTGACGAGCATCACGTCAATCTTCGATTCCATGTGGTTGCAGACGAAATTCTGGCAAATGACGTTTTGTTGGGTGGTGGATTATCAGAAGTCGTTGAAATTCACATTAAAAACCGAAAGGCCGTGTTTTCGAAGCTCCAGACCGACGAAGAAAACGACGTTAAGAGCGTGCTAAACATTAGCGTATCTGATGAGAATTGGCCAGAGGGCGTAGAGGGCATCAAGGACGCAATAATAAAAAACGAAGTGAAGGAGCTCATTCAACAGTATTCACCGACGGATGATAAACATACTCTCGTTGAAATGAGAATACGTCTGAAAGACGATATACCAGTACATCAAAGTCCCAGACGGCTATCAGCTGAACAACGCGGGATAGTCAACCAGACCGTAGAACAGCTGATGAAGGAAGGCATTGTTCGTCCCAGCATATCTGAATATGCTAGTCCGATTGTATTGGTGAAAAAGAAAAACGGTAGTACAAGAATGTGCGTCGACTATCGTTTACTTAATCAAAAGATGGTTCGAGACCGATTCCCATTGCCGATCATAGACGATTTGCTAGATGAGCTGCAGACTGCGAGGGTGTTCAGCGTATTGGATTTGGAAAACGGATTCTATCATGTTCCAGTCGAAGAGGACAGCATCAAGTACACGTCGTTCATAACGCCAGACGGGCAGTTTGAGTTCTTGCGGGTTCCATTTGGTATCTGCAACGCACCAGCGGTATTTCAAAGACACATAAGAGCCGTGTTCAGAGATCTTTTGGCTGACGGGACGATGTTGGCATACCTTGACGATATTATCATTCCTGCTAGGAATGAAACTGAAGGCTGCGCAAAGCTTCGAAAAGTAATGGAGACAGCGAGTAAGTACAACGTTCATTTTAATTGGAAAAAATGTAAACTGCTTACACGAAAAGTTGAATATCTTGGAAATATTGTCGAGGACGGGACTGTGAAACCAAATCGTGACAAGACGTTAGCTGTGGAACACTTCAGTCAGCCGAAATCAGTAAAAGACGTGCAGAGCTTTTTGGGCTTAGTAGGCTATTTTCGGAAGTTTATAAAGGACTTCGCTCAGATTGCTCGACCATTATCGGACCTATTGAAAGACGATGTTCCTTTTGAATTTGGAGCTACCCAACTACGCGCCTTTAACGAGTTAAAATCCATTTTGATCAAGGCCCCAGTACTTAAACTCTTTCGTGTTGGAGCTGAGACAGAGCTGCACACCGACGCTTCCATGTACGGGCTAGGAGCCATTCTTTTGCAAAGAGATGACGAGGATGGCAGCTTGCATCCGATATACTACGCCAGTTGGAAAACGACGCCAGCGGAACAAAAGTATACGAGCTACGAACTGGAGATACTGGCAGTTGTCAAATCACTCAAGAAGTTCCGAGTTTACCTTTTGGGAAATCCCGTGAAGATTGTGACAGACTGTCAAGCCTTAGCCCTAACGATGGCGAAAAAAGAAACCTGTGTACGAGTAGCACGATGGGCATTGTTAATTGACGAATACGAACATACGTTTGAACACAAACCAGGTCGGTCGATGAAACACGCAGACGCCCTAAGCCGTAGCCCAGTATCGGTCTACCTGACAAGACGGGACCAGTGCGCTTTAACTGAGCGAGTTCAGCGCGCGCAGAAAGACGATCCGGAGTTGGAGAGAATTCTCGTAGGACAAAGTGCTGACGATGATTTTGTAGTGCAACATGGTGTTGTTTACAAAAACGACGACGGAGCCTTGCGATTAGTCGTTCCCAAGGCAATGCAGTACGACGTAATCAGACGAGCCCATGAGCGCGGTCACTTTGGGCTGAAAAAAGTTGAACACCTGCTGAAATCTGACTTCTGGTTCCCACACATGCAAGCACGTATCAAGAAGTTCATTGAGAATTGCGTCACGTGTATCCTGGCAGAAAGGAAGAAGGGAAAAGGAGAAGGATGGCTTAATCCTATTGACAAAGGAGACCGTCCGTTGGACACATACCACATCGATCATTTGGGACCGATGCCTTCAACGAGGAAAAATTACAAGCATATTTTTGCAGTTACTGATGGTTTCACGAAATTCCTATGGCTATATCCTACGAAGTCGACAACAGCTGAAGAAGTCATCACTAGACTTAAAAACCAGGCGACGATTTTTGGAAACCCCAGACGGATCATTTCAGATCGAGGCTCAGCGTTTACTTCAAACGTCTTCAACGATTATTGTGAGAAGGAAGGTATCGACCATGTTTTATTGACCACTGGAGTTCCGCGAGGAAACGGACAAATCGAGCGAATGAATGGGATAATTGTACCAGTGTTGACGAAACTGTCTATTGACAATCCTGCCGAGTGGTTTAAGCATGTTGAGAGGCTGCAGCAATATGTCAACTCTTCGTATAGTCGCAGCATAGGTACTACTCCGTTCGAACTTTTGACGGGAACGAAGATGCGATTGACGGATGACTTGCCTTTGCGGGAAATCATCGAGGAAGAGACTGTAAGTCGTTTTGTCGAGGAACGATCAAGCCTACGAAACGAAGCAATGAAATACATCCAGCTGATTCAGGACGAGAATCGTAAGTCGTTTAATCGAAAGCGCAAGCCAGCGAGCGCTTACAATATTGGAGATATCGTTGCTATCCGGAGGACGCAATTCGGAGGAGGCTTGAAGGTGCACAAAAAGTTCCTAGGCCCATATCGGGTCACAACTGTTAAACCAAACGATCGCTATGGTGTCGAAAAGATCGGATACGGTGAAGGGCCGGGCGAAACAACAACAGCAGCCGATTACATGAAGAGGTATCCGAGTCATCAAGATTCGGGTGCAGAAGACGAGGTACATGACGAGAGCGATATAGGGGATATCGACGGTAGCGCCGAGGACGGCGCTTAGTACAGGATGGCCGAGTTGTAGGGTTAATTTTCAAAAATTTGAATGGAACGAACCGAAACCACGACTCGAGGAAGAAGAAGAAAGGGAGAGTGAACGACGACGCCATCGAGACACAACGTTTGTTTTTTGTACTCGCGTAATTTTTATATTATTTGATTCCGAATAAATTTATAATAGCAATACAAACATCGCTCTTGTTATTACTGAATCCCACATCTATGTTGGTAGAAACCTATTTGGAATAATATTCAGTCAACAAATTTATAATACATATTTGAATTTGAAACCCGCCAAACGCAGTACCCTAACTTATACATACCAAACGCCCATGGTGCACTTGTACCGTTTTTCGTTTCCTCCATATGACAGCAATATCTTGCCGTCTTATTTACAATATGACGTCTCCAGTTTATTTATTACTCTGAGAGATTTTATTTTAAAGTGGCGGACGATAGAACTGATGCTGACGCTGTGGCATTGTTGATCAAACCGTACATTGGATTCATGGTGGCAAAATTCTCGGACATATTCGCCGGGCGGTGTTCTAATAGTTGATGTGGCAAGCGAGATGGGACGTGGGAAAATCATTATGCGCGACAATTCGAGGATAATTCAGATAAGTATCCAATAGTTGTAAATACTAAGCACGATACTTTGTGCATACTCTCCCTCTTCCAGGATTTGCAAGGCGTGATGCGATGATCGTGCAGAGGCCAGAAGATAATATTCAAGCGGTCGTAGCTGTGTAAGTATGCTCATATACGGAAACCACCCCCGCACTATCCTATCCATGCCACCCCCTTTTCCTAACTAGTTCATCATCAATGTGGCACGATAGCCCGACGTCGGGCCTTGGCCGCCTGAATCGTTGACCTCCAATTGTCGCGGTTACGTGACCTCGTCCTCCAGTTTCGGAAGCCCAGCAGCTGGTGGGCGTCTTCACCTACGGAGTTCTCCCAGCGAGCTCTCGGTCGTCCACGCAACCTCGCTCCGTCAATTCGTTGTGCGTTCATCACTTTCTTTGGCATGCGATTATCGTCCATCCGTTGTACATGCCCCGCCCATTGCAAACGTTGAAGCTTCACGATTTTCGATACTTCCAGCTCATCGTACAATTGATACAACTCATGGTTGTACCGGATGCGCCATTGGTCCCGCTCGCGAACGGCCCCGAAAATTCGCCGAAGGACCTTTCGTTCGAATCGGTCTAGCAAAATTTCGGAGGCTTGGGTGAGGGTCCATGTTTCGCAGCCATAACATAGCACGGGTCGGATGATCGTTTTGTACACGCGGAGCTTCGTGTTCCTGTGCGCAAGTTTCGAATTAATTATAGGGAGGACCGAGAAATATGTCTTATTGGCTAGTTGTATCCGTCGCTTAATTTCGTCGGTTTCGTTGGCGGCCTTTGATAAGTTACAACCCAGATAGTTGAAGTTGTCTACATACTCGATATTAAGGTCCCCCACTGTGATGCTTGAATTTGCTGGCGTCCTTGTTTTCGATTGCATCATGGCCTTTGTTTTGCTTTCGTTGATATGTAGTCCAACTTCCTTTGCGGCGTTATTGAGGTTATGCAAAAGGCTTTCTGCATCACCCAACCTTCGAGACATGATGTTTATATCGTCGGCGTACGCTACTAATTGAGTCGACTTGATGAGTAGCGTTCCGCTGCTGTCCATATTCATGGCTCGAATTACATACTCCAAAGCAAGGTTGAAGAGCGTCGGCGCCAGCCCGTCACCCTGCTTGAGTCCAGTACGAGTTTCAAATAGGTCAGTGAGTCGATTCTGCACTCTGACCTGCGAGACGGTATTAGTCATCGTCATCCTTGTGAGTCGCACTAACTTTGCCGGTATACCTAAATTCAGCATAATGTTGTACAGTACACTTCGATCGATACTGTCGTATGCCTGCTTGAAGTCGACAAAGATTTGGTATACGTCGATGTTATATTCCCAGCACTTTTGGAGTAGTTGCTTCACTGTGAAAAGCTGATCGGTCGTTGATCGACCAGGTCTGAAGCCGCCTTGATACTCGCCAATGATTCGTTCTGCGTACCGATTAATTCTCTTTTCAAGAATTAATATCTTATAGGCCGTACAAACTAATGATATGCCCCTGTAATTCTCACACTTCAGCTTGTCACCCTTTTTGTGGATTGGGCAGATTATGCTTTTGCGCCAATCTTCGGGGATTTCCTCGTCGTTCCATATTTTCAGCAGTAGCACATGTATAGCATTGGGCAGGCACGTTCCACCATGCTTCAGCAGTTCTGCTGGGATCTCGTCAGCGCCGGGCGCTTTATTATTTTGAAGCGACTGTATGGCAAGACTCACCTCCTCTACTGTTGGGGGTAGAACGGGAGGGCCTGGTTCGGCTAACTGCTCAGGAACTGGCTCCACGGGGGATGTTGATGGTACATTGAGGAGCTCTTCAAAAAGCGAGGCGCATCGTTTGTTGACGCTTTCGATGTCGCTGATGATGTTACCATCCTTGTCCTTACATAGGCTTGTCCTGGGTTGATATCCGTTCTTAACATTATTTATAAGTTTGTACGCCTGTCTAATGTTCTTACTGGCTAATCTTTGGTTTATTTGCTGTAACTGCTCGTCAAAATGTTTGCGTTTCTTACGTCTAATTAACTTATTAGATACTCGCCGAAGCTCGTTATATCTTTCTTTCTTGGCTCGGGATGCGCGTTGTGTGTATTGGCGATAGGCTTCATTTTTCGCCTCAATCGAGGCCCTGCATTCGTCGTCGAACCAGTCTGCTCGTCTGCGCCAGCCTTTATAGCCCACGACCTCTTCTGCGACCCCCTTGATGCTGTCTTTGAGCTCCTCCCAGAACTCATGGATGCCTAAATTGTTGATGTCATCAAGCATGGGCGACAGTTTTTCCTCTAGTGCTGTTGTATACGCAGCCGCCGTGGCATCATCAATCAAATTGTCAACCTCGAAGATCTTGGCAGGGTTGATTCTCGTTAGGTGCACCGAAGAGATTCTGCACCTGTAGGTTGTCTTCACCAAATAGTGATCGGTGTCGCAGTTGGCTCCTCGATAGGATCGAACATCTAGGACATTAGAAGCCCATCTCTTGCTGATCAGTACGTGGTCGATCTGGTTCACGGTGTATTCATCTGGAGACTTCCAGGTCTGCTTGTGGATTCGTCGATGAGGGAAGCATGTAGAGCTTATTACCAGGTTTCTGCCGCTCGCGAAGTCGATAAGTCGCTGACCGTTGTTGTTGTTTTCGTCGTGGAGGCTATGACCTCCAGTAGTTCCCCTATGCCAGTTTTCATTTCCGACTTTGGCGTTAAAGTCTCCTAGCAGCAGCTTGACGTCGTTTAATGGAAGTGAGTCGAAGAGTGTTTCTAGGTCGTTGTAGAACTCGTCCTTAATCGCGTCTTCTTTTACTTCTGTAGGGGCATGCGCATTAATGAGCCAGATATTAGCGAAACGGGTCTTAATGCGGATCGCACATAGCCGCTCGTTGATGGGTTTGAAGCCGATAACGTGGTCCTTGAGCTGCTTATTCACGATGAAAGCTACTCCAAACTCCTTGTTGCCTTCCCCTTTACCACTCGTAAAAATCTAACTTCCTAACTAGTTGCTTATTTTTTTTATTATTATTATCATTAATTCTTCTACTAACTTATCCTAGATATAATATACAGCTTAATCTCTACTATCTTGTTCTAACAGTGCTCTCCGGGGTTTCATTTTAGGTTGCGCGACCGTGGACGATCTAGATAGCCAACGCGAACGTAATTGCTTGCCCCTGGCTTAGTGTTCCAATCATCTTTGTAACACTTTCATTTGCCGCTTCTGCCGCCTCTGCTGCCTGACCGGCCATGATCTCATCCCGCTTGGTTATGAATTTTGTTTTGATCATGACGTAGGTTTCTTCCTGATTGTCGCGTACCGCTTCCTCCGCTGGTAAAAGTCTTACGCTGCCAGTGGTGTTGAGCAGCTGCTCTTCGATGCTGTCTTGTGTAGTTTTAAACTCCGCATATAATTTCTCAATTTGTTCAAGCCGCACGTTGATCTCCGCCGCAATCATTTCCGTAACATTGCATTCACGTAGTTTGTCCATTGACCGCTTTAAGTTAGACCGCGCACGTTTTAAGTTGGCTAGACTTGTCATTTTTAATGTCGTCACTTGTTAACACGCCGAAATGTATGATTAACCCGTGTTAAAATGAAGAAGTCATGAGCTTGATCAGCTGCTTTTGTTTTGTATTTATATGAACTTTGTAAACGATTCCACTTTGTAATTTTTGTCACCTGGTCAGCTCGTAGATCGTAGTACACTTATGTATACGTTTTTTTGTTAATTTTCCATTTTGATTATTTTAGTGTAAAATCGTTCTCCCTTTGTACGAGTTGGTGTACTAAATAAATCCATAAAATTATTACCGGATCCATAGTGAAAACAACACTTTTCATTGAAACTTTAAGAGGTTATGGGCCCAGGAGTGTTGGACGGTGATTTAATTTGGATTTATCTATAAAAAAAAAGAAAATCAGCAGCCCCCTAGCCAGGCATAATTTTCAAGATTAGTTTTTGGGTCAAGTGCAACAGCAAAATACAATCTTGAAGATGAGTGAGCAAGAGACGATTCGCATCTCAAAATTGCGAGGTGCCGAGAATTGGTCCACCTGGAAATTTCAAGTACAGGTAATTCTTAAAGCCAACAGAGCTTGGAACGTCGTTTCGGGCACATTGCCAAGACCGGAACCGCTTGAAGAAGGCCATGCACAACATAACGCCAGGGAACAACAAATTGCAGGATGGGTAAACCTGGACAACTCAGCACAGAAAACGATTGTTACATCGATGGAGGGACAATCATTGCTTCACATCATGAACTGCGAGACATCCAAATCGATGTGGGACAAATTATTAACTGTTTACGAGCACAGATCAGAAGCGAGTGTGCATTTGTTACAATTTCAAATGTATTTATTTCGTTGTGTTGATAATATGTAGTTTAACAATTTCTTCTCTTACTTAGATACCGGTCTTAAAATATAACCTTAACTCTATATTAATAACTAATTAGATTTTACAATTTAGATGTTTCTATTCAATTGAAAATAAGTGGCATATTAAGGAAAAAGTTTAAAAAACCTTGCAGGTGTGTAAAAAAAAAAATATATATATATAAAATAAAATCAAAAGTTAGGTTAAGAGGCTTAGCTTAGTGTGATTAAATCGAAAATTAGGTTAAGAGGCTTAGCTTTGTGTGAATATCTGCATTAAAATTAAATTATTCATTAAGTAGACATCTCAGTGTATTGCTCTCGCTGTTAAGGCAATTTGCTATAAATCTATAACTTCTTTTATCAGCTAAATTGTTTATTTTCATAATGTTAGTTGTGCGATGCAGTTTTTCAGTTGAGTAATAAAATGGTTTATTAGTGATTTGTTTCAATAATTTATTCTGTGTAATTTGTAATTTATTTTTCAGCGTTTTGGCATAATTTTTCCACACAGGGGACCCGTACATCGCTATCGGTTGAATAACCATTTTATAAATCAGAAGTTTGTTTTCGGTTGAGAGCTTAGACTTAGCGTTTAGTAGAGGATAGAGGGAGCAAAAGGTTTTCGTCATTTTTTCGGAAGTGGTCTCTATATGATGTTGCCCTGTTAGTTGTCGGTCAAACACTAGGCCTAGATAAGTTAAATTTCTTTTCCATGCAATGGAATCGCCTAGAAAGTTCAGTGGAAAACTAGGTTTGTTTTCTAATTTAATCTTCTTAGTGAAGAAAACCGCTTGTGATTTAGAACCATTCAATTTTATTTTCCACTTGTGCATTTGTTACAACAACAATGGTTCTGTATGCTCAAAAACCCAGTTGACAGGATCAATGTGCATATTGCAAAAATCGAGAACATCGCTCATCGTTTAAGGACGCTCGGAGAGGATATCCCGGATTCCATGATCATTACAAAGATCCTTTTGACCCTACCCGACGAATTTAAGCATTTTGTCAGCGCTTGGGACTCTACTTCACGGGATGATAGAACGCTTGCCAACTTGATTTCCAGGCTATCCATCGAAGAAACACGATTAGGAATACAGTACTCTAGCGAAAGCAGTGCTCTCACTTCAACAGGGAAAACCAAAAGGATCTGGAGATCTGGAAATTGCAACGCGTGCGGGAAACCTGGCCATTGGGCTCGAGAATGTCGTAGCGGAAGACGACAGGACTCGACAAAGCAAGAGTTTGAAGATGGATGTGACGCTCTTATTGGTGACGTGCTTGTTGGCAAATCGTTGGCCGCAGATGGACGAAATAATAACACTCACGCTAACTGGTATCTCGATTCCGGAGCGAGTGATCACATGTCAAACCAGCGCTCGTGGTTCATCAACTTTCGAAAGGAAAGGCAACGTGGCCAAGTCCGCATAGGAAACGGAAATTTAATTCCAGTATTAGGAAAGGGAGACATCAATATTCTGGCTTACAACGGTAAAGAATGGGTTGAGAAGCATCTCAAGAATGTTCTTTTTGTTCCCCAGCTCAAGTAAAATCTTTTCTCCCTGGGCGCTACCATGGACAAGGATACCACTTTTGAGTCCAATAATGTCAGTTGCCAGCTTTTACGAAAGGGGTGCATCGTTGCAATGGGAGCTAAGGAAGGTCGTCTTTTCAAAATGTTTTTCAAGCTCCGAAGTCGCAACAATGCGCAAGCGAACCTGGCTACGAGTGACACGATTCGAAATTGGCACGAGCGTCTTGCTCATCAAAATGTGAGTCAAGTAAAAGACGTTCTGGATGACCATGGTATTAAATATCAGAAGGAGAGCAATGATTTTATGTGCGAACCGTGTATCACTGGAAAAATGCATCGATTTCCATTTCCGGAGAGCAAATCTAAAACTGAAACTATCGGAGAACTAATTCATGCCGATCTTGCAGGCCCAATGCAAGAGAGCTCGCTAGGTGGAGCGAGGTATTTTCTACTGTTGAAGGATGATTTTTCTCATTGGAGAACAGTTCGTTTTTTATCGCAAAAATCCGAAACTTCTGCTCACATTAAAACTTTTCTCGAAGAAGCAGACAAACACCTTGAAAAGGAAATAAAGATCTTGCGCACCGACAATGGCCTTGAATTCGTGAACAGAGAAGTTGCCGAATTGACAAACACTCGAGGTATAAAGCATCAAAAATCCGTTCCCTATACCCCCGAACAAAATGGTGCAGCTGAAAGAGAAAATAGGACTGTTGTTGAAGCTGCTCGTACTATGCTTTATGCTGCTGGACTACCAATCAAATTGTGGGCCGAAGCTGTAAATACTGCTGTTTACACTTTGAATCTCACTGGAACAAGTAGCATCCCCGGTGCAACTCCACATTTTCTCTGGCATGGCAAAGAAGGAGACTGCACAAAGTTCAAAGTTTTCGGAGAAAAAGTTCATGTGCACATTCCAATAGAGAAAAGGCGAAAATGGGACCCGAAATCTGAGCAAGGTATTTTCGTTGGCTATGGTGAAGATACTAAGGGCTATCGTATCTGGTATCCGAATGAAGACCAGGTGAAAATTTGCCGTGACGTTATCTTCACTGGGAGACTCTACGACGAAACAATAGAGAGAGAACCACCGACAACAAGTTTTAAACCAGCGAAAGAGTTCCTGGAAATTGAGCTAAATCCCGGTCAAGACACGAGGCTCCAGATAGATGTTGAGGAAGAAAATTTCAGCGACGCAGAAACCGACATCCAAAGGGAAACGAACTTAACAGACATGACTAGAGTCGATAAACAGGCCAGACACAGCATGAAACTCAGAAATCGAGACACTATCAAACCGCCAGCAAGGTATGCTGAGACAGATTTTTGCTTCTCAACCATCAATATTAGTAAAGAGCCAACAAATTTCCAAGAAGCAATCACTGGCAGGAACAGTGAGCAATGGAGAAGAGCTATGGACGAAGAAATCAAGGCGCTCGAGAAGAACCAAACTTGGAAACTTGTTCCTAGATCCAAAGATTATGCAATAGTCGACAACAAGTGGATCTACAAACTCAAAGAAAATCCAGACGGATCAATGATGCGTTATAAAGCGCGGCTCGTAGCTCGAGGTTTCACACAGAAAGCTGGTGTTGATTATAATGAGACCTTCAGCCCCGTTGTGAGATTTGATTCTATACGCTCCATTTTATCCATATTGGCCTCGAAAAAGCTCATGCTCCGCCAGTTTGACATTAAAACTGCTTTTCTGCATGGAGAGCTCGAGGAGGACATTTATATGTATCAGCCCGAAGGATATGACGACAAAACAGGACGAGTCTGTAAACTCCAACGAAGTCTCTATGGTCTAAAACAGGCTTCCAGGTGCTGGAACAAGAAACTGGTTTCGGTACTCAGAAAATTCGGGCTCAGTTCAACTGCTGCAGATCCATGTGTTTTTACTGGAAACAATGGTGGGCGGATCATCTTAGCGATTCACGTCGACGATGGTTTAATTGCAAAAGAAAACGAGAAAATTGCGGATAATTTGCTTCGAGATCTTCAAAATGAGTTCGATGTCACTGCAACCAATGTCGGCGTATATCTAGGTCTGCAAATTCAACAACATCCAGATGGGAATATTTTTATTCATCAGGAGGCATTTTTGCGAAAGGTATTGGAACGATTCAACATGCAGGATGCAAACCCAGTGGACATTCCTAGCGATCAGCACCAAATAGTACCTTACTCGATGAATGAAAACGAAGAGGAAAAAACGAATGTACCTTACCGTGAGGCAGTAGGCAGTTTAATGTATTTGGCTGTTGGAACCAGGCCAGATATTGCCTATGCTGTGAATCGTGCGAGCCAATTTCTTTGCGCTCCAAAGAAAATACATTGGAGTGGTGTCAAACGAATTCTTAAATACCTGAAGGGCACACCTCGACATGGACTTTTCTTTAGGAGTGGCAACTGCAACGAGGTTCAAGCATACAGTGATGCGGATTATGCGGGTGACACCGAAACTCGAAAATCAACTACTGGACTTGTCTTGAAACTAGGTGATAATATCGTTTCTTGGAGCTCGCACAGGCAAAGGATTGTGGCATTATCAACTACCGAGGCGGAATATATTGCCGCCTGCCATACAGTCAAGGAGATCCTATGGTTAAAACAGCTAGCGCGCGAGTTAACCGGGCAATGTATTGAGGCACGTCTGCATATTGACTATCAAGGGGCTATGGCGCTCATCAAGAATCCAGAGCATCACCGACGCACGAAACACATTGATGTACGTTACCACTTCATAAGGCAGAAATTCCAAGAAGGCGAGTTTCAACTGATTCATGTCCCGTCGAAAGAGCAACAAGCCAACACGTTAACGAAACCTCTACCTCGAGAAACCTTCCAACGTTCGCGAGATATGCTATGCATTCTTGAAGACGTCAAAACCAGCGCTCCGCTCAAGTGAGAGTGTTAAAATGAAGAAGTCATGAGCTTGATCAGCTGCTTTTGTTTTGTATTTATATGAACTTTGTAAACGATTCCACTTTGTAATTTTTGTCACCTGGTCAGCTCGTAGATCGTAGTACACTTATGTATACGTTTTTTTGTTAATTTTCCATTTTGATTATTTTAGTGTAAAATCGTTCTCCCTTTGTACAAGTTGGTGTACTAAATAAATCCATAAAATTATTACCGGATCCATAGTGAAAACAACCCTTTTCATTGAAACTTTAAGAACCCGCAATTGTTGTTGTACTTGTTCGTAATTACACAAAACCGCATAAGATTGCACAAGACCGCATAAGATTAAGCAAGACCGGACAGGAAAGTTCCGGACCGCGTTGTTTTGATGTTTTTGTTTTTGACAAATGTTACCGACTGAAATACGCTGTTAACCGTAACCGAAATTGGGATCCGGCTCGACGGACCAATGAAAAATGTAAATCCCAATTAAAAGTCTGATGAAGGTTAATGATTTTGAATTATTTATTTAGAGACCGCTGGTTACACGTCTAGTATGTATGACAATCAAAACCGGAAGGGAAGTAAAAATGTCAAAGTGAAGTTGTCTGCATGCGCAGATGCAGTGGTGCTAAAAGCACTCTGCCCGCTGGTAATGCCGCGCCGCTGTATTAAGTTCAGCCGCTATATTTCCGTGAACACTCAATCTCCTCGCTCTTCGACGTCATGGAACCTACATTCCAGCTTGCAACCCTCAGCTTCTCCACAGTGTAGTTGGACTGCCTTATAGTGCTCGCCCCCGGAAACCGTCGAGCTCTGGCGCGAACTAAGTTCGCCCCGGGATCACTCACTAGGGCCAAGCACCCTCTTGACCATGCATCCATCGGCGCATGCTGATCCACCTTGGATTAGGGATTTTTTGTCACTGTAAGAATTCTCATCTCTCTTGTCCCTCTTTTGTCGCCTTCTACGAGACACGCCGGGAAAGCGCTGGCATCATTCGTAACCCATGCCACAGAGCGATGGCCGGTGAAAACCTTTGCAACCACAGTGAACGCAAAACGTTTTCAGAAATTTTCGTTCCGCCTTTTAATTGCATGGCGCGCAGGAACTGAGACGGCTTTTGGTCTCCAAACTCGATACCGGTCAGGAGTTCACGGATCTGCATCTCCTCTGACACCGCGTTAAGCCTAGTACTGACCTCGAGAGTGAAAATTTTCGCCGCTGCGATTTTTTCAATGAAAATATATTCTTACTGTCATGGAATATGTGGAATGCTGGGGAATTCCATAAGCTACAATCCGATTACAGTTTCATAACTTTTCTCGGCCATTTTATGCATTTTTTCCGATTCCCCGGTTATTTCATCGTGAAATGTCAAATGACCGGGGAATCGAAAAATAATACATAAAATGACCGAGGACAATTATGGAACCGGTCTCGGATTGTAGGTTATGGAATTCCCCACCGTTTGTGACATATCCCACGACAGTAAGTATCCATTTTTATTGATAAAATCCCTGGGCGAAAAATTTCACTCTCGATCTTAATTCAGCCCTTAAGTGCGAATAATCCGTTTTTTAAATATATCGTACTTGCCTGTTTTCGGTGGCGATTCCACAATGTCTGCGACTTGAGCCAAAATGTCGGGATCCAGGTCACTGATGATTTAATCGAACTTGGCGTCGTCCTTGACAACCTTATAAGTTCGAAACTGCGCCTCGATTTGCGCAAACCACATACTCGGACGTGCACGCCAAAATGGTGGCATTCTGAACACGGCAACACTACAAAGTTGTTCAGCGGCCATATTTGATGTGTCTACGACGTCACTGCTCTCTTCGTTCACGGCATCGGAAAACTTGTCTTCGTCGGCCATTTTGTAAAGTTGAAGTGCACTAATGTATGTGCGCAGCAATATTGCGTGGTTAATGGGGCGCGCGGGTGCTCCTGTGTTGGCACGCGGGGCAAACAATTATGCTCGTCGTTGTCGGGGTGCTCGCTGCAAGTCGGGGTCACCAATTTGTGGAGAACTAGTCGATAAGTTAGACCAATTCCATAAAATCGTTAATGAAAACACAAAGGTTTCACTAAATACAAAATACTTTTATTGTCGATTATAAACGCGACTGAACATGACTGCGGTTAGAGCGAGAGTGTTCTAAAATTTAAAATGAGATGACGTTTCGATTTACTTCCATGCTACGAGTGCGCCTCTAGCGGGGAACGTAAGTACCCTACAGGAGTATCTACACAACGCCACCTAGATATGTATATCATAGCCGCAACCAACGCCGTCTATATATTAAGGCCGCAATATAGAATCTTAGACGTCAAAATCAGCTTATAATTTTTGGTTATGTTCGCCAATGTTGCACAGTTTTGTTTTTGCTTTATGTTACGTCATATGCTTGTTGTTGTTGTTTGTTCGTGTAAATAAAAAATTTAAGAGCTTAACTATGACGTCATTGTACAGCTGAGTTGCGGCTATGATATTTCTAGATGGCGTTGCCGCAACTCAGCTATACAATGACGTCATGGATCCTGCTTAAATTTTTCGTCGGACACGGGCAAACAACAACAATGTCATGAGAAGCAACAACAATGCAATTTAATCTGAGGATTTGACGTTTACGAGTCTACATTGCGGCCTTAATATATAGACGGCGGTGATCCACAGCGTGAATACTACCATCTACTGTCACTGTCCGCGACAAATATCCGAAGAGAAACTCTGCTGCTTGTCCAAGAAAATACACGACAACTTCAAATTTCGCTTGTAACAATTTATTGTATGTACACAGTTTGCAAGTTCGAACAAGAATGAAAATAACAGTAATTTACAGTGACTAACAAAAATATGTAGTCTGGCTGGTCTAGCGGTTAGTGCGCGCACCTTCGGTGCACAGGCTCATGAGTTCGAATCTCACCGTGTTCCATGGTGTTTTTCGAACTCACGAGCTTGTGACGGACTATGATCTCACTCAGATGTTAAACGAGTACCCATTTATGGGGATAAATAACACTGCTGAGCGTGATGCTGATCTCATTACCTCAACAAAAAGCAGATAAGATCTTGGAAATAGGATGTCACTAACACATCCTGCGGCCTTAGTCCAATGCTGGATTGTCGCGCCTGTTATTTATTTATTTTATTTTTAACAAAAATATGAATTTTGACAATTGATTTTTATTTTACAACAATGCTGCGCAGCAGGTGGCAAGAAGATGAACTACTAGTGCTGCCACACTAATCCGTGTTGCCACAGTGTGTTTCATTTCACCCGAGCCACAAACCTGTACGGGATAGAGCTTAGAGAAATGATATGTAGATGAATAATTTCTAAGATTTCTAATCCATTGGAGATTTTTCACCGAATTTTTTTTTTCAAACCAATTGTGAGAATCTTTCCCCGTGGTGGTTTTAGATTTTGCAGGTAAAGAATAATCTTTTGTAATGAAATGCGCTAATTATTAAATATGCCGACGTGTGCACAAAAACTATCAGGTGTCTGCTGCTTGGTCTTAGGAGGTTTTCACACTTACGACAGATTACGTAATCTGCGCCAAATTACGTAATCTGGGGTCTGATTAAGCTTCAGATTAAGTAATTTGTCTATTGCAAATCAAGTACCCAGAACGACTTGATTTTATTCACCATTCAGGCGAGGTGAATTGTAATACAATTGAAACGTCAAAATGTCACTTTTAACGTTAAATGTCTTATTTAATGTCAAAAATTTGATTTTTAGTGTCGAAAATTACGTTTGGGGAAAACGAAATTGACACATATGTACATACATACATACGTTACATGCCCATACTCTTTAGAAGCATAGCCTTAGATTATAATCAATTTTAAAAACATCTTTACTTTTTTCTAAACACATCACTTTATTTTATAAAATCTTTTACCACTTCAAACAATTTATCTTTTTAGCCTTACTTCTGAAAACAGATTGTCACTGAGGCGGGGGTCTCATTATGAGTCTTACCTTTTAGTTCCTGCAAATTTTCACCATTTGCAATGAAAAACATCGTCAAATGAATAACTTCCCGCAAGAAATGGTCCATACTTCTGTATTTATGTATCATCATCCCCTGGCAGTGACAAGATTCTACCTCATCGGAACCTCTTATTATTGATTTCGTGTGTTCCACTGAATATTCCTATCCTCATTGCTTTTTCACAAACTGTTTCTGGCATTTCTTTTTTCATAACGCAATCGGCGGTTCCCCTGATTATCGTCGACAATATTCTGATTTTTGTAGATTTTTGTAATGTAGAAAATTAGAATGCCGTCGTCAATATTCCATATCAGCAATTCTTTCTTGAGAAGCGAATTACATTTCTTCTTCATTCTGAAATGAAAATCATCTTGGGACAAATTTTCAGTCACGGTTTCACTTCGTACTATACTTGGAAAAGTAAAAATCATCTCTTTTTCGAAAGGGAAATACAAAAATATTTTTATTTATGGTATTTAGCCAAAATACAAAATAAATTACAAAAATTGAGTTACATAACATTATTTGTGCGATATTTTTTGACAAATCACTAGAAAATAATATAATTTTGTCAAAGTCAAAATGACTAGATCAGGTAAAGATAGTGTGAACACCAAATTCACCACAGCTTGATTTGCCTGATTAAGTTCCGCAGATTACGTAATCTGGCGTAAGTGTGAAAACCTCCTTACTCGCAAAGTAAACCGATCGGCAGATTTAATCTGGATAAACAAAGATGATAAAACGCTGCAAATACATGTAGTTTCGAAAATATTACATAGTGTAGTCAGTGGCGGCTCGTATACAATAATACTGGGGGTTCACAAAAAAGAAAACTAAATACGATATCAAAGCCTCAAAATCTATTTTAACGTTTACTTAAGACCACCTACTTTGAATTAAAATTATTTTATTTTAATGTCAAAGCCTAGTCCATACATATGTATATGTATACGTACATTCTAATTTTTGCGAAAATGACTACTTCCATCCTGTTTTCCTGTATCTCCTTGTAACTGCGAACAAAAATCTAGATTTTATAACTAAAGAATCACTGCGATTTTCACATAACAGCCAAGAAAAAAAAGTTACGAATCAGCAGCACACCAACATTTATTTTTTATCGCTTACTTGGCATTAAATTTTTCCACAAAATGCTTTTCAGTTCAGACAAGGCAAACCCAATCCCAGAATATTGAGCGTGAATTTGTTGTCCTTAGAAAAGTTCTTGTCAAAAAATTTCTAAAGTTAAACATAAAATCTCTAATCATTCTTATACCTATATTCTTTCATTGAAAACACTCACCCAAAATTCATACATTCGGTTCATCACCAAGTGGTGTGCTGTGCAGGCTGTGCACGACTTATTTGTGCACAAATTCTAGTGTACATTTTGCACTATCCCGCGCTCCGAGAACCCATCGCATATCTGATTTTGGAGCGAGTGCACCAGTTCATATGGCTGTGCACCAACACTGTGGGTGTTGGTCGCCGGTCGAGATATAGATTCAATGCATGGCTTGGGTATATCGTATGTGCATAATGTACGTACGCTTCTTAGAGTACGTTGCGTCGGTCGGTTTGTTCGTTTTTGTGAAGTGTTTTATTTAGCACATTATTTGTTGATATGGTTGTTTTATCAGGGGGTGCACGTGCACATGTGCACATATGGGCGAGCCGCCACTGAGTGTAGTGTCACGGTCTGCCTGTAGTGGCTTGTGTATCGAGCGGTTTGTGTGGTAATATACAGGGTGTCCCGCATTGGGTGGTCAATACTGTAAGGGTTGATAGCGCAATTTGTTTCAGGAAGAAAATTACCAATACAATCGGAATTTTTTTTACCGTTACCTTGTTATCGCTCTTTTTGTGAAAGTCATCGAAAATCGTGACTTGTCATGCAAAATCATAATTTGCAGCCCTCCTGATAACTTAATCCATGATTTGATTTCAGTTTCAGAAACTACATAAAATTTCACAAAAACTGAAGTTTTTCCTGTTGCCAACATTATCGCGACTTCCAAGATACAGTTACTCAAACTTAATAGAAATTTTAAAATAGATTTTTAATCGAAAATTTAAACAGTAATTTCATAACGGTGCTTTATACGTACAACTCTGCAAAGTTGATAAAAGTTGCTTCAATATGTTGGCTTTCCAACGGCATATCACTTTTTATATTTACATTGCATAATTTTAGGGAAACACGCATTGAATGGTAAAAAACAAGGCTTCGGTGGAATCGCTAACAATTTTCCCTTTACTCGAAAAAAGACAAAAAAAAGGCTATCATAATTCGGGATAGAATTTCGCTACATTATTTTTACCAGAACTGTAAGATATTTGAAATTTTTTACATGTTTTGGCAAATGCAACGGTACTTATAACAGTTAAAATTTAATCTTTGCTATTTAATGGCATATAGACGGGTGCCTCGCTCATAATGCGAGATCTATCAAAGAATATTTGGAATACGAATTTCCCGGAAAGTGGATTTGCAGATTTGGGACAGTTGCGTGGCCTGCGAGAAGTCCCAACTTTATTCGCCTATATTTTTATTTATGGGGTAACTTAAAAAAAAAACAATATCTATTCCGAGCCGATTACCTCCCGGGAACAGCTGCTGCAGCGAATTAATGACGCTTGTGACAACATAAAGGAAACCCCTCCTGAAATCCTTCGGAACGTTTCATCCATGCGCCGAAGGTGTCGAGTCTGCATACAAAATGGAGGAGGCCGATTCCAGCAGCATTATTCAAATTCATCACACAGACCCATTTAATCATTAGTTAATATTTTTAGTTTATTGGTTCTTTCTCATATTTAAAACTTTATTTTCATTTTTATTTAAGAAATTTTCCAAATTGCAATAGTAAAATATAAAAAATAAATTAATAAAATTTCAGTCTGAATAATCCGACAAGAAAATAATTACCTTGTTTTTTTTACATCCAATATGTGTAATTACAAAATTCCGCAATGTAAATATGAAAAGTGTTATACCGTTGGAAAGCCAACATGTTGAAGCAACTTTTGTCAGCATTGCAGAGTTGTACGTATAAAGCACCGTTATGAAATTACTGTTTGAATTTTTGATGAAAAATCTATTTTAAAATGTCTATTAAGTTTGAGTAACTGTATCTTGGAAGTCGCGATAATGTTGGCAACAGGAAAAACTTCAGTTTTTGTGAAATTTTATGTAGTTTCTGAAACTGAAATCAAATCTTGGATTAAGTCATGAGGAGGGCTGCAAATTATGATTTTGCATGACAAGTCACGATTTTCGATGACTTTCACAAAAAGAGCGATAACAAGGTAACGGTAAAAAAATTTCCGATTGTATTGGTAATTTTCTTCCTGAAACAAATTGCGCTATCAACCCTTACAGTATTGACCACCCAATGCGGGACACCCTGTATATTCAAAAAGAAACCGAAATGAAACGTAAAGCATTAAATATAGTGATGCATCGTGCTTAGATATAAGGTAAGTAACTCATTTTAAGTTTTATATTTCCAGTTGAACAAATATTAACAATTTGAAAAGTGTTACTAATGGCCGATACAAAAATACTACCAACAAATCCCGCACCTAATTAAAATAATTAATCTGGTCGAAAGCCTAGGATACTAGATCGAAACGATAGGTTCAGAACATATTGTAAAACTTTCTGGGTGGTAAATGTAAAATGAATTTAAACACGGCAAAGTACCAAATTTTTGAAATGGTTTTAATAAAAGTTAGCGCCTCTTAGATTATAACGCTTCCACCAACAAGGAAACACAAATAAATTTCCATACTAAAACATCGCTTTAGATTACTATTCTCAGGAAAAAAATATTTAATCAACCTCTGATAAAATTTACAATTTGCAATACCGCGCCTTTGAAATTTTCTAATTCAAAAAAAAAATTGCACTGAGTTTAATTTGATTATTCCAACAGAACTCGCAACTAATTCATGCCTTGTATCATTTTTTATATCAACATTCATTAAGATTTCCGAAATACATTTGTTTTATTTCAGCAGCATTTTTAAATTTAAAATATATTCAATTCTTCAATCAAGTGCGTGAATGTGGAACATCAAATTCGTAACTTAGAAAGATTAAGTTTGTAATATACTTACATAAACTCGACGTCAAAAGTAGCGGGCCAACCGCAACTTTCGAACTCTAACCCAATTTTCTCAAAAAGTATAAAAGCTACAACTATGAAAGTGATATCTACAGGAAGTGCATTTTATGACAATTAAAATTATTGGAAACACATTATGATTTATTAATTCATTAAGCGGTTATTAAAGATTTTACAAATAAGAGTAGTTTCCAGTCGTTTCCCGGTCTTCTAATCACCAATAAGTGAAAAGCTCAAATTTAAGCTGAAAACAAAATAAAAATTTGAAATAAAGTGTTTGGTCAGTATTCAGTGTTCCCTTTACTTGCTCAAATAACTGCTAGCATCCTTGTATTCATAGACCTTACAAGGCTGATGTCTTGTATTCCACTCCTCTTCAATTGCGATGCGCAGCTCTGGAAGCGTTGTTGGAGCAGGAACGCGTGTTCGAATCCAACGTTTAAGCTTATCCCATAAGTGTTCTATTGGATTCGAGTCCAAACTTTGAGCTGACAAGTCCATCGGACGAATGCCGACGTCCTGTAGATACTGGGTCAAAACAAGAGCAACATGAGGCCCTGCATTATCCTGCATCAACTATGGATATTATGCCCGATATAATCTGCGTAAGATATTACATGGACTACTAAAATTTCATTGATATATACTCTTTGACGTCGATCACTTTGATATAGACACACACAGGTCTCATCAGTGATGAGTACATTACCCCACTCTTCTAACGTCCAATCCATATGCTCTTGAGCGAATTCAAGTCGTGCTCGACGGTGGGCTGCCGTTAATTTTGGACCTGCTGCAGCTCTCTTTGGAGTCAGGTTCCGCTCAGCAAGTCTCCTTCTAACAGTAGAAGAGCTTATAACTAGGGATGAGCATCGAACATCGATGTTTCGAAAACACCGATGTTTCGAAAACATCGATGCTTTTGGTCCGATGGTCGATGTTTTTACCATCGATGGTTTTGCGTCGATGTTTTTCACCATCGATGGTTTGCGTTTCGGTGGTCGATGGTTTTCACCATCGATGGTTTTCATCAACTATCGATGTTTCTTTCTTCAACATATTTTTTTTTTACAACTCAACTTTGTCTTTATAAGTGTATGCGAACAAACAGCCCAATCAGAAAAAATGTGAATCCATCGTAACATACAACATGCAATCCATCTATTTCAAAGTCAATCCAGAATTTCAGCAGCAGGTTCTCTCAATGCTAGAATAAGAGCCGTGGCACGCTCACTGTCCGACCAACCATTTACCACCGCAGCAGCCTCAAATTGTGTCTTGTAGATGATCCAAGACATTTGCCCATCGAAAGTCGGCGCTTTTAGATTTTTAATATTCAAGTCGGTTTTAAATATTTCACTTTTTCTCGATGTTCCGCGGTCGCTATTCAACTTCTGGAAATCTTCAACTACGGAACTCTGTGGGTGTTGGTTGTTATTGGCTGTTTTCTAGCGTTCCAGATCGTCCTTTAACTTATGGACTTCTTCGGACAGGTCACTCTTGAACTTACACACTTCTCCGGTAACGTCGCTCTTCAATTTCAAAACCTCTTCGGCCACTGTCTTGATTATCTGAGAATTTTCTCGTGATTTCTCGTCGATTATCTTTAGGACTTCCGTTTGCTGCTTTTCAATTTGTTGTTCGAGGCTGTTTTTCAAGAGACTAAACGCTTCTTCCGATTGAGCTATACGCTCTTTTAGCTTTGTTGTTATCGACGTCTCCGATCCCGCAATTCGTTCGATGAGCGCCCCCTCAGTCTTGGCCGATCGTTCACTCTGTTCCTTCAGTTCGGACTTTATCGTTTCCTCCATCTTGGCTGAGCGTTCGCTTAACTCCGCCATAGCTCTCAGCAACTGCATCATTGGGTTCTTCTGCACTTGCCTCACTAGGGTCTTGCTCTTCTCGAAACTCCACCGTGTCGGGATCCTGTCCTTCATCTCTCAGTACGTCCATCAGCCGAGCAAGCAACGCGCTTTTGTTTCCTGAAGTCGACAAATTCCTTTTCGCCAGCTCACGCTTCAATTCGGCCGTTGTTAATTGCGAGATATTACGCGGCATTTTGTTTCTCGACTATAAACTGTCCACAGTTCAATTTTACACGAATCGAACTTTCTAGAATGCTTTCGAATTCTACACGTTACGGCACTAATTCACTTTCGAGAAGTTTTTCTGTCCACGATAGTCCGACCCAAAGTTCGTAAGTTCACTTTCCAGAATTTTCTGTCGCGAATTTTCCAGAAAATTCTCGTCGCCTTCTGGAATGTTCACTAGGCACACGCAATTTCACGTTCACCGGATCTCTTCACACTAGTCCGACACGATTGCGTTCACTTTCCAGAATTTTCTGTTGTTGTTGTAGCGGCGCAAGTAGGGGGGGGGGAACTAGTGTCATTCGTAAATGGTTGGCATCCTCTCCTCAAGTTCGAGGCCCAAGAAGGTCGCCACCTCAATGGGTTTTTCCCAAAGCGCAATGGGTGTTAGATGCGTTGGTGCGGCAGTACAATTGAAAAGGTGGTCCACATTGTGCGGGCTGGCTCCACATGCTGGACAAGTGTCTGCAATGGAATTGTCGATACGGGACCAATATGAATTGAGTCTGGAGCACCATCCAGAGCGAAGCTGAGCCAAGGTGGTACGTGTGGCTCTACGTAGCTGTAGTTCGTCATTGGAGATATCTGGTGGTCGAGCTCGAAGGACACGGTTTAATGACAGATCATTCGTGGCTATTGTTTAGGGATGTAACGGATGTGGTTTAGCGGATGAGGATGCGGATGCGGATCATTGAAAATGTAAATTTGCGGATGCGGATGTCATAAAATTTGCAAATGCGGATGCGGATGCGGATTAGTTAAAAAAATATATGAAATGAATTTTACTAGTACCGAAAATCAGATACTATTCAGTTTTCAGGAATATTCGACATGTTAGAAGTAAAAGTACAAGGAAGGGCCAGCTTAATAAAATGTACAATCCTTTTGAGTGCTGGACAAAGTCATTAGCTTCATTAAAATGCAGTGTCTTAGTGGAAAGCCTTTCTTCTTCCATTAATTTTTTTTTCATTTTGGACCTTTTTTAAATAAGCTCCATAACTTTTGAAAGAATGCTATTTCAATAAGTTCAAGATCATTTTAAGGCAAACATTGAGTCGCTCCGGTCAAGGACACCCATTATGCCCCCATTGGTATTTGTCAAAACGGCATGTCCATAACTCCCCCCAAAATTGGAGCAGAGTGCTAAATTTTGGTTTGTTGCGATTGGTGGTCATAGTCAACCCACCCACCAAAAATCAGCTCATTCGGATAAAAACTGAGGGTATCTCCCATACAAGGTGACCCATCAGCAGTGTGTTCTACGTATACTAATTTTATAATCTGTAGACAAAGTTGTCTTGGGTCACTAATAATTTGATGTAGTTTTTTTCGTCCTCACACCATTTTTCTGTATCTGCCTTTTTTGAAATAATCGCAAAAAACCGAAAAAATGCCCCCCTTTCGCCTCTTTTTTTAAGGTTACGGACCCCCAATCGGTTGGAACTTTCAATGCCATTATCTGGGGACCATCCTCAACCATAATCAAAAAAAATGTCCGATGTAGGATTTTTGCCGTTCGATGGCCATATTTTGGCCCAATTTTCTTAGACTAATATCTACATGCATTACATTTGGTTTCTTGCAATCGCTATCAATTCTCTATCTATTCTATGAGTGGTTTAGAATGTAGATGATTAGATGGGAAATTTATTTTCTATTGATATCCGCAAATCCGCATCATAATCCGCATACTAAAATGCGGATTGCGGATGCGGATGAGGATGTCAACATGAGGATGCAGATGCGGATGCGGATGTAGAATTTGATGCGGATTATCCGCAGTTGCGGTGCGGATGCGGATATCCGCAGCATCCCTACTATTGTTACCTCGCTAGTATGCAACTGCTTTAGAACCGCCTTGTAGTTGTTGGTGTTATCGAGGGGAACAATTTTGAATCTCTGGACTTCCCTTTCCTTGTCCCTTAATGTGTACGTCTAACATGACGTGGAGGTGGGGTTTTGTCCATGAGATCGTAATTCGGGTGTTGACTACGATAGCAACCAACAAGATATTGCTTTGCGAGTAGCTCATTATGAGATTTTAGATTAAGCAGCTTAGTTTCTTGGTGGAGGTGATCTTGTGATGTCATGCCTACACATCCAGTGATTGTACGCATAGCTGCATTCTGGCACGTTTGAATCCGTTTCCATCGAGTGTTGCAAAGATTGTTTGTCCATATGGGTGCGGCATAGTTTACCACTGAACGATCGCTTTGTAAGTGGTGAGTAATGTTTCTTTATCAGTTCCCCATTTGCTGCCAGCGAGAGATTTAAGGATCTTGTTCCTACTCTTCAATTTGTCACATATATTGTCGGCGTGGCTATTGAAAATGCCGTGATTGTCAATTGTGACGCCGAGGATTTTGGGGTGACGGACAGTGGGGTGTTGTTTACACTAATGTCTAGCCGTAGGTTATATTCCAGGTTGTACGTGGTAAAAAGGGTGGCCAAGGATTTGGGTGCTGATAACTTCAGGTTCTTGCTAATGAAGAAGGTGTCGAGCTCTTCTAAGTAGCCGTTGATACGGTCGCACATGTCGGAAATATCGTTGCCGGATGTAAGGATGGTACAATCATCAGCGTAGGATATTAGGTCGATTCGGTGGGAAGGGAAGCCCTGTAGAGGTTGAATTGAACAAAGTGGGGGAAAGAACTCCGCCTTGTGGTACTCCCTGTTTAATCCTTCTTAGTTTAGATTTCCCATTTCTAAATTCAGTGCTTGATTGACGTCCGGCAAGATAGTTTACGATCCATTTAACTACATACGACGGTGTGGATGAGTTATGGAGGTATGTCAGAAGGAGCGAGTGATTCACCATATCTAACGCTTTCGACAGATCCAAAGCCACTAGGATGGTGGGCTTAAACGGCTTTGGTTGGTTCATTCCATTCAAGACCGGTCTAATGCAGTGGTGGTGCTGTGCATTTTCCTAAAGCCGTGTTGATGATTGGGGAGTTGTATGTGCGTCGTAAGAGTTTTGTGTATCAATGCTTCAAGTATTTTTGCCACAAGAGATAAAAGCGTGATCGGGCGGTAGGATTCTCCTAAGGAGTGTTGTTTGCCAGGTTTGGGTATAGGAATAATGCGGCCTCTATTCCAAATCTCTGGTATCATGAATGTTCTAAGTGAAAGGTTCATCGTGGCAGTGATATACTCTAGGGCCGGTGTGTCGAGGTGTTTGAGCATTATCATTGCTATACCGTCCGGTCCAAGCGTCTTTGAGTTTTTGGCGTTTTTTATGGCATTGGCTACTTCAGTGGTGGTGGTTTGAAGATATTCGTCTACCTTGGTGTTACGGATGGCTCGTGTAATTTTGCGCTTGAGTCTATCCTTGGGTGGGTGTTCGACGCATTGTTTGTTAAACAGATTGGTGCATTTTTTGTCGTCGCTCACGGTAGAATTGCCAAACTTGATAGTGACCCTCACTTGAGTTTTGGTGGGATTAGATAAGTTTCTTACGGTGCTCCATAGTTTGCTCACACCTGTGGTGGTATTCAGTTTTCGTAGGTGTGAGTGCCATATATTTCTCCTGTGGTCATTGACCTGTTTGACGATGATATCGTTAATGTCACCAATGCGTGCATCACTGGGGTCTGCACTTCTTAGCTGATCCCTCGTTTTAGCTAATTTAGCCGCGGATGTTGGAAAATTAGGTTTTAGGCTGGGAATGCGGCCGGCTGGAATGAATCTCTTAGCTGCAGTGAGAATTATCCGTCTGAGTTGTTTTTCGGCCATACGTACATTACTTGGGGGGGGGGGGGTAAGACTAGCAAAAGCTTCGCTTGTGTACCTTTTAAAGCCATCCCAGTTAGCTTTTTTAAAGTTTGTGTAGGTTTTCTTGTCGGGATGGACGAGTTTCGACGGCATATTCAGCGTTAGTATGATTGGAAGGTGATCAAAGTACATCGTGAGAATTGGTTCCCATGTGATGTCGTTGATAAGTCCAGGGCTAGATCCAGCGATACGAGTCGGTTTGCCGTCGTTTATTGGAGAGAAATCTGATGCGTCCAGCTGATCGGCGATGATGTTACCTCTGGTGTCGTTGTGGAGGTTAGAGTGCCAAAGACTGTGATGTGCGTTGAAATCACCAAGCAGAAGACGATACTGGCCGTTTAGTAGAGGGTTAATATTGGCTTTGTAATTGGCGAGACAGCTGGAGACGGGTGGAATGTAAATGTTGAAGATTTCAAAGTCAATATTGCCCGATTTGACGGTTATCGCTTGTTGTTCCATGGTGTTGTCGGCGGAAGTGATGTCAACGATGCTGTACGGTAGATAGTTGAGAATGAGGAAAGCCAAACCTCCTCCAGCATTGCTTTCTCGGTCGTGTCTGATGACGTTATAGTTCCCGTAAGAGCTGAGCGAATGGTTGGAGTTTAGTTTGGTTTCTTGTACCGCTGCAATCTGTATATGGTGTCTGTCCATGAAATCAGTGAGTTCGACGATTTTATGTTGGAGTCCATTACAGTTTAGTTGGACGATTTTAGTGTTGGTGTAGTTAAAATCGACGGTACGTGGAGCTGGGGTCAAATTAGGCGTAGGTTGAACTGTGCGTACAGGGTTTGCCGGTGTGGAAGGTGTTAATAGTTGGGAACCTTGGTAGGGCGGCTGCTGGTTGAATGAAGAGCGTCGCCCACGATTTCTGCATCGACTCGCTGTATAGGTTGGACCTCGTTGATTGTAATGGGTAAGTCCTGAGCAGTTCTTTAGGTGAACCCATTCTCCACAGCATGTACATTCGACCGACGTTAGAACATTGGTCCAAATCCTGTTACCGCACACAGAGCACATCCATGGACCTGGATTTGATTCAATGCCGGCACGTATTAGTAGTGTTTGGAGCAGCTGGGCCGGCCAGGACTGCTCCCCAAGGGAAAAAATGGTGTTGAATGAATGACACGTAGTTTCCATCCCCTTCTTGCGCCGAAGGGGGTCGTTGCGACTCTTGGCCATGCAGAAGCATGGGTCGTTCCGGTTCGTAGACCCGGTCGCATTAGGAACGAGATAATAATAAAAGCATTGAAAAAAAGAATTTTCTGTTGTTGTAGCGATTCAAGAGATTTTTTCTCTCTTAAATCGAAGGGGGTTTTGGCAGCTCTTGGCCGTTTTTTAACAACGGGTAGCTCCGGGACGATTTACATCGAAGAACCGGTTGCCGTAGGAGCATTTTATGGATAACACAAACATTCATGGGTCACAGTGGGATTCGAACCCACGCACCGGCAACTCAGAGATAGAGTGACATCTCTGTTACTGAGCCACCGAATGCCCCCAATTTTCTGTCGAGAACTTTCCCGAAAATTCTCGTATAATTCTCGAATATTCCCGAATGCACTCGACACACAGTTTCACGCACTGGATCTGTCCACAACAACAACACGACATGAAAATCCCACTTCTGACACCAATTGTTATATTTTTCTCGTCTTTTCTAGACGTTCCAGTGGGTTCGACAGATTTTCGCGTACACGATAATGAATAACACTCGCTTTACTGTAACACTATTTATTACAACTACACGGTTTACAATTTTACTAATTACTAGTTACTGACTCGACATTATTCACTGCTAAAACTAAACTGACTGACTGACTCTAGTCGACGCCCTTATATACCCATTTTTACTGTTCTGGAAACTTCAGTGATGCACTTTCGAGAAACGGCCAGTAAGTTGTCTTGCTAACACGTACTAGCGCCATCTGTTGCCAAGCACGGGAATACGGGTTGTTGTATAAGCTAATACGTCAACGTTGTTAGTGACATAGGCGCCCTGTGGTGTAAACTAAGGGTCGACGTATAGCCTAGAAACATTACAGTATTATCCAGATTAAATATGCCGATCGGCTTACTTTGCGGGTAAGACCACACAGCAGTTACCTGATAGTTTTTGTGCACACGTTGGCTTATTTAAGAATTAGCGCATTTCATTACAAAAGATTATTCTTTGCCTGCAAAATCTAAAACCACCATACGAAAGATTCTCAGAATTGGTTTGAAGAATAACATTTCAGGTGAAAAATCCCCTATGCACTAGTCATCTACATATGATTTCTCTAAACTTTATCCCGTGCAGGTTTGTGGCTCGGCTGAAACACATTAGCGACGTTTTTTTCGTATCGCGTGTAAGTCCGACTCGAAAAAAACGATCGCGGGTAACATCCCGGTTAAGACCAAACAGTTGACATTTGACAGTTTTTGTGTATCTTTGACTCGCTTTCGTCGGCTTATTTTTTTGATGTGGTGGATTTTATCAGAAAAGATGATTATTTCTTTGCAAAATCTTCTCTCGTGATTATAAAAACTCTCACATTTGGTTTGAAAAAACAAATTCCCTCATATTTCCCCTATGCGTCCGCCATCTACATTTGAGCTCTATCCCGTGTAGGGTAGTTGCACGGGTTAGCTTTACCTGGGTAAGTGTCATTTTTTTATATGAAGTTCTACCCAAACCTGCACGGGATAAACACAATAAAACGTCCCTACTGTAGATAATATGGTTAGGAGTATCCTCAGCGTGAATGCTTCCATCTACTGTCACTGTCCGCGACAAATATCCGAAGAGAAACTCTGCTGCTTGTCCAAGAAAATACACGACAACTTAAATTCCGCTTGTAACAATTTATTTGATCTATACAGATTGCAAGTTCGAACAGGAATGAAATACATATAACAGTAATTTACAGTGACTAACAAAAATATGAATTTTTGACAATTGATTTTATTATACAACAAATGCTGCGCAGCAGGTGGCAAGAAGATGAACTAAATAGTGCTGCCATACTAATCCGTGTTGCCACAACACCACACTTGTGGCGACCATGGACACCACTTCTACCGTAGCGCGGCGCTCGGATCAGCGAGGAGTCTTTTTCGACATGACAGCTGCGAGCGCGCCTTTCCATTCCATTCTTTCTTGTTCTGTCAAAGAGACATATGTAAATTGAATTGTGTAATTATTTTCGTGAAATATAATTTAGTAAGCCTTGTTTGTAACCAAAGTGGTTTTTAATCAACGTACAAGGCGGTAATTCGTGCTGAATTACCAAAGCGCTTTATTGGTGACCCCTAGTTTGCGAATTTCGCGACCTGCAGCAATTTTCGTGCACAGACAGGTTCAACATAACCTATACAAACGCACGTATCTTTTCACAAAATTCGAATGTCATTGGACGGGGACACTACCAGCATGTCAACCCCGCGTACACCTTTGAACGCCAAAACAGGCAACATTCTGCTGGAGTCCCTACAGGAGCCTGCAGCGGAAGTGCTACATACGCCCAAACTGTACATACAAACTGGGCGAGCACCTGACGTCGCAACCGGAGAGGACGTAGCCTTGATCGAAAACTTTAAACTGCCACCCTTCTGGCGAACGGACCCGACATTATGGTTTATCCAGGCTGATGCTATGTTCTACGCCAATCGAGTCACTTCCGACAATACCCGCTACTATTCGATTACCGCGGCATTAGATATTGAGGTATTACAACAAGTGACGGACATTATCCGTTCGCCACCGGAGTCGGATAAATATACATCGTTGAAAAATGAGCTAATTGCACGTTTCTCCGACACAAAGGAGCGGCAGCTCAATCGACTGCTAACTGGAATGGGATTAGAAGGCAAAACTCCTAGAGTTTTGCGGGAGATGCAAAACCTGGCTCCGACTGATCTGACACCAGACATTCTAAAAACGCTCTGGATGAAGCGTCCACCAACAAACATTCGGTGCGTTCTGGCGGCACATGAAGATTTAGAGCTCGGCAAGCTTGCTGACATAGCTGACCGCGTTTCGGAGAATAGTGATCCGGCCTTCCTTCTTGCAACGTCGACAGAGAAAAATCACGATACACCCTCATCAACGAGCATAGATCAAAGATTAGAGTCTCTTGAGAAACAAATGCGTTATTTGGCTGTACAAGTCAAACAACTGGCCGAAGGAATTGAGCATGATAGAAAGCTCAAAATTATGCGTAAGCCAACATCAACGGGATCATGCTTTTACCATACGAAGTTTGGTAGTGAGGCTAAGCGATGTATAGAGCCATGCTCATTTCGGGCCAGCAAGCAGACGGGAAACTAGAACGGTTGCCTTCCATCACCGGAGTGGGGGACAACTGCGGATCAAGTCCGGAACATCGACTCCATATTTTAGACCAACTTTCACAATTAAAATTCCTCATCGACTCCGGCTCGTCAGTCTCGATCTTACCCCGCCGCTTTGCGAAACAACCGCAACCTCAAACACAAATCCTGTTTGCGGCCAATAACTCGGAAATTGCGACCTTTGGAAAGCAATTATTGAAAGTTCACTTAGGCCTTCAACGACATTTTGCCTGGCATTTCATCGTCGCCAACATCACAACCCCAATCATAGGAGCAGATTTCCTCTCCCACTTTGGACTGCTCATCGACCTCAAACACAGTAGGCTTATCGACACTGTCGCATATCAATCCAACATCGGTTCATCTGATCAAGTTGATGACTTTCGGACGTCCATGATGAATATGTCCGCCGATTCCTTGGGTCCAACTGAAACCCTCAACAAACACAACAGTTCAACGGACTCAAAGACACCATCAACCGACGGGAAAGCGACTACAATCAACAAGTCACCCATCATGCAAGCGAAACCTACTAGCAAATCAACTGCCACGCAAACGATCACCATCATCAAATCAACCGCTGTGCAAACGACGAACACCACGTCAACTGCCACGACAACGATTAACGATGTCCTGTCAAACGATCAGCAATCAACCATACATCAACGGTTCAGTGCTACGTCAACGACAACAAATGCTTCAACTGCCATACCATCGAGAGCAACAAAAACCTTCTCAACAGTCAGCACGCAAACGAAGCCCGACACCACTGCTGTGTCACTTGCCACAACCTCAACAGCCACATCAGCGCCAACGAGGGCAACCAACGCAACTGCATCGGGATCAACGGAACAACACTCCAACGATACGACGACATCCAACGCAACCGCATCGGGATCAGCGGAGCAACACTCCAACGATGCAACGGCATCCACGACAACGAAAACAACTCCATCAATGACACGTCACTATATTGAAACAACTGGACCTCCAGTCGTCCAACGACCACGTAGACTAGCGGGCGACAAACTGCAAGCAGCTCGCACTGAGTTTGATTTCATGATCCAACAAGGAATCTGTCGCAAATCCAACAGCCCGTGGGCCAGCCCAATTCATCTGGTCAAGAAGAAACCTGGAGGTTGGCCAGTTTGTGGTGATTACCGCAGACTAAAGGTTTGTGTGGGATCATCGCTCAGCGATCGTAGTTTTGCATCCAATTGCGAGCCGTATTTAAATATTTTTTGAATGGTTCTAGTTTCCTAGTATCGACTATGGACTAAAGGAACATGTCTGTATAGAAAATATACCCATATAGTGCTCAAAACCGGTGGTTTCACTTCGATCGCTGAGCGATGATCCCATGAGTCGTCTCTACGAACACAAACCTTGAACGCGCAAACAATACCCGATCGCTATTCAATCGCTCACATTCATGACGTAGCAGACCTTTTGTTTCGTAAAACAGTATTTTCAGTGCTGGACTTATGTAGAGAGGGCCTACCACCAAATTCCCATGGCTGAATCGGACATAAAAAAGACCGCCGTTACAACTCCATTTGGAATCTATGAGTTCCTGGTCATGCCTTTCGGCCTCAGGAATGCTACGCAAACCTTTCAAAGGCACATGGACGGCATCCTTCAAGGACTCGATTTCGTTTACTGCTATATTGACGATATCCTTATCATGTCAGAGACGACGCATCAGCACAAAGAACATCTCAACGTGGTTCTACAGCGACTCAAGCAACATGGCATGGAAATTAACCACGACAAATCAGTATTCTTCAAACCTGAAGTCAACTATCTGCGCTACACCATCAGCAAAGAAGGTTGCCGACCTCCTCAAGAACGAGTGGCCGCCCTGCTCGACTACAAAAGACCGGACACCATTGTCGAACTACGACGTTTCTTGGGCGCAATAAATTTAGACGTTGTCTCCGCCAGGCAGCCCATCACCAGGCCTCACTGAACAATTTCCTGCACAACAGCAAGAAAAATGACAACCGTAAGGTGCCTTGGACACCAGAAACAATAGCTGACTTCGAATCCTGCAAACGTGATTTAGCAAATGCAGCCTTGCTTGCCCACCCGGACTCTGAAGCAGAACTTACACTAGTCACCGACGCATCAGATACTGCCATGGGAGCAGCACTAGAACAATTAAACGGTGACCAATGGCGTCCTCTGGGCTTTTTCTCTCGCAAATTAAGTCCAGCAGAAACGAAATACTACTACAACTAAGGCACTTGGATTCCCACCAAACAAAATGATTCGCCGGCGATCTGAAGACGATTTGCCAAGACGAGAAATTTGTTCGCCGGCGAACTCGTGTTCAGATCGCAAACAGATTGCCTGAGAAGAATATGGTACTACTATGGCGAATTGCCCCGGTGAACCGAAAGCAATACGCCAATATAATTCGAAAGCGATACGTCGCGGCGAACTAAATACGATACGCATTTACGACTCGTAGAAGTTTTGTCATTACGAAACGTAAATTTTGCATTTGGGATTCGTAGAAGTTTCTCCATTAACAATTTGCATTGATGATTCGTAGATGACTTTTGCCCGACCAGATTCGAATTGGTGTTTATTTTATTACATGTGAACAGTAGATAACTCGACAACTCGAAGCTGAAGGGAACTTTTATTTCGACTTATGGAAATTTTGAGGTATCGAGTTGAGTCATTGAGTCCAAATCAAAGAAAATTCGACATATAGAGTCCAGTCTTTTATAATTTAACTTCGAGTTATAGAATTGCTTTTTTTTTCATCATAATGAAGAAAAGTCTGATTCGAATTTTCATCGCCGCCGTGAATTATGCTCGAAAGATACGCAAATTGTTCGCCATGATGAAGAAAGTTCGTGCTGACTTACAATATTCTTCATCATGGCGTACTATTTACGTAAAATCTGACGATAGTTCGTCTAGTCGAAGAAAACTCGAATCAGAACTTTCACCACAATGAACAAAAGTCTGATTCGAGTTTGCTTCGACTTGACGAACTATCCTCGAATTTTACGCTAATAGTACGCCATGATGAAGTATATTCTAAGTCAGTACGAACTTTCTTCGTCATGGCGAATAATCTGCGTATCTTTCGAGCATAATTCACGGCGGCGCGTCGACGAAAATTCAAATCAGACTTTTCCTCATTGTGACGAAAATTGGCTACAGGCATTAAATAGCCAATAATATCCATCTTCTACGAATGGGCAATGCAAATCATTCACGCTTTGTAATGGAAAAACATCTACGAATCGCAAAGGCAAATAATTTAAGCTTCGGAATGACAAAACTTCTGAGTCTTAAATACGTATCAAATTCAGTTCGCCGCGACAGATCGTTTTCGGATTATATTGGCGTATCGCTTTCGGTTTGCCAGGGCAATTCGCCATAGATGTACCATATTCTTCTCAGGCAATCTGTTTGCGATCTGAAAACGAGTTCGCTGGCGGAAAAATTTCTCGTTTTGGCAAATCGACTACAGATCGCCGGCGAATTATTTTGTTTGGTGGGTATATCCCAATTCACCACGGAAATAATCCACATAGCAGGTGCACACAATCAAGTTGCTGATGCTCTCTCTCGAGTCAACACCATCAACATGCCGTTCACAATCGATCCTCACCAACTGTCCACGGCTCAACTGGAAGATGAGGAACTTCGTAACCTGATCAACAACGACAACACCGGACTGCAACTACAAAAACTGTCAATCGACTCGGCTACCGTTTACTGCGATGTCTCAACAGGCCAAATTCATATGTTTCGTCAACACTTCGAGAACAAGCCTTCGCTTCAGTGCACGGACTTGCGCACCCGAGCGGCAAAGCGACTCTGCACCAACTGCGGCAAAAATACATCTGGCCGAACATACGAAGGGACACAATAAAGTGGCCCAGAAACTGCATCTCCTGTCAACGGGCAAAAATCCAGCGACACACAAGGAACACGCCTATATCAATCAAAGTGCCCAACCAACGATTCGACCACGTCCACATCGATATTGGGTGAGGTTATAAAACATAACGTTCGCGTAAGGTGTCGCGTTTTCCGAAACGTTTCCTATTGTGTTCTGTAAACGCATAGATCCGGATCAGACTTGGTGTTACCATCGCCATCTCTCGGAAGGTGACAAATGTGACAATTGACACATCACAGCTGATACGCTTTGCTCGAAAATTAAAATTTCCAGTTTTAAACGAGATGCAGATACATTTTATTTTGATTATAAATAGTTTAATAAATAAATGAGGGCGGAAATGCACGGTTCGACGGCAGATTGTAAATTTCTGTCAATCAATCAAGCTATGCCTCGCAAGGGGGCGCTTAGGGGATCTGTTTGTAGGGAGAAGTTTCTGATCCGTAACGGCCGGTTGATTTGAAACGTTGCGCGAAACGTTGCGCGAACGTTGTGTTTTATAACCTCACCCAATGTCATCATGCCAACAGTGAACGGTTATCGCTACTGTTTGACGATGGTGGACCGATTCACCAGATGGCCAGAAGCAGCCCAAGTAACAATTTCATACCTATAATACTTCGTAAAATATTCTCTTCTAACGACAATAGGGGCACTCCACAGGGTATAAACACTGAATAATAGTCCAATAATGGCATCTGGCGCCGTTTTTTGATCCAATAGAACCTCATTGTAGCACTGAATTACGCTTCGAGAAAGACACACATCATGTGTTATGTCATCATTTTCTCGCGATTGCAAAAAAAAAAGAGAAAAAATAAAATTCCCGCAGGCAGCGTCGAACCAGCGATTGTCGTACGCCCTAACCATTCGGCCAACCTCACATATAGATAACATTGCTCGTAAACACTACAAGTGCTCGACACTTCTTTATCGACCCTTCTCCTATGCACCTTCTTCTTTATATGTCAATCAGTTGAAGCTAATTAAATTCACACATTCTTCAATAAAATACAGACATTTTCTGCGCTGAGATTATCTTAATTGATTCATAAGCAAACAAGGAGTGAGGAAATGTTGGTTTCAAGCAATATTTCAATGAATTCAATTCAAGAAACGTGGTATTCCAGAGCACTTCATAAGTGTCAATTCAGTAAATCACAAAGTCCATCCTTCTATAAAACTACGGTGAACAATTTATTGGATGACCATACGAATGTCACACTATAAAAATCACACCGACTGTGCTATAGAAGAATATAATGCATGTGTGTGAGTTAACTTAGAGAGACCATTGCATGTGTGTGCTGTATCATCCAATAAACACAAGAGTGGAGTATTTAAAGGAGTACGTTTTTAGGTTAACGTTTAGAGACAGTTTTATCGAAGTTTTATACCACCATCTTTAAATTTATTCCATAATGATGATATAAGCTTTCCGGAAAATACTTTAAGGATGTTTTATCGGATCAAAATATTATTTTAAGCGATGTCCCACGATAAATGAATTTCGTGGTACTATATGATTGCTACAGTATGGAGTGCTTATTTAAAGCAAACGAATTGTTGCTTGGGAGTTCCCCTCAAGGACATGATAGCAGACACGATTGCAAGTGTTTTTCAACATCTGGGTGGCTCGCTTTGGGACCCCGAAAACCCTCACTACCGACCAGGGTTCTCAATTCGAAAGTGCACTGTTCCGAGCTCTCACGAACCTAATCGGAACCCAACGAATTAGAACAACACCATACCATCCCGCTTCGAACGGAGCTGTTGAAAGATGGCATCGCACTTTCAAAGCGGCACTCATGTGCCACCACCCGTTGTCTTGGATCGAGATGCTACCGACGGTCCTACTGGGATTACGCACCGCTCTCAAGGAGGATCTAAATGCTTCACCCGCCGAGCTGCTGTACGGTGATCAACTACGCATCCCGGGTGAATTCTTCACGAACGAGGATTTGCCACCAGATCCGACATACTTCGCGGAAAAATTTCGAGAACACATGCGACTCCTTCGCCCAACACCGACTGCGCATCACAGCAAACGAAGCCTCTTCGTCCACAAAGACTTGTACACCTGCAGTCATGTCTTCCTGCGAGTTGACGCAGTGAGACAGCCTCTGTAGCCTCCGTACACGGGACCACATAAGGTGGTCAAACGAATCAATGACCACGTTTTCGTCATCCACGTCAAGAACCAATACCACCACTTCTACCGTAGCGCGGCGCTCGGATCAGCGAGGAGTCTTTTTCGACATGACAGCTGCGAGCGCGCCTTTCCATTCTTTCTTGTTCTGTCAAAGAGACATATGTAAATTGAATTGTGTAATTATTTTCGTGAAATATAATTTAGTATACCTTGTTTGTAACCAAAGTGGTTTGTAGGGTACTTACGTTCCCCGCTAGAGGCGCACTCGTAGCATCGAAGTAAATCGAAACGTCATCTCATTTAAAATTTAGAACACTCTCGCTCTAACCACAGTCGTGTTCAGTCGCGTTTATAATCGTCAATAAAGTATTTTGTATTTAGTGAAACCTTTGTGTTTTTATCGACACTTTTGTGGAATTGGTCTAACTTATCGACTAGGCCTCCACAAATTGGTGACCCCGACTAGCAACGAGCACCCCGACTAGCAACGAGCACCCCGACTAGCAACGAGCACCCCGACAAGTGTGAGCACGTCCAAACTTGTGCAGAAACGACAATCACGCCAGCAGTAGCGAGCGTCCCGAGAGCCGCGAGCGTTTCAACAGCCACGAGCGCCCCATTAGCAACGAGCACCCCGACGCGACAACGACGAGCATAATTGGTTGCCCCGCGTGCCAACACAGGAGCACCCGCGCGCCCCATCAACCACGCATTATTGCTGCGCACATACATTAGTGCACTTCAACTTTACAAAATGGCCGACGAGGACAAGTTTTCCGATGCCGTGAACGAAGAGAGCAGTGACGTGTGACGTCGTAGGCACATCAAATATGGCCGCTGAACAACTTTGTAGTGTTGCCGTGTTCAGAATGCCACCATTTTGGCGTGCACGTCCGAGTATGTGGTTTGCGCAAATCGAGGCGCAGTTTCGAATGTATAAGGTTGTCAAGGACGACGCCAAGTTCGATAAAATCATCAGTGACCTGGATCCCGACATATTGGCTCAAGTCGCAGACATTGTGGAATCGCCACCAAAAACAGGCAAGTACGATGTGTTAAAAAAGCGGATTATTCGCACATATGCGGTGTCAGAGGAGATGGAGATCCGTGAACTCCTGACCGGTGTCGAGCTTGGAGACCAAAAGCCGTCTCAGTTCCTGCGCGCCATGCAATTAAAAGACGGTACAAAAATTTCTGAAAACGTTTTGCGTTCACTATGGTTGCAAAGGCTTTCACCGAATGTTCAAGCCATCCTCACAATTGGCGAAATCTCCGACTTGTCGCGCCTCGCCGAAATGGCCGACCATATAATGGAAGTGCGCGAAATAACCAGTGTATCCGCGATTGCCACCTCGACACCCAACCCCATCGAGTCTGTGAAAGGGGAGATTCTAGAAATCCGAAGCGCCCTGTCGCGTCTTGAAAGGAACCGCGACAACAGCCGCGTTCGTAGTCGCAACCGTAGCCGTCCCCTTCGAATTCGCGCACAGAATTTTCGCGTAATCCTACAAACGGGTTGTGTTATTATCACGCGAAATTTGGATCTGCCGCTCGAAAGTGCAGAACGCCGTGTACGTGGGAATCGCACCCACACAAGTCGGAAAACTAGAAGCATCGTTGTCTGGTCAGGCGGATAATCAACGATGCCCGCATACGACGCCTGTTTGTACACGACCGAGCAACGGGATATCGATTCCTAGTTGACACTGGTGCGAATATATCAGTGATTCCCCGTTCTCGTCACACCCAAAAACAGAGCGCGTCCAACTTTAAATTATTTGCCGCGAACGGAACCCCAATCAGTACCTACGGCTACCGTGTATTAGATGTTAGCTTAGGACTTAGGCGTTCATACAGGTGGAGATTTTGCGAGGCTGACGTATCGCAACCGATTCTAGGCGCAGACTTTCTGCGATGCTACGCACTAATTGTAGACATTAAAAACAATCGCCTTATTGACCCAAAAACGAAACTGGTTACCGAAGGTCAGCAAGCCTCCACGATTTCTGACTCCATATCCACCGTCACAAATAATTGCAAGTTCCGACACCTGTTCAAAGAATTCCCCGAAATTACCAACCCGTCGTGTCAGAGGGAAGGCAAACGTCACAATGTCAAACACAACATCGTAACCACCGGTCCTCCCGTCGCAGAACGACCGCGACGCTTAACACCTGAAAAGCTGCAAGTAGCGCAACAGGAGTTTGACTACCTACTCCAAAAAGGGTTTTGCCGTCCATCCGACAGCGCTTGGGCAAGTCCGCTACATCTTACCCCCAAAAAGGACGGGTCGTGGAGACCGTGTGGTGATTTTCGCCGCCTGAACGCGATAACATCCCCAGATCGCTATCCGATGAGACACATTCAGGATATAGTTTCCGGATTGGCTGGCAAGCGCATTTTTTCAAAAATCGACCTCCTTCGCGCCTTTCACCAGATTCCCATCGCGGATGCAGACATTCCCAAAACCGCCGTCATCACGCCGTTTGGGCTATTTGAATTTACTGTGATGACGTTTGGCCTTCGGAACGTAGCCCAGACGTTCCAGCGGTTTATGGACGAAGTCCTAAGAGGTCTCGATTGCGTTTGCTACATAGACGATATTCTGGTAGCGTCCGAGTCGCCTGAACAGCACGTTGAGCAGCTACGAACAATTTTCCGCCGACTTAGCGATTATGGAATCGTCATCAACGTATCAAAGTGCATCTTTGGCGTGGAAGAAATTGAGTTTCTTGGCCATCAAATTAGCGCCCATGGAATTCGACCACCACCATCCCGCCTCGAAGCCATCAGAAACTTCAAACGTCCGACAACTGCAAAGGAATTGCGACGTTTCCTCGGAGTTTTGAATTACTACCGACGATTCGTTCCTGACGCTGCTAATCTCCAAGCCCCACTACACGATTGCTTGCGCCGTTGCAGAAAGGGAGATAAAACACCTATCCAATGGACGCAGCCTACCGAACATGCATTCAACGCTTGCAGAGACATCCTCGCGAATGCCACTTTGCTTGTCCACTATCAGCCGAATCAGCCTCTTGCACTATCGACAGACCCAATGTTGCAGTCGGATCCGTTTTGGAACAACTCCAAGGTGATCAATGGCTACCAATAGCCCACTTTCAACGAAAGCTATCAACAGCGGAACAAGCCTATTCCACCTATGATCGCGAACTCTTGGCGATTTATGCTAGTATTCGCCACTTTCGTCATCTCTTGGAAGGTATCAACTTCGTGATAAAAACCGATCACAAGCCGCTAGTGTTTGCGTTTTCGCAGAAATCGGACAAGACCTGCCCTCGCCGCCAGAGACATTTGAACTTTATCTCGCAATTTTCTACCGAAATTGTGCACGTACCCGGAGATACCAATACAGTTGCTGACACACTTTCCCGTCTAGACGCCATTTCATTCCCGATGGTTGTCGAAACAGACGAATTGGTCAACGAGCAGAAAAGTGACAACGAACTACGTGAGTTTCTTTCGAACAATAGCCGTTCTTCCTTGCAGTTGCAGCCTGTCAACGTAGGAAGCGGAAAAATTCTTTTCTGCGACAAATCGACATCGACTATTCGACCGTTTGTTCCAGAATCCTTGAGGAAGCGAATTTTTGACACGTTCCATAGCAAGTCACATCCCGGCTATCGTCGAAGATTGCGAGCTTTGCAAAAGAAATTCGTTTGGCCCGACATGCGAAAGGACGTACGACTCTGGACCCAAAGGCCGAAAGTCAGCAGACACAACAAGAACGAGTATCAAACCTTCGATGTTCCTGACAAGCGATTTCATCAAGTACATTTGGACATTGTTGGTCCACTTCCACCGTCTCGCGGATATAAGTACTGTTTGACGATGATGGATAGGTATTCGCGCTGGCCGGAAGCGACACCGTTAGTCGACCAATCAGCTGAGTCAGTTGCTGAAGCGTTTTTCTCCACATGTATATCGCGATACGGTGCACCCAGTATAGTGACGACAGACCAGGGTACGCAGTTTGAATCGGCGCTGTTTACATCCCTTTCGAAGTTGCTTGGATGTAAGCGAACGAGAACATCACCGTATCACCCTGCATCAAACGGAGCGCTGGAACGATGGCACCGCTCTTTCAAAGCCGCCATCATGTGCTATGAGAGAAAAGACCACTGGGTCGACGTACTACCGATGGTATTACTAGGTCTTCGCACCAGCGTGAGAGAGGATCTAAACGCGTCTTCTGCCGAAATGCTGTTTGGCAGTTCTCTTAAACTGCCTGGCGAATGGTTTTTGGACGACAACAACGACAGTGATCCCCAGCTTTTCTTGAACAAGATTAGGCATCACTTGAGGGAGATCCGTCCGAAACCAACAGTTTACCATACCAGCAGAACACCGTTCGTACACAAAGAACTAGCCAACTGTTCTCATGTGTTCGTAAGAGTCGACGCCGCACAGTGCGTTGTGCCATAGGCAAAAATAAAAAAATTGACTATTTTTCCCCGGAATCAAAGTTAGCCAATATCAAAGAGAACATGTTGGAGTATCCGAATATGTAAAAAGAAAATTTTTATTTTTTCGTTTTTTTAGTAATTTTATGGACTAAAGTTGAAAAATATAAAAAATTCAAAAAAATAGGTTGGACTTTAACTTCGATTTCCGATCTTTTCGCAAGTTTTTGGCAATCATAATGATATTTTTTAGAATAAGTATGTTCCACTAAAACTCTTCAGATAATTTTTTTTTCTAAAAATCTTTTAATTGAACAAAAAATGTAAAAAAATCATTGAAATATGAAAAAAAAACTTTAAATTGAGATTAAAAAAACGTCACAAAACGTTTTGGGGGGTTGATATTTTCCGAAAGATACAAGTGTTTACTTTGATTTAAACTAGTATTGATTTGCCTTTTTTTACGCAATTGGCATTTTTACTGAACTATTTCCTTGAAAAATGGCAACTGGGCTATTTCTAAAGTCACTAAAAGTGATAATTTTACCATAATATTAAGCTTTTACACACTTTTGCGATAGAGGAGATAATAAATTTCAAGCACGAACAAAAAAAATATTATAAATAATTTTAATTAATTAATTAAATCAAAAATTTAATTAATTCAAAAATATGTACCTAAAAAATATAAATACATAATGCATATGGTTTTCTATGGAATTTGATTTCTGAAGTCCAGTGTAAACCATATCATGTAAAAATATTTATAATAATATAATAATAAATTGTTATTAATTGAAAAAATCGTTAAAAATCTATAAATTACGAACAAACTTTCAAAGTGAGATTTAAAAAATACGCATCGAAAGATTTAGAGTAGCTACAATTATTTTTGCTTTTTTAATGTAATTTGTATTTTTATTCAGCCAAATTTATTAAAATTTTTCGATAATTTTAAGGGTACTGGCGAGTGGTCAAAGCATCAATAAAGAAAAAAATGGGGACCTTCTAGGTCACACCAAAGGGTTATATTTAGAATTATACCCGTGTTCATTAGTTTGCTCAAGGTTCTAGTGCACGAAATTGAGGTAATTGATTCTTTCCATTTGCCAATTGGAAATTTATCTGAGGATGCTTAGGAGGCACTGCATAAGTAAGTTACAAGGAATCGATTGTCTCACACTTGTAAGTTTTCCAGAACCAGTTCCAATAAGGATTTAACGCGAATGCTCCTCTTAACCCCGGACCCTTTCCTAGCGTCCCTGCGGACTCCAAAATTTAAGAAACAACATTATATAGACGCAGAAGTCAATTCATATATAAACCAATTAGATTATACTTCCCATTGCCAATTTTGATGTAAGTTTGCTGGATTTGGAAAGCAACGATGAGTCAGAATAAATTATAAGCATGTATTTTGTTAATATTGTTATTCTATAAAATAAAAAAATAAAAAACGAAAAAAAAATGTTTTATCGAAACACGACTTCACTGTATCACTGAATTATTTAATTTTTTGAACCACTACTATATCTCCAAATCGCAAAACCCCGTTTCTTTGAAATTTATATATTTTAAATAGTGAAACTTGAGCAATGTCAGAGTGACAAAATATTAAGTTTAAGTTTGGGTTCTTGAAAGATATTAGGCATTTTATAAAGCCCCCAAAAATGGGTAAAATTCATAGATTTCTCTCTCAAATATCTCAGAGCTCAGTTGTTCCGGGATAATAATTTTTTTTACCAACAAATGTTTATTCTTTACTTTAAATAATAGCCAAGTTTCAAGAAAATTGGTTAACCGGTTACCAAGTTACGATTTTTTATATTATAGCCTATCTTTATACCATTTATCTTCCTCACATTTTTATCAATATCTCGAAAATCCATTATTCATTAATCTTGAATTTTATACAGAATTGAGAACCTAACTAGCTAAACACCACCAAATTTCATAAAAATCGGTAAACGCGTTCTTAAGATATTTATTTTTGACCACCCGCTCCATACATTCGACGCACTGTGCGCCGTCAGAAAATCGTTAGCTCAACCGTTTACTGGACCTCACCGCGTAATCGAAAGATTGTCAGCCGTACTCTACAAAGTTGACATCAACGGTAGACAAGTTAACGTCTCGACCGAAAGACTGAAACCAGCTTTCTTAGCAATTGAGCCCAGCAGCGAGTCAACTACTTCTTCAGAACATCATTCTTCGAGACATTCACCTGAACATCCATCTGCACCCAGCACACAAGTCCACCCGACACAGGTACATTCACCCGAAGCATCAGCTGACATCAACCAACCATCGATGTCAGAACCCAGCCCGCCTTATCGTGTACAAGAAGCATCACCAAGACAAGCATATTCGCAACACCGAAGTCCTGGATATTCTACACCGACATCGAGGCGAGTTTCGTTTGCGACCGCAAACGATGTACGATATTTTCGATCATCGGATCCACCGGCAGCGCATGACCACACGTATGCGCTTCCATCACAGCCGAGTACGCCACAACGCAGACAGCCGACGAGTACACCGAGAACATCATCAGCTGTTACACCAGTACCAACATTTGTTCGACCGCCCAACCTGCGAGTTTACCCGCCAGCCCGTTCTCGAACTCGACCAGCTGCTGACGATCATCGTGATGTCATCAACCGACGTCATCACTAAGGAGTGGGTACCTGTAGGGTACTTACGTTCCCCGCTAGACGCGCACTCGTAGCATCGAAGTAAATCGAAACGTCATCTCATTTAAAATTTAGAACACTCTCGCTCTAACCACAGTCGTGTTCAGTCGCGTTTATAATCGTCAATAAAGTATTTTGTATTTAGTGAAACCTTTGTGTTTTCATCGACACTTTTGTGGAATTGGTCTAACTTATCGACTAGGTCTCCACAGGTTTCTAATCAACGTACAAGGCGGTAATTCGTGCTGAATTACCAAAGCGCTTTACACTATATACATGTGGCGCCATCTAATATCGAGTAGATGTTAACGATCTATGGTATTTTTAACTTTTAAGATGTTTTTTTTCTAAATAATTAAGGACCGACAAGTGTTTTTAATTGACAGACATTCCTCGGAAAATTATAAACTTTCGATTGAAACCTCAAATTATAGAGTTTGCGATTTTTTCCGGCTAACTGGGCGTTTTACTTAATTTGATGTTAATTATATTACAAAGGTTCGTCAGAGCCCTGAAAGTGACCGACAGGAACGGACAAATGAAGGATTATCGATACAAGTAAAAAAAATCCAAATTAACCCCCATTTAATATCTTTTTTTTTATATTTTAATTAAAGACCGACAAATGTTTTCAAGTGACCGACAATTACTTTTAACCGATTTACTATCGATATAAAATATAGAAGTCCAAATCCGGAAACATGATTCCGCCAACTGGGCATAACTAAAAAACAGTTGCAAATACGAGTAATTAAAAAGTTCCTATTAAATATGTCTAGCAAAAAAAACATAAATTTACTTTAATACATTAAAAACAATTTTTCAAATTTATTTGTATTAAAAAAGTCGCATTAATTCGCAATTAAATTTTCGGTTGATTTCATGCGTTCAATTGGCGAGTTACATAGGTATAATTATATCCAAGTGTAAGTTTATAAAATAGCTCGTGTTTCCTTGTAATTTTATTATGAAATATCGCACAAGATATTAGGGGCTTATTACTCTCTGTTTGATTCTAAAAAAGAAGAACAGGAAGAAGAAGCGTCTCTGGGTACCTCCCTGGGTCGCCAGACGCGAAGAACACGGAATTGCTACGAATTTTTATTTTGACGTTTAGATATGATGATAGGTTCTATTTATAGTACACTAGGGGGCTTCGCCCCCTGTTCGTTACGCTCGTCAACCCCTAACCCCCCGCCCGTGCCACCCCCCACGACCCTGCCCGCCACGCCCCGGCCCCTGCCCAGCCGCAGCCAACGTCTGCTCCCGGCTATGAGCTGACGTGCTCGCGCTGCGCGCTCGCAGCACTGACTGACTGCTTTTCGTTCTTGCATGCTATACTTATCGACATTCGGGATTCATCGTAGCCAATCAGAACATTCATCAGATTTTTCCATTTCCGAAGTTAGCATTTTTATATACATGGATTATGATTTTTCAGTTGATTTCCAGCAAAAAAGTTGTACGGAACATACCCCCTCAGCTTAACCCTTTAGCTGCCACAGACATTTAAAGATTATTGAAAAAATCATTTTCTTGCACGACTTAAAGCCTAATATCTCCAAAGCTAGACCAGCTAGAATAGTGAAATAAAATGATTATTACAGCCAACAAATTTACCTGTGAAATAAAACTAACCACACTAAAATCGGATAAGAGGTTTGGTTTTAACAGAGCTTCAAAGTCAAATTTGCGTGATTTGACCCAAAAACAATCTTTTTTTACGTCTCAATTTTCTCCAACTTCTGCCAAGGTGAGGTGCTTGTACGATTCTTTTAAAAATTGGCGCATAGTCTTACGTTTATATCTTTCTTACATCATTTTGATCTAGCTCTATTACTTCTAACAGTTTTTATACGTTAAGTGTAGAAAACTAGGGTTAATTTTACCTCGAATTCAACACAATTCAATTCACACTGTCCCTAAAGATCTGCAATTGGTAAAATCTATTCAAAGTATGTCGAAATCGAGCCAAAATTAACCCTAGTTTTCTGTACTTAAGGTACTAAAACGGTTAGAAATAATAGAGCTAGAGTAGAATGATGTAAGAAAGATATGATCGTAAGACTTGGCGCCAATTTTTAAAAGAATCGTACAAGCACCTCACCTTGGTAGAAGTTGGAGAAAATTGCGATGGAAAAAAAGATTGTTTTTGGGTCAAATCACGCAAATTTGACTTTGAAGCTCTGTAAAAACCAAACCTCTTATCCGATTTTAGTACGGTTAGTTTTATTTTATAGGTAAATTTGTTGGCTCATTTTATTTCACTATTCTAGCTGGTCTAGCTTTGGAGTCGTGCAAGAAAATGATTTTTTCAAAAATCTTTAAATTCCTGTGGCAGCTAAAGGGTTAAGCTGAGGGTATATGTTCCGTACAACTTTTTTGCTGGAAATCAACTGAGGAATCGTAATCCGGTGCGTTTATGCGGCAGTTTCCGGACACCCTGTATAGAAGGATATGATAATGGGAGAATTCACATTGTAAGACAAAACCGGACGGGTAAACTTGCAAGACAAGAACCATCGTTCTTACAATCTGAATTGCACAATGCTTGTATGCTGGCCACTACAAAAGCCCTCGCCGTCCGTTTATTAGCACAAACAAACACCCGGCGAGAGCTTTTGTAGTGGCCAGAAGACAAGCATTGTGCAATTCAGATTGTAAGAACGATGGTTCTTATCTTGCAAGTTTACCCGTCCGGTTTTGTCTTACAATTTGAATTCAGCCAATATCTATTATGAAATGCCATTACACGGTCATATACAGGGTGTCCGGAAACTGCCGCATAAACGCACCGGATTTTGATTCCTCAGTTGATTTCCAGCAAAAAAGTTGTACGGAACATACCCCCTCAGCTTAACCCTTTAGCTGCCACAGGCATTTAAAGATTTTTGAAAAAATCATTTTCTTGCACGACTCCAAAGCTAGACCAGCTAGAATAGTGAAATAAAATGAGCCAACAAATTTACCTATAAAATAAAACTAACCGTACTAAAATCGGATAAGAGGTTTGGTTTTTACAGAGCTTCAAAGTCAAATTTGCGTGATTTGACCCAAAAACAATCTTTTTTTCCATCGCAATTTTCTCCAACTTCTACCAAGGTGAGGTGCTTGTACGATTCTTTTAAAAATTGGCGCAAAGTCTTACGATCAGTTTTCTACACTTAACGTATAAAAACTGTTAGAAGTAATAGAGTTAGATCAAAATGATGTAAGAAAGATATAAACGTAAGACTATGCGCCAATTTTTAAAAGAATCGTACAAGCACCTCACCTTGGCAGAAGTTGAAGAAAATTGAGATGGAAAAAAAGATTGTTTTTGGGTCAAATCACGCTAATTTGACTTTGAAGCTCTGTAAAAACCAAACCTCTTATCCGATTTTAGTGCGGTTAGTTTTATTTTACAGGTAAATTTGTTGGCTGTAATAATCATTTTATGTATTTCACTTTTCTAGCTTGTCTAGCTTTTGAGATATTAGGCTTGAAGTCGTGCAAGAAAATGATTTTTTCAAAAATCTTTAAATGCCTGTGGCAGCTAAAGGGTTAAGCTGGGGGGTATGTTCCGTACAACTTTTTTGCTGGAAATCAACTGAGGAATCATAATCCGGTGCGTTTATGCGGCAGTTTCCGGACACCCTGTATATGATAATACATATTTCTATTTCATAATAGATATTATAATAGAAATATGACTGTGTAATGGAGCCCTTAGGAGCATCAAAATAACTGTCGATGAAATTTTGATTGCAAAAGGAGACTCTCATGCAAAATTTCCCGCCACTTCCTTTCAGAAAAAGTATTGTGAAATTGCAACATCTAGAATTACGGTTATCTCTGACCGCCCTGTGCACTGATCCTTTAGACAATTTTGTGGCAGGTTGACGGTTATCTCTGACCACCCTGTGCACTGATCAGGGAAGAGGTTCCGATGATCCTTTAGGCGATTTTGTGACGAGTCCGGCGACACCTCGCTCCGCCAAAGGATTGCGGATATATCGACGGATTTTCGAAGTAGTACGAAGTTGATAGTGAAATTGCTGTGGCCGACATCCAGGTTGACGAGTCCGGCGACACCGACCGACAAATGTTTTCAAGTGACCGACAATCACTTTTAACCGATTTACTATCGATATAAAATATAAAAGTCCAAATCCGGAAACATGATTCCGCCAACTGGGCATAACTCTCTCTAGGCCAGTCATTTTAGGTCGCAAAAAATAGCTCGGCTCTGGCTTTTTGGGATATTGTTAGGGTAGATACCAGAAGTGTACCACCAAGTTTGCAACTTCGAAGAACCTGTGCTAACCCCGTGACCCTCAAAAAACCGCAAAATGTTCTGACTTTTTTCATATTTTTATTTGTAATTTCCAAAAGATTTTTAAAGCTAACAAAACCTTCTTTAATTGGAGTCCACCTCCAGCTTTGTAAGTCCAAAGGATCCCAAGATACAGCTTTAAAGTGTTTTTTGTAAAAAAGTTCGAAATTGTAATTTTAGTCATCTTCCGAACTAAATATCGGCTTAAATGCGCATTCTACGGAGAAAGTCATGTGACACGAAGTTTATGTCATAAACCAGTTACTTAGCTGTATATATGTCGGAACGAATGGAATCGGACCATGGGGTGATAGGGCTGCCCCTGAAAATTAGGTTCTTCTAAGATTTTTTTACTTATGTACCAATTTTACCCAAACTTCACCCAAGTGTATTCCTGGTTAAGCCTAAAAAAAATCTAGGCACGGATGAAATTGGAACACTACGTCATAGGGCTGTCATACAAACCAATCCCTGCAAATTAGGTTCTTCTAAGAAAAACTTTTTTCTTTATGAACGAAACCTCACCCAAATGTGTTCCTAGTAAAGCCTCAAAACATATCTAGGAATGGATGGAATCGGAACATTACGTCATAGGGCTGTCATACAAACCAACCCCTAAATATTAGGTTCTTGTAAGATAAACTTTTTTTCTTTTTTAATCTTAACCAAAATTCATCCAACTGTGTTACTCGATTAGCCTCAACGCATCCAGGAGCACCTTTTAAAAATTACAAACCAAAATATGAAAAAATGAGAAAATTTTGAGGTTTTTTAGGGTCACGGGATTAGCACAGGTTTTCCGAAGTTGCAAACTTGGTGGTACACTACTGGTATAGCCTAAGAAAATTGGACCAAAATATGGCCATCGAACGGCAAAAATCCTACATCGGAAATTTTTTTTGATTATGTTTGGGGATGGTCCCGAGATGATGGCATAAAAAGTCCCAACCGATCGGGGATCCACAACCTTAAAAAAAGGGGGGAAAAGGGGGCATTTTTTCGTTTTTTTGCGATTATTTAAAAAACGGCAAGAGATACACAAAAATGGTCTGAGGACGAAAAAAACTACATAAAATTTCCTTTCAAATGATATAAAACACATAAGAGTTTAATTAAATATTTCGGCGCTAGTCTAACAAAATAAGTTAGAATATTTTCACTTTAGACCTTTGTTAAACGCTCCATAACATTTGAAAGAATGCTAGTTCAGCCGTAAAATTATGTATAAGTATTCAAAATAAGTCCAAAATCATTTAACGTAAACATTGAGTCGGTCCGGTCAAGGACCCCCATTATCTCCCCATTTAAATTTGTCAAAACGGCATGTCCATAACACCCCCCAAAATTGGAGCAGAGTGCTAAATTTTGGTTTGTTGCGATTAGAGGTCTTAGTCACCCCACCCACCAAAAAACAGCTTATTCGGATAAAAACTAAGGGTACCTCCCATACAAAGTGACTCAAGACAACTTTGTTCTACAGTTTATAAAATGAGTAGTACGTAGAACAAGCTCCTGATGGGTCACTTTGTATGGGAGATACCCTTAGTTTTTATCCGAATGAGCTGATTTTTGTTGGGTGGGGTTACTATGACCTCCAATTTCAACAAACCAAAATTTAGCACTCTGCTCCAATTTTGGGGGAGTTATGGATATGCCGTTTTGAAAAATTTTAATGGGGGGATAATGGGGGTCCTTGACCGTAGCGACTCAATGTTAACCTTAAAATGATCTAGAACTTATTGTGAATACTTACACAAAATTTTACGGCTGAGCTAGCATTCTTTCAAAAGTTATGGAGCTTTTAAAAAAGCTCTAAAATGAAAATATTCTAATTTATGTTCTAGTCTAACGCCGAAATATTCAATTAAACTGTATTGTGTTATAAAATATATCATTTGATAATTTTATGTAGTTTTTTCGTCCTCAGACCATTTTTCTGTATCTCTTACCGTTTTTGAAATAATCGAAAAAAAAAAAAACGAAAAAATGCCCCCCTTATTTTAAGGTTGCGGACCCCCGATCGGTTGGGACTTTTAATGCCATAATCTGGGGACCATTCCCAACCATGATCCAAAAAAGTGTCCGATGTAGGATTTTACCGACCAAATATCCAATTTTTATACCCTATACCCATAAGATAGTATAGGGTATATTGTTTTTGTTACGACGATTTATGTAACACCTCAAAGGAACCACCGGAGGTATGGCAAAGTATATATATAAATGATCAGGGTCGGTCCCTGATTCGAATAAGCCATGTCCGTCTGTCTGTCTGTCTGTCTGTCTGTCTGTCTGTCCGTCCGTGTGTCTGTCAGTTCGCACGATAACTCCCGAAATAATGAAGCTATCGTTTTGAAATTTTGGCCAGATGATTGTTTTGATAAAAGCTTGGATGGTATTGAAAATGGGCCAAATCGGACCAAGGGTTCCCCTACCTCCCATACAAATGACCCCTCCGTGATAGTTTAATTCGGTCATATTTTCGACAGAATATTGCTTGCGACCTGAAATTTTCAGCAATGCCTAATTGTGACATATACTTGAAGTTGGTGTAAAGTGGGGAAGGTCTGACTACCCCTACCCCTACATCCCCTACAAAGCAATATTCAGCCATATCTTTTGATAGAATGCCGCGAAAAACTTCAAATTAGTATCAAATGGTAGCCGTTGGATGCCTTGATTAGATAATAGAGATGTGCCAGGTCCGACCCATCTACCCCTCGCTCCCCTACAAAAAATATGAATGTGAATATTTTGGGTTTTGCGTGCATTCTAGGTCTGTACATGGGTATAGGGTATATACTCATCGTGCTATTCGCACGATTAGAACTCGGTCTCGTTCTTAGACTAGTAGCTATCCTAGCAATATCCCAAAAATCCAAAGCCGAGCTATTTTTTGCGACTTAACGCCTTAAATTTCGGTTTATTGACTGGCCTACTCATACAAAATGGAGTTTCGATTTACCGCTACTTCCTTTTGAGATTTTTAAGTTTTCTCGGTCTTTAAACCTTCTCGAGCGTAAGACGAATTAAACAAAAACAAAAAAAGAATCGTTCAAATTGGTCCAGTGGTTTTCGAGTTTAAACCTTCTCGAGCGTAAGACGGATTAAACAAAAAAAAAAGAATCGTTCAAATCGGTCCAGCGGTTTTCGAGTTCATGCGTGACAAAGAAATCACGTACCATTTTTCATATAAGAAAGATTTATGTTGTCAAAGAATATATGAAGCTTGTATGTATGTATCTGAGAAATTTTTGCTGAATTGTTTCAATAGTTTTAGAGTGGCAATAGTAAAAGGGGTTCCAAACTACATATAGATAAGTATTCAAATTTACTTCGTACTAAGGAAAATATAATGACTTAAGCACGCGTATATTACTAAATTCTAATGAGCTTCTTATTATGGATGCCAAAATACGCCGTGGTTGTTCTGCAATCTCCTTGATATATTCATTAAGGCACGAATCAAATAAAATGCCAAGATCTTTTTTTAAACTCACTTGATTTTTGCAGAGTATTATTTAGATAATACACGTTATCAAGATTAGCTCGGCCTCTATTAAATATAATTAATTGGCATTTGAACAAATTAAGCACTAATAGGTTATAAAATAAAATTTGTTTAGATTATTTTGAAGTATAGAAATATCGTTAGAATTATTAATTGCTTTGAGCATTTTGCAGTCATCTGCGAACAATAGAAATTCAACATCATCGGAAACATCATTAATAAAAAGTAAAAATAGGAACCTTGAGGATGTTGGAAAAACCTGATTTGAGCAAGTTTGATTAATGTTCATAATCAGGGAACGGTTTCTTATGCAGTTACGTATCCAATTAACCATTGGTCCACCGAAGCCAAAGTTTTTCAGTTTAATTATTAAGAGGTCGAAATTGACTTTATGTTGTTGTTGTTGTAGTAGCGGTGCAGAAAGGCGTGAACCGCTGTGTATCACGTTCTGTGTTGAGGACTAAAAGACGACTTGTCGGGTATGTGTCTCTTTATTGACTAACTCACATCTCAAGTGCATGGTTGCACTCTAAATACAAATACATGAAAGTTTCTACTAATGTAAAATATTATAATATACAACATCTCCTTTTCAATAAACAAAATAAAATTCAAATTAAATTCATTTGTTTGTTATAATTCATTTTTTGGATCTTGAACCAGAGGCTACATCACCGAGTTGTTTTCCTGATCGCAATTTAATGGGATTATTAATATGTTCTTGTTTCTCTACTACTCTTGATGCGATATCCTGTGTCAAGTCAGACTTATCTAAAATCACATCTCTCATATTTCTACGGTATTTCGTGTTTGCAGCATTATCCCCAATAATGACTGATCTTGGTTCTTTAGCCTTACTCAAAATCCTACCTTTCCTCCATTTATCTGTAGGAAATTTCTTGAACCACACAGAAGTTTTGGGTTTTATCTCTAATCTTTTTTCGCATGTTGGTTATATCTTTGCTTCATCTTCTCCTGATAATCTTCTACATATTTCTTATACATTTCATCGCTAATTACCATAGGCTTAAGTTGAGCTTTACTGGATGGAATTCTAGTGTTCAATTTCCTTGACATTAGGAGTTGTGATGGCGAGTAAAGTAATTGTGAGGTTGATCTTAGACTCAGTAAACCGAGATACGGATCTGTTTTCGATTCGTCACACTTACTCAACATCTTTTTCACCGTTTGTATAGACCTCTCAGCTAGCCCATTAGATTGTGGGTAATGCGGACTACTCGTCACCTGATCAATTCCCCAATTCAGCAAAAAATCCCTAAATTCCATAGAGACAAATTGTGGTCCATTATCGGACATCAAAGTTTTCGGAATTCCGTGGCGAGCAAAAATCGACTTCAACTCAAGTATCACATTTTTGCTATCTAGTGAGCGTAACCTCGCTATTTCTATGTACTTCGAGTAATAATCAACAACCAGTAAGTATGCTTCTTTTTTCCACTCAAAGATATCACACCCCAGTTTCTCAAATGGCAAATCCGGTAATTCGTGTGTTAACAGCTCATCCTTTTGATTGGATCGTGTATATTTTTGGCATGTTTGGCAAGATTGTATCATGGTTTCAATTTCAAGGTTCATCTTTGGCCAAAACACTAAACCCCTTGCCCGTTTTTTGCACTTCTCAATGCCAAAATGTCTATCATGGATGAACTGCAAAATTTTTGACCTCATTGACTGTGGTATGATGATGGATTGATTCTTAAATACAATGTCATCAATAATATGAATTTCGTCTTTGTAATTCCAAAAGGATTTAACTTCCGCACTGACTTTGCTCTTGTGTTGAGGCCATCCACCCTTTACTAACCTAATCAATAGCTGAAGCTCCTGATCATGTGATGTGGCGTTTTTAATTTCTTCTAGTTTATGGTCTGAAACTGCTAAGCTTGATTTTAATAAACCGACGTGTACTTTAATATTTTTATCTAGCCTGCTTTCTTCCTTGTGTGAAAGTGGAGCTCTGGACAATGTATCAGCCACAACTAGATCCTTCCCTGGTTTGTATGTAACTTCAATATCATATGCTTGCAACTGAAGCATCATCCGCTGAAGGCGAGCAGGTACATTAGCCAAAGGTTTTTTAAACAGTGGCAACAATGGTTTATGATCAGTTTCTACCACAATCTTCTGACCGTAAACAAACTGATGGAATTTTTCTATTCCGAAGACAATTGTATAGAGCTCCTTTTCAATTTGCGCATAGTTCTTTTGGGAGTCAGTCAAAGTTTTTGACGCGAATGCAATCGGACGACTATGTTGTATTAAAACTGTGCCCACTGCAAATTGAGAAGCATCACAAGACATTTTTATTTCAACCTCCGGGTTAAAAAACGATAAAACTGGTGGGTTTGTTAAAAGCGACTTCAGTCTTTTAAAAGCTTGTTCGTAGTTAGAATCCCACTGAAATGTAACACCTTTTTTCAATAGCTTACGAAGAATTGCAGTTTCTTCTGATATATTTTTGACAAATGGTGAGAAATAGTTCACCATTCCTAGAAATCTTTGAAGATCTTTTACACAATTTGGAGCCGGAAGTTTTTCAATTGCTTCAATTTTAGATCTGTCTGGACTAATTCCTTCTTCGTTAAATATGTGACCAAAGAACTTTACTTCTGTTAATCCGAAACTACACTTTTTTTCATTAAGTTTTAAGTTAGATTCTTGCAATCTGATAAGTACTTTTTCCAATTTCATATTATGTTCTTCAATACTTTTTGCAAAAATTAGTACATCATCAATGTACACAATTACATCTAGATCAAAGAGAATCTCCGTCATAATACGGTGGAAAATTTCTTGCGCAACTTTCACCCCATATGGCAAGCGTAAGAACTTATACCTGCCAAATGGTGTGTTAAAAGTGCACAGATTGGAACTTTCTTCGTCCAGCTGTAACATCCAGTACCCATTACTGGCATCTAATTTAGAAAAATATTTAGCTCCCGTTATTTTTGATTTTATATTTTCAATTGTGGGTATTGGAAAATGTTCCCGAAGTAATGCCTTATTTTAATTTCTGGGATCAAGACAAACCCGCAGTGACTGGTCTTCCTATTCCACTAACACAATAGAGTTGACCCAGTTAGTTGGTACTGTGACCTTTTCAATTACACCCAAACTTTCCATTTTCTGAAGTTCTTTTTGAAGACGCTCATGAAGTTTAAAAGGAATTCTACGCATCTATCTATAACATCTATAACAGGTTCGATGTCTTTGTTGACTTTCAGATTAATTTTGCCTTTAACACAACCAAGACCACTGAATAAACCGCTATACTTTAGTTTCATGTTTTCCCCGAATGCTTTTAACTTATTACATTCAATTTTATTCATACTAACTTTAATTTTGCTCTCTTTTTGTCCACTATGAACCAGACCATATTTATTTAAATCGTACTTTCCTATGACTGAAGGTGCATTTTCATCTACCACTACGAAGTCCATTGACATTATTCCACTATTCTCACTAATCACATCAAGAGTGCATTTTCCTATTACTTTGATTTTGGAACCTCCGTATGCAGTTAAAGTACCCATATATTTATCTAATTTTAATTTTCCATCAAAATTTATAAATATGAAAGTATTTACCGACATGACATTCGCCTCTGCTCCAGTATCCAATTCCAATATTGTTTTACGACCATTAATAGTGCACTGCTTCATAAACAAAGATTTTATACCGTGGCAATTATTATTTTTTATAATACCTACAAACAAATAATCATTTAAGTCCGAATCACTATTGTCATTATTATCTTGGAAAGAAAAAGATTTTACTTGCTTGCTTTTACAAAACTTAGCAAAGTGATTTAGTTTAGAACATTTACGACATTTTACCCCCATAGCTGGACACTTTGTGCGATGTTCGATTGCTCCACAGCGCTGACACTTCTGATTTCGACTAACCTGGTGTTCTGCATTACATGCAATTTTCTGATTGGGATGTGTGCTGGAAACTGGTTTATCAGTTTTTCGATCAAACTTTTTCCAAACATTGGGTCGGTTAACAACATTAATTTGATTCCCAATTGCAACTTCTGATGTCGACATTTCCCTGGCTTGACTTTTGCTTAGCACATGCGACTTAGCTTTGACTTCGGCTTCTGATAGTTTCAGATCTCCGCTTTCTAGTAGCAATCGACGTAACTTATCATCCTGTAAGCCTATTATGAAAACATCTCTGACCATCGAATCGGCATCTTGATATTCGCATGACTGAACTAACTCTTTTAGCGTTGTTAAGTATTGCTCAATAGTTTCTGCTGACTTTTGACGTGACGACAGGAATTTGTATCGCTGAAAGATTATGTTCTTTTTGGGTTCAAAGTGCTCATCGAATGCCTTAAGCACATTTTCGTATTCCGTCTTTGACTCGACTGGAAAAGTATTGTGGATTTTTACTCCTGCATCGCCTATGCAGTGGAGTAAAATCGCCAATTTTCTCTCATCATCCTCTTCCTTTAAACCCATAGCAATAATAAAGTTTTTAAATTTCTTTGACCATAATTCCCATGTTTTAGCAAGATTTGGTGCAGAGAAATCCATCTCTTCAGGCATCTTGAAGAACTCCATTTTGCGGTTGTTTTTCGAATAACTTGCACCAAACTCGTCCTGTTCAGGTGTCGGTAACTGTACTTCTGCGGTAAATGAGATTTGTTCAGGTTTTGGAATCTGCACTTTTTCGGGAAACAAGTTCTGGTCAAGCTCTGGTAACTGCACTTCCTCGGTATCACTGTTGAAATCCGTCTCGCTCATGGAAATTTCGACACTGATATTTTATATATTATACTAATGTAAAATATTATAATACAACACTGTGCATGTCTGTGGAAGTACTCTATGTTTCGTCGTCGTTCTCGCCTATTGTCTCGTAGCAGCTGCAATAGGGTTGTCCCCTAGCGCCCTCGGAGTGAGGTTAGTGGGTGCAGCGGGGCATCGGAACAGGTGGTCCACATCATGGGGCGCACCACCGCAGCTCGGACAAATGTTCTGAATGTCCGGGTCTATCCGAGATAAGTATGAATTTGGGCGCGAGCAAAAACCCGACCTAAGCTGGGCTAGTGTCGCTCTTTTGGCTCTCGGGAGCCTAGTCTCCTCAGGTGATATAGGTGGTGGGTCCATGGGGATGAGTCCATGGTTTCCTTTGATGTGAAGGCATTATTCCCAAACACGCCGGTTAATCAATCCATCTACCAACTCGAGCGATGGCTGAACAGGTTTGGTAGCGACTCGGGATGGAGGAAGAAAGTCAAAATTTGTGTAATGCTAGCACGGCTATGTATGAATGAGAATTACTTTACATTCCGGGGTGCTTACTACAAGACTACATCTGGAGTAGCAATGGGAAACCCACTCTCACCGCTACTTACAGAGATGTTCATGGCGTCAATCGAGGAGGATATTGAGGCTAAGGGAACCAAGGGTATGGCTTAGATATGTCGATGACGTGTTCGCCATAGTTAAAAGGGATCAAATTGACCAAGTCCTCTCTAGTATTAATGGGATTCACCCAAGAATTGCATTCACTACTGAGATGGGAAAAGATGGAGCAATACCATTCTTTGACTTGATGATTCTCAATAACAATGGTGCACTAGAATTTGAGATTTATCGAAAGCCAACTGCTACCCAGCGAACAATACTAGCTACATCAAACCATACACACTCCCAAAAAATGGCGGCATATAACAGCATGGTCCACCGACTGGTCACTTACCCCTTATCAAACGCGGGGTTTACCAAAGAACGCGAGTTCATAATAGACACCGCGATAAAGAACGAGTATAATGCGACTGACCACAAGGAAAATAGGATCAATTGCGAGGATTGCCAAAAATGCTACATAGGGCAGACAAAGCGATTAGTGACGACCAGATTCAACGAGCACATGACGTTCCTTATATTCTTTTCGGCTTCCCTGGTGTTTGTTGGAATAGGTAGCGCGGTGAACTTCGTCGTATTGAACGTAGTGAAACCCTCCCAATTTGCCTTTTTGTGGTTGATAAATGTACGCCGTTCTGACGTCGTCAGTTCAGCTGGTTTATCAATTTTGATAAGTATGGGGAGGTGATCGGATTGGAGGGTGATAGTTGTCTCCCAGCGGGTTTCACTTATCAAACTAGCGCTTACAATAGTTATGTCAGGAGAACTATGGCAGGCACCAGCGACGCGTGTAGACGAAATTCCATTGAGTGCGCAGAAGTCTGATGGGTCTAATTTGGTCGCGATATCTATACCTCTGGCATATTTTGCGAGAAGAGAGTGCCAGAGTTCGTGATGGGCGTTAAAGTCGCCAAGTAGGATCCTATGCTGTCCTGTGAGGAGTGGACCAATATAGAACTTATAACCAGAGCCACAGCTGGATGCTGGTGGAACATAGATGTTTATAAGTTCGATATTAGTATTGCCGGATTTAACGGCAATAGCTTGCATTTCCGCCGTGCCGTCGTTAAAACGAAAATCTAATACACTGTATTGCACGGTTCTGTGTATTAGAAATGCAAGCCCTCCTCCTGGATTAGGACCCTGCCTGCCGACTCTATCGCGCCTCAAAAGTATGTAATCGCCGCGGATATTGAATTCGGGAGTTGAAGGTTGGAGCTTTGTCTGCTGAAATGCCGCAATCAGAATTCTGCGTGTACTCATGAAACGCTCGCTGATCTTCTTGCAGATGCCATTGCAGTTATACTGCAATATGGTGAGTGGGGTGTACACTGCTGCGGGGGGTGCAGGTGGTGGAGAATTGGCTCTGGAGCTAGGGCCAGGAATGACCGGAGATGGTGGTAAACCATTAGCTTGTGAGCTAGGGCCTGGGGAGGCTGGGGCCGACCCGTATTCAGACACCCAGGAGCAACAAAAGACAACTTGTTATACTGACTCATTTTTTGTTAAGCCGGAGCAATAAAAATGACACCATTCTCTACAGCAGATACATCTCAAAGACCTGGCATTGCCGAAGATACGTCGGTTGCATACACAACAGATGTAAATTTCAGGACCTGGATTAGTTTCTATGCCGGCGCGGATTAATAGAATTGAGAGCAACCGCGCTGAGATGAAATGCTCCCAATTTGACGAAAAAACACATAGAATACTTCCACACACATACACAGACATACACAACCCTCCTGCATCGAACCTTCACAGCTCTTGCCATGGAGCGGTTTTGTGGCAACTCATGACCGTTTCTCGTTGGTCCGCCCAGTAGAGGCTTGAAGCTCCCGTATGGCAGCGAGGCTGCCATTGGAAATGGTCGCCAGTAGGACCACAAATTGACTTTATCGAATGCTTTGCTAAAGCCTGTGTATATCGAGTACACCGATCGATTTCTTTGAGTTTCGGAGATGTAGTTTTCGTAAGATATAAGATTTGTGGGCATAGATTTACCTCTGCAAAAACCGTGTTGATTACAAATTATTAGTCGTCGAACAAGGGAAGGTTAACACTCGGTTACAACACCTCATAAAAGATATACAAGCATACCTCGACTTAGGACGCTAATTGGTTCTATGAAAATGCGTCCTAAGTCGAAAACGTTGTAACTCGAATAACCATATTGCACGTAGGCAAGAACACGGTCAAAACTGAAAACTCGGCACTTTTTAGTTAATCATAGTGTTATAAGAAAAAAGAGCATTTAAAATAAATATGCATGTACACATCAACACTAACTAATTTGCGTAATATTTTTCTATCCCTACTTGGGCTCTCTTATTGGGAAGTGGCGAAGACTTCGGGCCAATTTTTATTGTGAAAGTATTTAGTAGGGATGAGCATCGAACATCGATGTTTCGAAAACATCGATGTTTTTGGTCCGATGGTCGATGTTTTTACCATCGATGGTTTTGCGTCGATGTTTTTCACCATCGATGGTTTACGTTTCGATGGTCGAAGGTTTTCACCATCGATGGTTTTCAACTATCGATGTTTTTTTCCTTAACATATTTTTTTTTACAACTCAACTTATAAGTGTATGCAAATACCTGCAAACAGCCCAATCAGAAAAAAATGTGAATCCATCGTAAAGGCCTGAATAGAGATCGGGCGGAATGAAAATGAAATTTTTGTCCGCGGCGATTTTCTCAATGAAAATGCATACTTACTGTCGTGGAATATGTGGTAAATGATGGGGTATTCCATAAACTAAAATCCGAGAATGGTTTCACAATTTGTCTCTGCCATTTTCTGTGTTATTTTTCGATTCCCCGGTCATTAGATAATTTCCGCGATGAACTCGTCGTGGACAGTGAATCGGTTTGACGTTTGCAAAACTCACCACGCCCGACGGAGAATATGCTACAGAGTCGACTCATTTTCACGTTGAAAATGCATTCGGACAAGGGGGAAATTATTTTTCTAGTTATTTTTAAGATGATTTAGGCCGTAAAACGCCTTTGCAGCAATTTTCGAAGCTAAAATTTTAAATTCACCACGGTTTTTATGCCGGTTCATTACCGTTTCATTTTCATTCCGCTCGAACTCTATCCGGGGCTTAACATACAACATGCAATCCATCTATCGTGAACACTGTACACACAGAAAGGAGTGTCTTTCTTTATACGCCCGGTAGGGCACAACTTCCAAATGTGGTTTCGCCCTGGAATAGTTTCAACCTTTGGTCTGGGCCAAATATCAGTGTCCTAAGGTTTAAGCGGGCCGCAGAAGAAAAAAATTGAATACGCGTATTGAAACCTATGTAATTTGTAATTTAATCTCAGAATGTTTCATTTAAGATGTGACTATTAATCTAAGTCAAGCTTCCTAGGGATTACGTCCTATAGAAATTACATCTTTTGAAAGTGCTCTTCAAATAAATTGGGAACGTTAGATAAGAAGTTAAAACGACAACTTTATTTGTGAATTAATTTCCGTTAAATTTTGGACAGCTGATCCGAACATTGTGGAACCGGTCATAAACATCCAGAGGAAGCCCAAAACAACCTTGGGAGCGAAAATTTTTAGTCTGGGTTACATCAAGTCCGGTCAGAAAGAAAGGCTCAAAATAGACGTAAATTGGTTCTGTGATGAGGTGTAAAACAAACGCATGTACCAGTAAAGCTTAATAAGCTAAACGGGAAAAATTCTGTACTTGGGCTGAAATGGCCATATTTACAACATTTCACGTTCATGTGATTTCCTCATCAAATATACGATTTCGGGGCTTTGGAACTTCGTCCCTCAAATAAATATCAGCCCAAGATGTTTTTGTCCAATAACCTGAAGGATGCGAACGCGAGTTATAGTGCAACGTGCCATCAGATAGCTAGCAAGTTCCTTTAATACTAAAAAAAAAGGACCGAATTTCGGAACAAAACAATTTCACGAAAAGGCGTAACGTTTTCTTCCACAAAAAAGGGATGCCTTAAGTAAATGTAACTCAAATAATCGCCGGCGATTTTTTTAAGCGTGCATAATCCACCGACTTCTTGGCGAGTTTTAGTAAATTGTTGAAATGAGTTCAATAGTTCGAATTTGTGCTGCCGTACATTGTCTTAATTAAGTTCTTCGACCTGGCTGCGGTCCGCGAGTTTGATATGTCTGCTCTATGCGGTGGGTTCTGGCAACGCCATCTAGATATATTATAGCCGCAACTCAGCTGGACAATGCCGTCATAGTTTAGCTCTTAAATTTTTTATTTACACGAACAAACAACAAAAACAAGTAGTGACGTAATAAAAAGCAAAAACAAAACAGTGCAACATTGGCGAATATAACCTAAAACTATAAGCTGATTTTGACGTCTAAGATTCTACATTGCGGCCTTAATATCTAGACAGCGTTGGTTCTGGGTACGATACGAATGCAAAAAAACTCAAGAGAGTTATATTCTAGTGTGTGGGGGAGGCATTGAATGAAAACCATAATCAGCTTAATATTTGACATTAAAGTGATTATGTATTTTTTTTAGTAGTCAAAAAACTAAAAACATCGATGTTTTTGGTTCGATGTTTTCGTTTCGATGTTTTTTCGATGGTAACCATCGATGTTTTTCTTTCGATGCTCATCTCTAGTATTTAGGCAGAATTCTTTTTTCCTATCTAACAATTTAATTTAGAAAACACTGGTACTTATAGAACACTTTTTATTATTCGTTGATGTGATTGTTTTATATTTAAAGAAAAAATCTCATTCTCATCAATAATATATAGTTTTTGATACGATTTGAAATATTTCCGAGCACTGGGATGGCAATTCCTTGACCTTTTCCGATGCGTACACATCACAATTTGCAAAATTAGATTTTTTAGATTATTATGTACAACCAACAAATTTACCTAAAAATAAAACTAAACACACTAAAATTGGATAAAACACTTGGTTTTTACAGAGCTTCAAAATTAATTTTTTTGTGATTTTACCGAAAATCAAATAATTTTCCCATCTCAATTTTCTGCAACTTCTGCCGAGGTGAGGTGCTTGTACGATTCTTTCAAAAATTGGCGCGCATAGTCTTGCAATGATATCTTCCTTACATCATTTTATTCTAGCACCATTATCTCCAACAGTTTTGGCAGGGGCGGCCGGTCTAAGTGGGCAGGTAGGGCACTGCCCACCCTACAAAGTGCTAGCTAAAAATAAAAATAAAATAAAATTTTTTTCTTAGAACACAATTGATTCACTTCGGTGCCTACATGCATATCTAACTTAACGTAACGTAACTTTCCTTAAAATGACAATAGCCATTCATTAGTACTTAATCACGATTAAATTGCCAATATAAAAAACTCCTCTCCTCTACATAAGCGAAAGCTCATATTGATATCAATTGAATAATTATTATAAGAAGCGCACGCGTGAATCACCAACCATTATGTACATTGCATTGCGCCCACTCATACTTCCTTCATGTATCTGCTTATCTGCTCATCATATCAACATCATCATCTCAACTCAACCTATGGGCAGAATGCCTTTCTGCCCGCATGTACCCTCGGATGAATTAAGTATAGGATATCGTCATGTAGAAAATTTTGGTAACCATATCCTAACATGGGGTCGTCTTCACTAACACATTGACATCCACCAGTGCCCAGCAAAATCGGAAAGTTTTATATAAGTCTTATATTCGAACGGAATAAGACTTACTCAATAAGAGATTATTCAAAAAAGTCTTAGTCTTTTACAAGAGGAAATCCTTACTAAAAGGCTTACCTTAACATGGGGCATGTCATTGGCGGTAAGGTTTAAAGCTTTGAAGTTTCCAAATCTTGTATATACACCTGATTATAAGACTTATTTCAGAATTACAATAACTCTTATTTAAGGATTACAATAATTCTTATTTAAGGATTACAATAATTCTTACTTAAGAATTACAATAATTCTTATTTAAGGATTACAATAATTCTTATTTAAGTACAGGGTGGGCAAAAAGTCCCTTTCCTATTTATATATGTCATAACTTTTAAATAAAGTGATTAAAACCAAAAAAAAATATCGCAAAATGAGCTTTAATTTGTGTAATTTATTTACATTAGATCAGACAATGAACTTGTTGTAACATGACTTTCCAAATCGTATCATCTCGAAAAATGGTAACATAAAACGGTGGCTATTTTCGCCTGTTCTGACGGCTTCAGACTTTTTTCTATTGCACACTTCTCGAGTTTCTATGGGACTACCTCAACGAGAAGGGTTACGTCAACAAACCACAGACTTGACCGAAGTTAAAAGAGAACATTCAAACGGAAATTGGGCAGATCACACCGGTCACACTCCAAAACGTTATCAAAATGTCGTGAAAAGAGCCCATTCTTGCGTGAATTCTAATGGTGCACACTTATCGGATATAATTTTCCACACCTAATGTAAATAAAATACATAAATTAAATCTAATTTTACGATATTTTTTTTTTTTTTTGGTTTTAATCACTTTATTATAAAGTTATTACATATATAAATAGGAAAGTTACTTTTTGCCCACCCTGTATTATCTCAAGCATTATCTAAGGCAACTAAAATATATCCATTAATAAAAGGTTGAAATAAGTATTTTTTCTTTCTGTAACTCCTTGCTGGGCGATGGTGCATTCACTCAGTCATTTGTTTAATTTATACTATTTGTTTATATTTCCTATCCGCACATGTACTTTGACTACGCCGAGATTCGATCTCCGGACCCCAAGATTACTATCATCGTAGAGTGCGACTCAACCAAGTGAGCCACACAGCCATGTTATAAATAAATATTTGCAAACTGCCTTATGCCACCTGCCGGAAATGGCATTTACAGTAAAAGCTCCCGTGGACGGACACTGACGGTTCCAGCATTTTCGTCCGTCCACGGGAGATGTCCGCTTGCGGGAGAGGGTTACAAAATATTGCTTCTATGTGCGCATTAATTTATGCACACTAATTCAAAAGGAACATTATAACAATAAAAGTGTTGTGTCTATGTGCATGTGTTTTAGTTCTTTTTTGGTTTACAAACCTCCACGTACAATGCGCAAATGCACGTTTACCAATAAACTGTTCCAAGCTTTCATAGGGAAAACAAGAAAATATTAGTTTTAATTAGGGATTCCAAAAACCGGTGAAATGCTCCTTCCTAAGTTGTGTCTTACCCAGAGCGACCACTTGACCTAGCCTAGCATTGTTACTTGAAAGTCGTAAGACACTCGAGCGTTCGCAATGTCTTCTTTCCACAGACTTAATCCTCAGAACGTTAAGTAAAGCTTCTTCAAATTGGCAGTGTCGCCTGGTGTAGAGAACTTCGACTAAGTAAGTCTAAAGGAAAATCACGAATAGCTTTAGCTGGGAATTTAATTTTGCCTAAACTTGTAATAAAATTCAATTCGGAGTATAGAGCGCTTTAATCCTTTCAATATGACTCGCACAATAGGATCCCGTGCAATACATGCTCTGCTCCAGAAGCATTTCTTCCCGTATAGGCAAAACTTCCCTCCCAGGTGATCACTCTCGGCATCGAAATTAACGTGGAATGTCTGATGGGCCATAAACCAATCGAATTATATTTGTGTAATCTCCAGACGGTGATAAGTCCTTTAGTGGAAAATTTTGTTTACCAATAAACTGTTTTATGATGAACAGCGTTTTTAGTAGACAGAGCAGTTGGGACTTTGGCCGCAAATATGAAAGGAAATTCAAATTCCGGTTAACTGAAAAGTTGAATAGCCGACCGGGTTAAAAGACAAAAAGGCCGATCGGGTTGGTCGTCTGTTGTGGAAATATGGATTTTGGGTCTAACCGTCTTGTTTCTGTATCCCTATTTCAATACACAAGTGCAGGAGCCAAAAATCTTCAAAAACAAAACCTAAATGCATTTTTGTGATCGTATCCAGTTTTCATTACTTTCAGCAAGTCGACTAAAAATTAAATATGTGTCCGCTTACGGGAGATTATTTATGAGAAATGTATTTAGGAATAGTGTCCGTGTCCGGCCAGTAGAGCGTCCGGCTAGTGGAATGGATTTCGTTCTAAAATATGAAGGAAAAAATTGGGACTAAGAAAATTGTCCGGCTACGGGAGATGTCCGCCTGCGGGAGCTGTCCGCGAACGGAGCTTTCACTGTATATACTTACTAATAAGGCTTTTATAAGAATATATTAAATGCCTTAATTAAAGTATATTATAAACCTTATAAATAACTTTTCTTTCATTGATATATAAGCTATAGGGCAACTGGGAGCTTTCAAATAGTGTGTGCAAATTAAGTTTGAAATTTTGTCTTACATTTTGCTAAGAAGTAAGTCTTATATAATGATATGAATAAGATCTAATCACGCAAAGCTATTTCAGCTTACTGAATGCTTACAGTTCAGTACTAAGTAAGCCTTTTCTAAGTCTTACTTCTTCATAGACCTTACGGAAATTTTGCTGGGTGGATTAAAGGTATTATTTGAATGTGGGGGCTGCCACCTGACCGAATGAACCTTTTACCCTACTTCCTTGTACTCTTGTCAAACGAGGTCAATCAGCTGACATGAAAGTCAACAAGTGCGCTCAGATGTTTTGAAAAGTTGCAAACTCTTTAAAACTTTGCGATGAGTTTTATGTTTCATCTCCTGTACGTAATGTTTTTCAACTGTTAAATATCAAAAGATTACTTCACTTATTTTTCCCCTTTAAAATGTGATTGAAACACGTTTCAAAACTATTCGTTCAGGCGTTGAAACCTTTGATTTGCTAGATCATTTAAAATTGTTTGCAACGTTTCGAATTTGCTGAATGTTAGAAAAGATGAAAACGTCAAACGAGGTCAAGCAGCTGATTAAAAAACCAAAAAAGAAAACAACAGTTTGGTTACCCTCACCGACGCACACAGACAGCTTATGAGTCTGTCCTTTTCTAATTCGTCCATGCATGTACCATCAATCTAATCTATAGCTATTCCATAGCACATAGAGACACGATGAATCTTCTTATAGGGCCTGTCTACATGCGGTACAAGAACAAGATGATAACCGGTTTTTTTTTAGAAGAGATCGGTGTGGAGCAAGGCAAGGAAAAATTATATTTTCATATAAAAACCGGTTTTGTTCTCGCGATGTTGTTCCCCGTGTAGCTACACACATACGGTCAACGCATGCGCATTGAAAGTATCTGAACTGCACTTAAGGGCATGCCCAATACTACACTAGTAGGTATCCATGAACTTGTGCAACATTCGCGAGCGCGTGGTCCGTGGCGCTGTTCTAGTACTTAGATACTCGTAGCATGGCGCGTAGTGCATGGATACAATAATAAGGCCGTTTCGCATTTAAATTGTGCATGGTGCATTGTAGAGTATTTAATTTGTACGATTTTGTCAGATTTTCTTCCTTTTTTGAAGTGGTTTGGAGGCGTTATACTCGTACTTGTAGCAGTAGTGCATGATTATTGATTACGTTATCAACGGCCGTTTTTTATTATACACTAATCGCTTTTCTCTGATTCCCTACATTTTAGTGTTATTAATTACTATTACACCCGTAAGGGGGAAGATAAAGGTTGAAAGGCTTCGGCTAATTCCTATATCTTCTTCAGTTGTGGCATAACTGCGGACCCTTAGCTATGCAGGAGGAGTTTCATAGGAAAAGGACTTCGGCCAATTCCTATGCCTCTCTACGGGGCGTTACTTTCCCGCATTATCCGAGTAACCGCTGCGCCTGAGTGCTGCATTAACATCTGCAGCGTCTCAGGTTACTTAACGTGATAGGTGACAGAAAACATTTAAGTCAACCACTAAAGCAGCATCTTCGAGGCATGCCCATGATGGCCTTTACTCAACGATTAAACCCTATCATGGTTTAGCGATGTGCCGACAACTCATCCTAAGAAAAACTTCAAGTCAAGAAACCTGAAACAAAAGCCTCGGATTGGACGGATACAAAACAACGACGACCCCGCAAACGAACAACTGATTACTCTTTCGGATCCTGGAATGTACGCTCCCTGAATAGACCGGGGGCCTTAAGGGCCCTTCTGGATCAGGTAGAACAATACAAGCTGAGCATAGTTGCAATCCAGGAAACTAAATGGCTCAAAAGCGAGATTAACGACCTCAATTCGCACACTATTTTTACGAGTGGTAAAGAGGAGGGCAACAAGGAGTTTGGAGTAGCTTTCATCGTGAATAAGCAGCTCAAGGACCACGTTATCGGCTTCAAACCCATCAACGAGCGGCGAGTGCGATCCGCATTAAGGCCCGTTTCGCTAATCTCTGGCTCATTAATGCGCATGCCCCTACAGAAGTAAAAGAAGACGCGATTAAGGATGAGTTCTACAACGACCTAGAAACACTCTTCGACTCACTTCCATCAAACGACGTCAAGCTGCTGCTAGGAGACTTTAACGCCAAAGTCGGAAATGAAAGCTGGCATAGGGGAACTACTGGAGGTCATAGCCTCTACGACGAAAACAACAACAACGGTCAGCGACTTATCGACTTCGCGAGCGGCAGAAACCTGGTAATAAGCTCTACATGCTTCCCTCATCGACGAATCCACAAGCAGACCTGGAAGTCTCCAGATGAATACACCGTGAACCAGATCGACCACGTACTGATCAGCAAGAGATGGGCTTCTAATGTCCTAGATGTTCGATCCTATCGAGGAGCCAACTGCGACACCGATCACTATTTGGTGAAGACAACCTACAGGTGCAGAATCTCTTCGGTGCACCTAACGAGAATCAACCCTGCCAAGATCTTCGAGGTTGACAATTTGATTGATGATGCCACGGCGGCTGCGTATACAACAGCACTAGAGGAAAAACTGTCGCCCATGCTTGATGACATCAACAATTTAGGCATCCATGAGTTCTGGGAGGAGCTCAAAGACAGCATCAAGGGGGTCGCAGAAGAGGTCGTGGGCTATAAAGGCCGGCGCAAACGAGCAGACTGGTTCGACGACGAATGCAGGGCCTCGATTGAGGCGAAAAATGAAGCCTATCGCCAATACACACAACGCGCATCCCGAGCCAAGAAAGAAAGATATAACGAGCTTCGGCGAGTATCTAATAAGTTAATTAGACGTAAGAAACGCAAACATTTTGACGAGCAGTTACAGCAAATAAACCAAAGATTAGCCAGTAAGAACATTAGACAGGCGTACAAACTTATAAATAATGTTAAGAACGGATATCAACCCAGGACAAGCCTATGTAAGGACAAGGATGGTAACATCATCAGCGACATCGAAAGCGTCAACAAACGATGGGCCTCGCATTTTGAAGAGCTCCTCAATGCACCATCAACATCCCCCGCGGAGCCAGCTCTTGAGCAGTTAGCCGAACCAGGCCCTCCCGTTTTACCCCCAACAGTAGAGGAGGTGAGTCTTGCCATACAGTCGCTTCAAAATAATAAAGCGCCCGGCGCTGACGAGATCCCAGCAGAACTGCTGAAGCATGGCGGAACGTGCCTGACCAACGCTATACATGTGCTACTGCTGAAAATATGGAACGACGAGGAAATCCCCGAAGATTGGCGCAAAAGCATAATCTGCCCAATCCACAAAAAGGGTGACAAGCTGAAGTGTGAGAATTACAGGGGCATATCATTAGTTTGTACGGCCTATAAGATATTATCTAAAATTCTTGAAAAGAGAATTAATCCGTACGCAGAACGAATCATTGGCGAGTATCAAGGCGGCTTCAGACCTGGTCGATCAACGACCGATCAGCTTTTCACAGTGAAGCTACTACTCCAAAAGTGCTGGGAATATAACATCGACGTATACCAAATCTTTGTCGACTTCAAGCAGGCATACGACAGTATCGATCGAAGTGTACTGTACAACATTATGCTGAATTTTGGTATACCGGCAAAGTTAGTGCGACTCACAAGGATGACGATGACTAATACCGTCTCGCAGGTCAGAGTGCAGAATCGACTCACTGACCTATTTGAAACTCGTACTGGACTCAAGCAGGGCGACGGGCTGGCGCCGACGCTCTTCAACCTTGCTTTGGAGTATGTAATTCGAGCCATGAATATGGACAGCAGCGGAACGCTACTCATCAAGTCGACTCAATTAGTAGCGTACGCCGACGATATCAACATCATGTGTCGAAGGTTGGGTGATGCAGAAAGCCTTCTGCATAACCTCAATAACGCCGCAAAGGAAGTTGGACTACATATCAATGAAAGCAAAGCAAAGCAAAGCAATCGAAAACAAGGACGCCAGCAAATTCAAGCATCACAGTGGGGGACCTTAATATCGAGTATGTAGACAACTTCAACTATCTGGGTTGTAACTTATCAAAGGACGCCAACGAAACCGACGAAATTAAGCGACGGATTCAACTAGCCAATAAGACATATTTCTCGGTCCTCCCTATAATTAATTCGAAACTTGCGCACAGGAACACGAAGCTCCGCGTGTACAAAACGATCATCCGACCCGTGCTATGTTATGGCTGCGAAACATGGACCCTCACCCAAGCCTCCGAAATTTTGCTAGACCGATTCGAACGAAAGGTCCTTCGGCGAATTTTCGGGGCCGTTCGCGAGCGAGACCAATGGCGTATCCGGTACAACCATGAGTTGTATCAATTGTACGATGAGCTGGAAGTATCGAAAATCGTGAAGCTTCAACGTTTGCAATGGGCGGGGCATGTACAACGGATGGACGATAATCGCATGCCAAAGAAAGTGATGAACGCACAACGAATTGACGGAGCGAGGTTGCGTGGACGACCGAGAGCTCGCTGGGAGAACTCCGTAGGTGAAGACGCCCACCAGCTGCTGGGCTTCCGAAACTGGAGGACGAGGTCACGTAACCGCGACAATTGGAGGTCAACGATTCAGGCGGCCAAGGCCCGACGTCGGGCTATTGTGCCACATTGATGATGATGATGAATTACTATTATAAAATATTTAATTTGGTGATGGGATTAATATTAAAATCTTATTTATTTGATCTAATATGTATTTTGCTTGATATAGATACCTATTTATATTTTCTCCTCTATATGATCTGGAAGTTTTAAATTTAGTTTGTATGTACAGTAGAGCGTCCATTATCCGAACTAATGTCGACAAGGGGTGGTTCGGATAACCGAAAGTTCAGTTAATCGAATTTTCATAGAAACACTGGAGGATTGCCTAAAAGTTAATATTAGCGACAACCTGGAAATGTGTCAAACGAATAGCACTGAGCAAAAATATGAAATTCGACGGAATTAACTTCTATTGGTGAGAATTTGCTTCCTTCAGACACTTGATTTTTTAATTTGATTCAAAGCATTTCATATGAAAATAGCTAAATCGCTTCGGTTAATCGAATGTTCGGATAATCGACGCTCTACTGTACTTACAAAATGATTTTTTTTGTTGTTATGTTATTGCTTGTGCATGATATAGAAAAAAAAATCCCACTTCTATTCCTCACACCTTTTTCCTCCCCATGGCAAGGGATCTAAACCCTCCCCGCTAGCTCTTGCTGGGCAGTGCATTTTATTTGCATAATTGTAGAAATACATAGCAGCTTGAAACTATAACCTAACTTCCATATAAATTTACAGGAATTGTCTTTGATAAATTATTTACTCAGGAAGATTTGTAGGTATGTCCTGTTATTGTGCGAAAGAATGTTGGCATTGCTTTTAAAAAAATAATTTGAAGTAAACAAACTTTCGGACATAATGTCTCATCATAATTTAATATATCATTACAATTAATCATATATTAGGTGATCTGTTTGGGTTGCCTTTTCTAGCCTCAAATGAAAAAAAAAGAAAGAGTTATCCAAATTTGAATTACCATTAAAAGGAGCAGTGCTTAATATTTACTTATTGAATATAATTTTATTGAAATATTGTCGCGACTATTGCTGGTCCCTTTGAAAGGTAAATACTGGATTATTTTTCCACATTGCGACCGTGCCAAAAAAATTGGTGTAATATAGGATTCCGAACTGTAGCTATCTGTATGCATTTTCATGGTGCGATTGAGCATAACTGATTTGTAAAAAAAAACTTTAAACGATTCACCTAATACATACGTAGATACAACAAGCTTAAAAACATTAAAATGGACTGACTAACAAAGAGCACAACTTTAATGCATTAAAAAACAGTGTGGATATGCATGGATAGTATTCTTTCCTGATGGTAAATCTGCCCACCCGGCTCTGTACTTCACGAGCCGCCACTGAGTTTTGGTACGTTAAGTGTAGAAAACTAGGGTTAATTTTAGCTCGAATTCAATTCAATTCAAACTGCCCCTAAAGTAAAGTTTAAACCCTAGTTTAAAACTGTGGGAAATAATGGAACCAGAGTAAAATGATGTAAGAAAGATATGATCGTAAGACTATACGTACCTACGACTTGTAGGTACTTCACAAAACAATATTTGTGTGGGGTTTGGTTGGAATAAGTGGGCAAAATAAAATAATTACTCTGAAATTTTTTATTGTACGATTCCATTTGTTGGGAACTTTTTTGTTGCTTTGATAAAGACACATTAATTCAAGGTTTTGTGAAATTGGTGTAAAAAATGGTTCTTAGGGCTCCATTACACAGTCATATTTATATTATAATATGTATGTCATATGCCTAAGCCTACTCGATTCATTCAGTATAATTTTTTAGACGTGCAGGAAGCGAAATCAAGTAGGCTTAGGGATATGATAATATCTATTATAATATATATTACCAATATATGACTATGTAATAGCGGCCTTAGAAGAACCAAAATGGGGGGTTGGGTTTGTATGATAGCCCCATGGCCCCATGGTTCGATTTGATCCATTCTTATCTTCACGGCAGACATAAATACAAGTTTTTCGCTCGGTGAACATAGTATGTAGTTACCTTAAAGCCGAAAACCTAAAAAATTTCACCCCAAGTTAGCTCACTTCTCAAGTCCGGGTACTTTTTAGTATGCTTACCTCCTAACTGCTCCAAACAAAACCCTGAAGAAAAAAATCGTCACCCCCATCGATGTTCTCTACCCCTCTTTTGTGCATTTATTGATTGGCCTACGGTGTATGTATTAAGCTTAAATATCAAGTTATTGTCTTTTTGCCTTTTTTGTCTTTATTTTAAATTGTAATAATATTTTCAATTCTCAATGCTCTTACCACATTTTAATATAACTGTTAATTAATTGGTTCGTTCCGACAAATAATTGAAATACGACGATCCTTTGTCACCTTCACATTTTGAAATTGTGATTCTTCGTCGCCAAGTACTTCGTGCGTGAAATTATATCTTGCGGAATTTCTATAAATAAATCGATTTTTTATACTATAAACAATAACTTCAAGTTGAAATTACCTCATTATATATAATGAACGCCGCTTTAATAACACATCTGCAAAAAACTCGTATTTTTGTGGAAATTCGTTTGAAGGGACCGAACGAGTCTCGAGGTTATTGTTTATTAAATTTTCCTGTTTATATTTGGTTTCGTCTACACGTCTTAACCGCATCACACAGTCTGATAGCAGACTTAAACCAGCTATTGTCGATCCGCAATACTGTAAAAATACGACAACTTGTAAACCAAATTCTTATTTTTGTAAAAAAGACAACTTCTAGCTACAGCGGATACAAATGGGACCTTTACGATGAAGTTACATACCGACCCGCCACCGCAGCGATCGACACTGAAGAAGTGAGTCGGTCCATTGCGAGCCTAGGTGCGAATAGAGTCCTCTCAGAGCACCCACCACCAATTTCGCCTGAGGAGATTAGGCTCCCGAGAGCCACCAGAGTAACACTAGCTCAACTTCGGCCGGGCTTTTGTTCACGCCTTAATTCGTACCTTTCTCGCATAACCCCGGACATCCAAAACATCTGTCCAAATTGCGATGGTACTCCTCATGGTGTGGGCCATTTGCTTCAATGCCCCGCTACGCCCACTGATCTTACCCCTATATCACCGTGGGAAAACCCTATCGCATCAGCTATGTTTTTGTCCCTAGACCTCACGGATACAAACATTGACGAACCATAACTCGTAGCCTCATAGATGCACAGTGATTTCACACCTTTCTGCACCGCTAGAAGAAGAAACAACAAATATATTTTCCCTAAGCTAATGCGTATTGCAAAAGCTGATAACGTTTTAAGACCGCTTCAACTTCCAACTTGTGTCCACACGGCCAACAAGTTTGATAGGATTTGTTGAGGTTGAATATCGTACGTGTGAACAGCCGTCCATTTTGTTATAAGTTGGATCAAACAAGTTGGATGCCGTCCGAACGTGCCTTAAGTCACATTAACGGTCATTTTTCCTCAATAACAATAACAGCCCCAAACCCACACCTATTTTTAAAAGAGGTAGCATAATGCTCTGTGGCCGTAATCGGTCGGTCGCCACTCTGTGTTTTGTGATATAAAGATTCACAGAGAAACGAATTTTGAAACTCGGCATGACCTGCCGCAAGTTTATTATCCAGAAGATGATAAGAAATATGCTTATCGTTGAATAATAGACTAAGATTCCGTTCCGTTACCATCCGTTTCGTTTGTCAAAATATTAGTGCAAACCACAATTCTGCGTTCCGTTCTGGCAGTTATCATACGTATACGACGAATAAGTATAGCAGTTTTCTAATTTTAAAATGTCTGAGTTTCTTGAAATGTCAGCATTGTTTTTCCATTTATACTTACTGTACTTAATGTACGGCTTCGATGAACTGCTCGTCATCCATATCCATATCCGTTTGTTACGCTTCTGAACTGTCAGTTTCCATAAAGTGAAGTTATATGATCCGTAAATGTTGAATTTGGTCAACTCTTCCGATCCGTTACGACCATTGTGTGCGTTTACATGCACAGTCCGTAAGGTCTACTTTGACAGCTGGACGGAATCATTGCGATTGGACCTTAACTATGTGGCTAGGAAGTGGTAGTGGTATGGCAGACAATTGTAGGTTGTAGCACACTACGAATTCAGTTGTCTTTGAATCGTTGTAGACTACACCCGGTGGTCGTCAACACACCATGCTCCACTAGGAGTTAGGGTAAATTAAGAAGCATAGTCTAGGGCTAAGTAAAGATGCCTTTGCTGGGCGCAAAAAAAAGTCTATGCCATGAATCAGATCTAGGTTATTCTATACATTCTTCCGACTCCCGGACTCCAACTATGATTACTTTCGTGTTGCTACGTGTCTACATCATTCTCACTTACGCGAGGTAGTTATCAAGTTCTTCTTCTTCTTCTTGTAGCGGTGCAGAAAGGTGTGTAACCTCTGTGCATCTATGTGGGTACGATTTATGGTTCGTCAATGTTTGTGTCCGTGAGGTCTAAGGACAAAAACATAGCTGCTGCGATAGGGTTTTCCCACAGTGATATAGGGGTAAGATCAGTGGGCGCAGCGGGGCATTCAAACAAATGGCCCACATCATGAGGAGTACCATTGCAGTTTGGACAGATGTTTTGGATGTCCGGGTTTATGCGAGAAAGGTACGAATTAAGGCGTGAACAAAAGCCCGACCGAAGTTGAGCTAGTGTTACTCTGGTGGCTCTCGGGAGCCTAATCTCCTCAGGCGAAATTGGTGGTGGGCGCTCTGAGAGGACTCTATTCGCACCTAAACTCGCGATAGACCCGATTCACTTCTTCAGTGTGGATCGCTGCAATGGCGGCTCGGTATGTAACTTCATCGTAAGGGTCCCGTTTGTATCCCTGAACCTCTCTCTCAAGGTCTCGTAAACCACGCCAGACATGTCGTGGTGGAGGAATTCGGTCCATGAGATGATTATTGGGATGATCCTCACGGTAGCAACCAACAAGATACTGTTTAGAGAGTAGGAGATTGTGATCACGTATTGGCATCAATTTTGTCTCCTGATGTAAGTGATCCTGGGCAGACATCAGAAGGCAACCTGTCGCGATGCGTAGAGCGGCATTTTGGCAGACCTGAACTTTGGACCAGTTTGTGTCACATAGACTATGTGTCCAAACTGGGGCTGCATAATCAGCGGCCGCTCGACCCACCGCTTTATAAGTAGCTAGCATGGTTTCTTTATCTTTGCCCCAGGTGCTACCAGCTAGAGCTTTTAGGTTGTTGTTCCTACTGCGCATTTTTTCACATACTGAAGCTGCATGATTCGCAGACGTCATCATGTTCTCTAGGTGAAGCCCGAGAATTTTGGGGTTTTTAACAGTAGGAACAGAATTGTTGCCAATACGTATATTCATCTCCCATCTGATGTCCTCCCACCAAGTGGTTAGAAAAGTCGCAGAGGATTTGGACGCAGAGATGGTGAGGTTTCGGCTTTGGAAAAATGCCTGTAATCGTCCTAGATAGCGATTAATTCGGAGGCGCATTTCATCCTTATCATTCCCTGTGGCGAGTACGGTGCAATCGTCAGCATAGGAAATCACCTCGATTCCTTCAGGTGGTGTGGGAAGGCCGGACATGTAGATGTTGAACAGAGTGGGGGAGAGTACCCCTCCCTGTGGAACACCTAATTTGATTTTCCTAAGCTTAGAACGTTTGCCTCGAAACTCGGTGAAGGAGTGCCGACCAGATAGATAATTGGCAATCCAACGGATCTCTTGTGCAGGAAGATGCATATTAAACAGGTTTGCTAGGAGCATTGAATGATTGACCTTATCGAATGCACTTGATAGGTCTATTGCCACAAGAATAATTCTGTGACAACGACTGCGTTGATTTAGCCCATCACGAATGCGTGTAGTGATCGCATCGAGGGCAGTGGTGGTACTATGCATCTTCCTGAAGCCATGCTGGTGAGGTTCTAGCTTCGCATGTGCAACAAGAGTGGGGTGAATAAGGGCCTCCAGCGTCTTTGCGACAGGAGAAAGTATCGTAATGGGGCGGTAGGATTCCCCGAGATTTGCGCTCTTCCCTGGCTTGAGACAGGGAACAATTCGACCTGTTTTCCAGATTTCAGGGATGGCAAGCGTGGACATCGACAAGTTAAAGGCGGCCGTGAGATACTCAATGGCTGGAAGGTCGAGATGTTTCAACATGGTCATCGAAATGCCATCTGGTCCGAGGGCCTTGGAGTTTTTAGCATTCTCGATGACTTTTTTAACCTGGTCCGCTGTAAAAGATGGTATGGTGTCAACATTCCGGCTGCGAATCCGTCTTCTAATTTTGCGCTTGAGGCCGTCAGACTTGGGATGTCCAATAAATTGTTTATTGAACAGGCTAGCACACTGAAGAGGATCGCAGGTTTTAGTGTTGCCAAATTCAATGGCGTTGTTGCCCTTTTCTTTCCGAGGATTGGAAAAGGCGCGGACGGTAGACCATAATTTGCTGACACCTTCATTGAGGTTACATTCATCGAGGTGCTGATTCCATTTCGCCCTCCTATAGTCTTTAACTTGTCGGTCAATTTCGGAGTTAAGCTCCTGAATTCTGGGATCATCAGGGTGAGCGCTTCTGATCTGATCACGTTCATCGGCTAATCTGGCGGCACTAGTGGGGAAGTTAGGCCGAACTTTCGGGATACGTCCTGCCGGAATAAAACGTGCCGCGGCTGTGGTAATGACGTTCCTAATATTTTTCTCGGCCTCATGAATGGTGATAGGTGATGTTAGCTCGATGAACTTCGCCGACGAGTAAGCTTTGAAACCATCCCAATCGGCTTTCTTGTGATTGACAAACGTTCGCTTCTCAGACTTAGTCATGTTCGCTGGTTTGTCAATCTTTATAATGATTGGGAGGTGATCTGATTTAAGGGTGGTACGTACTTCCCATCGGGAAGCAGCAATTAGGCTGGCACTGACAATAGTTATGTCAGGAGAACTACTGCAAGTGCCCACGACTCTAGTCGGCGAGTCTTTATTAAGTGAACAGAATTCTGAGGCGTCAAGTGATTCGGCGATAGTTATACCCCTGGCATTGTTGTTGAGGTCCGAATGCCAGAGCTCATGGTGCGCATTAAAGTCGCCAAGGATGACCCTGTGCTCTCCGGAAAGGAGAGGACCAATATCGAAACGATAGCAAGAAGGGCAATTAGAATGAGGTGGTACATATATATTAAAAATTTCGATATTATTACTCCCTGATGGAACTGAGATGGCTTGAATTTCCGCCGTACCGTCAGCAACTACATCTAATACACAGTAATGTACGGACTTGTGTATTAGGAAGGCAAGTCCACCTCCAGGGTGAGAATCATCCGTGGCGGCCGGTCGATCTTTCCGCAGTATAACATATTCGCTATGGACGCTTAGAGACGAGTTTGCGTGAAGCAACGTCTCTTGGATGGCGGCGATGAGAATTCTGTTGGAACTCAAGAAGTGTGTGATCTCAGCGATTTTTCGGTGAATGCCATTACAGTTAAACTGTAATATAGATAGTGCAGTGAAAACTGCTGGAGGAGGAGGGCCAGGCGTAAGACTGGGTCTGGCATTCCTTATCATATTGTTTGGCGGTGTAGGGGGCAGTGGTGGAGAAGGTGGGCTGGGAGCAGCCCTGGGTTGCCCGGAATTCATACAACCTGGCGCAACATATGCTAAGGAGTGTTGACCTTGTCTTCGTAACCCTGAACACCTAAAGTGAACCCATTCCAAACAGCAATTACACTGCACTGATCTGGCATTCGAACCGATACGTTGGTTGCAGACACTACAAATCCATACCTCTGGGCCTGGATTTGTTTCAACACCGGCGCGAATTAGTAAAATTGAGAGCAGCCGCGCCGAGATGTAATGCTCCCAATATGACGAAAAAACACATATATCGTACCCACACATATACACAGACAAACACAACCTTCCTGCATCGAACCTTCAGGGCTCCTGCCGGGGCTCTTGCCAGGAAGGCATATTGGCAGCTTTTGGCCGTTTTGCAATACAAAACGGGTGTGGTCCGCCCCGTAGAGGCAGTTGCCGTAAGACCACAGTTATCAAGTTCTCTCAAGTCTGAACGTTATGTAACAATGGATGAGGTTACGAAACACAACAGTTGCATATGTTCCGCAGACATATTTGCCGATCTGATACCCTAACTGCAATTTTACGAATCAGAAATAATCTCCGGTTCCTTTTCGTTTACATGTTCCAGAAAAACAGACAAACGCAACAACAATGCAACAATACAATTGAATTTTTTTTTCTAAAACAATGCGTCGATTTTATTTCTATCAGTCAAAGTTTGAATTTAAAGTGAAGTATCATGATTCCATATATGTAATGTAATCTTGGTACATTACGCTTTCAGGTCCCCAAGGGAAATTTTTGATGTTTCCGATATTTTCCGCCATAAAGCGGACACATAGCTTTATAGCGGACGGTGTCGCTAGTGTCGATAAGAAGAACAAGAAAAATTTCCCTTGGGGACCTAAAAGCGTAATGTACCGTAATCTTTTCAGCATTTGTTTTTCCTTTTGAAAACCGATTTGTAAAAGAGTCCCCTGGATGGATCAGAAACGAATTATTGAATTCAAATCGATTCGCAGTTAGAAGACGGATTCACAGCCGAAATGTTGACTCCGTACCAATTTACACTACGGACCAGGTTAAAACAGTCATTGAGAATGCAAAAAACTCTAAGGCCCTTGGACCCGAACGCATCTCAATGGCCATGCTCAAACATCTTGACCTTCCTGTCATTGAGTATCTCACGGCAGTCTTTAACTTGTCAATTGGTTAGGTTATAAAACACAACGTTCGCGCAACGTTACCTTTAATTTCAAATCAACCGGCCGTTACGGATCAGAAACTTCTCCCTACAAACAGATCCCATAAGCGCTTAGGGGATCTGTTTGTAGGGAGAAGTTTCTGATCCGTAACGGCCGGTTGATTTGAAATTAAAGGTTACGTTGCGCGAACGTTGTGTTTTATAACCTTACGCTTGCCATCCCCGACATCTGAAAACAAGGTCGCATAGTCCCATGCCTTAAACCAGGAAAAATGCCAAACTAGGAACTTCCTACAGTCCGATTACGATTCTGTCACCTGTAGCAAAGACGCTGGAAGCCCTCATCCACCCCACTCTCGTTTCACATGCGAAGCTAGAACCCCATCAGCACGGATTCAGACGCATGCACAGTACGACCACCGCTCTGGACACGATCACTACGCGTGTAAGAGACGGACTAAACCATCGTACACCATGCCATAGAACCATCATGGTGGCGATTGACCTATCAAATGCGTTTGATAAGGTCAATCACTCCAGGCTTCTGGCAAACCTCCTTCTTCTTCTTGTAGCGGTGCAGAAAGGTGTGTAACCTCTGTGCATCTATGTGGGTACGATTTATGGTTCGTCAATGTTTGTGTCCGTGAGGTCTAAGGACAAAAACATAGCTGCTGCGATAGGATTTTCCCACAGTGATATAGGGGTAAGATCAGTGGGCGCAGCGGGGCATTGAAACAAATGGCCCACATCATGAGGAGTACCATTGCAGTTTGGACAGATGTTTTGGATGTCCGGGTTTATGCGAGAAAGGTACGAATTAAGGCGTGAACAAAAGCCCGACCGTAGTTGAGCTAGTGTTACTCTGGTGGCTCTCGGGAGCCTAATCTCCTCAGGCGAAATTGGTGGTGGGCGCTCTGAGAGGACTCTATTCGCACCTAAACTCGCGATAGACCGATTCACTTCTTCAGTGTGGATCGCTGCAATGACAGCTCGGTATGTAACTTCATCGTAAGGGTCCCGTTTGTATCCCTGAACCTCTCTCTCAAGGTCTCGTAAACCACGCCTGACATGTCGTGGTGGAGAAATTCGGTCCATGAGATGATTATTGGGATGATCTTCACGGTAGCAACCAACAAGATACTGTTTAGAGAGTAGGAGATTGTGATCACGTATTGGCATCAATTTTGTCTTCTGATGTAAGTGATCCTGGGCAGACATCAGAAGGCAACCTGTCGCGATGCGTAGAGCGGCATTTTGGCAGACCTGAATTTTGGACCAGTTTGTGTCACATAGACTATGTGTCCAAACTGGGGCTGCATAATCAGCGGCCGCTCGACCCACCGCTTTATAAGTAGCTAGCATGGTTTCTTTATCTTTGCCCCAGGTGCTACCAGCTAGAGCTTTTAGGATGTTGTTCCTACTGCGCATTTTTTCACATACTGAAGCTGCATGATTCGCAGACGTCATCATGTTCTCTAGGTGAAGCCCGAGAATTTTGGGGTTTTTAACAGTAGGAACAGAATTGTTGCCAATACGTATATCCATCTCCCATCTGATGTCCTCCCACCAAGTGGTTAGAAAAGTCGCAGAAGATTTGGACGCAGAGATGGTGAGGTTTCGGCTTTGGAAAAATGCCTGTAATCGTCCTAGATAGCGATTAATTCGGAGGCGCATTTCATCCTTATCATTCCCTGTGGCGAGTACGGTGCAATCGTCAGCATAGGAAATCACCTCGATTCCTTCAGGTGGTGTGGGAAGGCCGGACATGTAGATGTTGAACAGAGTGGGGGAGAGTACCCCTCCCTGTGGAACACCTAATTTGATTTTCCTAAGCTTAGAACGTTTGCCTCGAAACTCGGTGAAGGAGTGCCGACCAGCTAGATAATTGGCAATCCAACGGATCTCTTGTGCAGGAAGATGCATATTCAACAGGTTTGCTAGGAGCATTGAATGATTGACCTTATCGAATGCACTTGATAGGTCTATTGTCACCAGAATAGTTCTGTGACAACGACTGCGTTGATTTAGCCCATCACGAATGCGTGTAGTGATCGCATCGAGGGCAGTGGTGGTACTATGCATCTTCCTGAAGCCATGCTGGTGAGGTTCTAGCTTCGCATGTGCAACAAGAGTGGGGTGAATAAGGGCCTCCAGCGTCTTTGCGACAGGAGAAAGTATCGTAATGGGGCGGTAGGATTCCCCGAGATTTGCGCTCTTCCCTGGCTTGAGACAGGGAACAATTCGACCTGTTTTCCAGATTTCAGGGATGGCAAGCGTGGACATCGACAAGTTAAAGGCGGCCGTGAGATACTCAATGGCTGGAAGGTCGAGATGTTTCAATATGGTCATCGAAATGCCATCTGGTCCGAGGGCCTTGGAGTTTTTAGCATTCTCGATGACTTTTTTAACCTGGTCCGCTGTAAAAGATGGTATGGTGTCAACATTCCGGCTGCGAATCCGTCTTCTAATTTTGCGCTTGAGGCCGTCAGACTTGGGATGTCCAATAAATTGTTTATTGAACAGGCTAGCACACTGAAGAGGATCGCAGGTTTTAGTGTTGCCAAATTCAATGGCGTTGTTGCCCTTTTCTTTCCGAGGATTGGAAAAGGCGCGGACGGTAGACCATAATTTGCTGACACCTTCATTGAGGTTACATTCATCGAGGTGCTGATTCGGGAGCTCAATATCCAAATACAGCGACAAGTTAAAGACTACAAGAAGGCCAAATGGAACGAGCACCTCAATGACTGTAACCTTAAAGAAGGTGCCAGTAAGTTATGGTCCACTGTCCGTGCCCTTTCGAACCCCACAAAAGATAAGGGCAATATAGCCATAACCTTCGGCAAAAAAGAAACTAGCAATCCTCTTCAGTGTGCGAGCCAGTTCAATAAACAATTTATTGAACATCCCAAGTCAGATGGCCTCAAGCGCAAAATTAGAAGACGGATTCGCAGCCGAATTGTTGACTCCGTACCAATTTATACTCCGGACCAGGTTAAAACAGTCATTGAGAATGCAAAAAATTCTAAGGCCCTTGGACCTGATGGCATTTCAATGGCCATGCTCAAACATCTTGGACTTCCTGCCATTGAGTACCTCACGGCAGTCTTTAACTTGTCAATGTCTACGCTCGCCATCCCCGACATCTGGAAACAAGGTCGTATAGTCCCATGCCTTAAACCAGGGAAAAGTGCAAAACTAGGAACTTCCTACAGACCGATTACGATCCTGTCACCTGTAGCAAAGACGCTGGAAGCCCTCATCCACCCGACACTCGTTTCACATGCAAAGCTAGATCCCCATCAGCACGGATTCAGACGCATGCATAGTACAACCACCGCTCTGGACGCGATCACTACACGTGTAAGAGACGGACTAAACCACAGTACACCTTGCCATAGAACTATCATGGTGGCGATTGACCTATCAAATGCGTTTGATAAGGTTAATCACTCCATGCTTCTGGCAAACCTCCTCAATATGCATGTTCCGACTCAAGAGATAAGATGGATTGCCAACTATCTAGCTGGTAGGCAATCCTTCACCGAGTTTCGAGGCAGTCGTTCTAAACTTAGAAAGCGGTATGTGAAAAGATGCGCAGCAGGAACAAAATTCTTAAAGCACTGGCTGGTAGCACCTGGGGCAAAGATAAAGAGACAATGCTAGCCACTTACAAAGCGGTGGGTCGAGCAGCGGCTGATTTTGCGGCGCCAGTTTGGTCGCAAGGTCTCTGTAACACAAGCTGGAACAAAATCCAAGTCTGCCAAAATGCTGCTCTACGCACAGCTACAGGATGCCTTCTGATGTCTGCCCAGGACCACCTACATCAGGAGACACATTTGATGCCAATACGTGACCACAATCGACTACCTACAAAACAATATTTAGTAGGTTGTTATCGAGAGGATCATCCTAATCGTAACCTCATGGACAAAATTCCCCCCCCCCCCCCCACGTAACATCAAACGTGGCCCTCGTGACATTGAGAGAGAAGTCCAGGGTTACAAAAGGGATCCTTTCGATGAAGATTCATACCGGGCTGCCATTGCAATGATTCACACTGAGGAAGTGAGTAGGTCTATTGCGAGTTTAGGTACGAACAGAGTCCTCTCAGCGATCCCACCACCTATTTCGCCTGAGGAGATTAGGCTCCCGAGAGCCACCAGAGTGACTTTAGCCCAACTTCGGTCAGGCTTCTGCTCACGCCTAAATTCGTATCTATCTCGCATAGACCCAAATATACTAAACGTATGCCCAAACTGCGCTGGCACGCCACACGATGTAGCCCATTTGTTTCAATGCCCAGCTGCACCCACTAATCTCACCCCCCTCTCACTATGGGAAAACCCCATTGCAGCTGCCACGTTTTTGTCCCTGGAGATTGCGGACGAAAACGATGACGAACTATAAAACGAGTCCATATAGATACACAGCGGTTCACACCTTTCTGTACCGCTAAAAGAAGAAGAAGGTGCTGATTCCATTTCGCCCTCCTATAGTCTTTAACTTGTCGGTCAATTTCGGAGTTAAGCTCCTGAATTCTGGGATCATCAGGGTGACCGCTTCTGATCTGATCACGTTCATCGGCTAATCTGGCGGCACTAGTGGGAAAGTTAGGCCGAACTTTCGGGATACGTCCTGCCGGAATAAAACGTGCCGCGGCTGTGGTAATGACGTTCCTAATATTTTTCTCGGCCTCATGAATGGTGATAGGTGATGTTAGCTCGATGAACTTCGCCGACGAGTAAGCTTTGAAACCATCCCAATCGGCTTTCTTGTGATTGACAAACGTTCGCTTCTCTGACTTAGTCATGTTCGCTGGTTTGTCAATCTTTATAATGATTGGGAGGTGATCTGATTTAAGGGTGGTACGTACTTCCCATCGGGAAGCAGCAATTAGGCTGGCACTGACAATAGTTATGTCAGGAGAACTACTGCAAGTGCCCACGACTCTAGTCGGCGAGTCTTCATTAAGTGAACAGAATTCTGAGGCGTCAAGTGATTCGGCGATAGTTATACCCCTGGCATTGTTGTTGAGGTCCGAATGCCAGAGCTCATGGTGCGCATTAAAGTCGCCAAGGATGACCCTGTGCTCTCCGGAAAGGAGAGGACCAATATCGAAACGATAGCCAGAAGGGCAACTAGAGTGAGGTGGTACATATATATTAAAAATTTCGATATTAGTACTCCCTGATGGAACTGAGATGGCTTGAATTTCCGCCGTACCGTCAGCAACTACATCTAATACACAGTAATGTACGGACTTGTGTATTAGGAAGGCAAGTCCACCTCCAGGGTGAGAATCATCCGTGGCGGCCGGTCGATCTTTCCGCAGTATAACATATTCGCTGTGGACGCTTAGAGACGAGTTTGCGTGAAGCAACGTCTCTTGGATGGCGGCGATGAGAATTCTGTTGGAACTCAAGAAGTGTGTGATCTCAGCGATTTTTCGGTGAATGCCATTACAGTTAAACTGTAATATAGATAGTGCAGTGAAAACTGCTGGAGGAGGAGGGCCAGGCGTAAGACTGGGTCTGGCATTCCTTATCATATTGTTTGGCGGTGTAGGGGGCAGTGGTGGGGAAGGCGGGCTGGGAGCAGCCCTGGGTTGCCCGGAATTTATACAACCTGGCGCAACATATGCTAAGGAGTGTTGACCTTGTCTTCGTAACCCTGAACACCTAAAGTGAACCCATTCCCTGCAGCAATTACACTGCACTGATCTGGCATTCGAACCGATACGTTGGTTGCAGACACTACAAATCCATACCTCTGGGCCTGGATTTGTTTCAACACCGGCGCGAATTAGTAAAATTGAGAGCAGCCGCGCCAAGATGTAATGCTCCCAATATGACGAAAAAACACATATATCGTACCCACACATATACACAGACAAACACAACCTTCCTGCATCGAACCTTCAGGGCTCCTGCCGGGGCTCTTGCCAGGAAGGCATATTGGCAGCTTTTGGCCGTTTTGCAAAACAAAACGGGTGTGGTCCGCCCCGTAGAGGCAGTTGCCGTAAGACCACTGGCAAACCTCTTCAACATGCATGTTCCGACACAAGAGATAAGATGGATTGCGAATTATCTAGCTCGAAGGCAATCCTTCACCGAGTTTCGAGGCAGTCGTTCCAAACTCAGAAAGATCAAATTAGGTGTTCCTCAGGGTGGGGTTCTCTCTCCCACCTTCTCTCGGGCTTCACTTCGAGAAAATGATGACTTCAGCCCATCACGCGGAAGCGGTATGTGAAAAGATGCGCAGTAGGAACAAAATTCTTAAATCACTGGCTGGCAGCACCTGGGGCAAAGATAAAGAGACTATGCTAGCCACTTATAAAGCGGTGGGTCGAGCAGCGGCTGATTTTGCGGCGCCAGTTTGGTCGCAAGGTCTTTGTAACACAAACTGGAATAAAATCCAAGTCTGCCAAAATTCTGCTCTACCCACAGCCACAGGGTGCCTTCTGATGTCTGCCCAGGATCAGCTACATCAGAAGACACATTTGATGCCAATAAGTGACCACAATCGACTACTCACAAAACAATATTTAGTAGGTTGTTATCGAGAGGATCATCCTAACCGTGACCTTATGAACAAAATTCCCCCTCCACGCAACATCAAACGTGGCCTTCGTGACCTTGAGAGAGAGGCCCAGGGCTACAAAAGGGATCCTTTCGATGAAGATTCATACCGGGCTGCAATTGCTATGATTCACACTGAGGAGTTTAGGTACGAACAGAGTCCTCTCAGCGCTCCCACCACCTATTTCGCCTGAAGAGATTAGGCTCCCGAAAGCCACCAGAGTGACTTTAGCCCAACTTCGGTCAGGCTTCTGCTCACGCCTCAATTCGTATCTATCTCGCATAGACCCAAATCTACAAAACATATGCCCAAATTGCGCTGGCACGCCACACGATGTGGCCGATTTGTTTCAATGCCCAGCTGCACCCACTAATCTCACCCCCCCCCCCTCACTATGGGAAAATCCCATTGCAGCTGCCACGTTTTTGTCCCTGGAGATTAAGGACGAAAACGACGACGAACTATAAATCGAATCCATATAGATCCGAAGAAGCAACGGACTCAATACACTGCCCTGGTGTAGTCCGACATTCACCGGAAATACTTCTGATTCACCGGATGTGCATCTAACCTTAGTCGTAGCTCCATCATACATGTCTCGTATCATCCTGACGTATGCCTCAGGGATATTAAGAGATCTCAAGGTCAACCATATTAGACCACGAAGTAATCTATCGAATGCCTTTTCAAAATCGATGAACACAAAGTGCAAGTCCTTTCCTGCTGATCTATACTTTTCCATCGCAATACGAATGCACTGAATCGCATCGACCTTCAACAAAGCCACATTTATTGTCATTCAACCGCACAATCTTTCTCATTCGGTTGCAGACAACTCGCTCGTAGATCTTCAGTGTATGAGGTGTTAACTTTAGTTGTTGAGTTTGCGTGAGTATCCCTTGTTCTTATAAAAAGGAAGAAGAAAACTTTCCCTGAAAAAATCAGGCATCGGTTGCCCACCTTTGATTTTGTTGAAGAGAACTGTGAGCCAACTAAGACCGACATTTTCCATTTTCAACCAAAACTCCGCGGGGATTTTGTCCGGTCCGACTGCCTTTCCGCGTTTTATCTGATGCATTACCTCCATCACCTCTTTCTCTGAGATATTTTCAATATTTGTGGTATTCGGCTCAACATCTTGAAAAGCGGCTCGAGGAAATTCTTCATTTAGAAGTTCGTCAAAATACTCATCCTGCTACAAATTGCCGTATCGTCAATCAGCAACATTCCTTGCGAGTCCTCCACGCCTTGCAGTCTTTTATGCACATTCTTTTTATCCGCCTGTATTTCCCGAGCGTTCCTTCTCCTTTGGGCTACCCTAAATATCCTGGCGTCGTGCTTAGGTCTCTCGCGCAAAGACGGTCCTTCGGTCGCAGTCTGAGTTTCTAATTCATGGTAGAATTTCTCAGCCGCATTCGCCTTTGCTTGAGCTACCAAGGGCTTTACGTTCTTGAACCCGTTCGGCTTCACTGCTTGACTGACATTTCGTCCATGCCTTAAATGCGTTCGATTTGGCTTGCACTGCTTCTTTAGTTTCGGTGTTCCACTATTCTTTCTTCGTGTGGAGTGGACCTTTCAAAACTCCAAGTGCTTTTTCCGCCTCACCTACTGAAATGTCAGCGAAATTTTTCCACATTTGTGTTGGACTATGCTCGGTGCAGTTGGTGTTGTTTTGAAATCACTCCGTCATTTTATCAATGAATGGAGTTACTACAGGTTTAAAGTTGTCGTTTGTGAGATCGTGCCACTTGATTTTTTCGACAGGCTTGGGAATTCTTCTATTTCTTTCTCAAAATAAATTCTGACAGGAGCAAACGATGTTGGCTAACGACAGATTCACCCAATATCACCTTGCAGTCTTTTATCCACCTTCTCATAAAATCGAAGCAGATGTGGTAATCGATATGCGTTTCGTGTTTCCTATCTCCGTGTCCACTACTGTAGGTGATCAGGTGTCTCTCGTTTTTCGCAAACCATGTGTTTAGGATGACCAAACCGTGCGATCTGCACATAGTCAGAATAGCTTCACCTTCGACATTTCTGACCGTTGAAGGACTACCCTTTCCACCATGGCAATACTCGTAATTATAATTTGATTCACCCACGTGGTCATTTAGATCGCCTGCCAAGAACACCAATTCGGTATCTGGAATGGCCTGAATCAGGGTGCCAACGCCGTTCCAAAAGGCCTCTTTTTCTTATGGTGGTAGTCCCACTTGGGGAGCGTAGGCACTTATTACGTTCCACACTGAGGAACCGGGCGAAACCTCAGAATAACTAGCCTTGCGTGCTTAAGGGATCACTGAGCACGTGTACCTTCATTACCGCCATACTCGTGGGACCAAAATATGGAAACTAACAAGAACAACACAAAAACAAACACACAAACAACAGGGGTAGAACAAAACCAACCCGCCCAAGCTGAAGGTAATGGTTCAACCATAAGCCTAGCAGCGAAAGGTGAGGGAGGCATGTCCCAACCCTCGACGACACCCTCTCAGGGAAGTGCTTTCTGCACAAGACCAGAGAGGTCCGACGTGACAAAAACAACAACAAAAATGGGCCAACTAACCCTGAAAAATAAGAAACCAACGCTTTCCGGAGCTCAACGACGAAAGATCGCGATCGAACAAGCGAGGGAAAGGGGTGAACCGATCAGGCCGCGACATAAGCGAACCCACGGCAAGCCTCAAAACCAGCCCGAGGGGCCTAAAAACAACCCCCCCAAAAGAACAAGGTCAGAGTCACAATCTCCCGCAGAAGGAGCAGAGAGAAAACGACCGAACACCGGGAACAGAGAAACTCCATCGACGAAACCCGGACCATCAGGAGTAGCATCAGGGAGTACTTTTAAGGAAGCCCTCTGCTCCCTCAAAATGGCTGTGGTCCTGGACAGTTACCCAGCTGAAAAACTAACCACTGAGCAGGCAAAGGACATTCAGCGGGCTATCGTGACAGAGGTCTTTAAGTGTGAGCCATCCAAGGCCCCACTCTTCACCAATAGCTACCCGGACAAGGGCGTCCTTTATGTAACCTGCGCTAATCAGGAAGCCAAGCACTGGTTGAAGGTCACAATACCTTTCATCAACCCATGGGAGGGAGCAATCCTTCGCGTGGGCGATGCGAGGGAAGTGGCCAAAACCAGCAAAATAATGTTTCGGATTCCGAATACGGACGTAGTTGGTACGGAGGATCCGAAGCAGATCCTGACGCTCCTCAAGACCCAAAACCAGGGGCTGCACACCGAGGAATGGAATGTCGTCGCATCCACGAAGGATAAAACCGGACTGAATCTGGTCGCCTGGATCGACGAAACTAGCCGGAAGGCGCTGGAGGCCAGAGACCACACAGGTTACTTTGGCCTTAACCAGATAACCTTCAAGGCGATATCCAAGCGGCCTCATGATGCTGAAGGTGGTCCAAATCAACCTTCAGCACAATAAAGCTGCAACCGCAGCACTAAGCCGCCTCATCGCAGCCGAGGGTCTGGATATAATCCTTATCCAAGAACCTTGGCTGTATAAGGGCAAAGTAGCCGGCTTAGGAACCACCGGAGGTAAGTTAATATACGATATAGCTTCTGGCAACGCCAGGACCTGCATCTATACTAAACCTAACATTAACATACTGCCACTATACAACCACATTTCCAGGGACCTAGTAGCGGTGCAAATAAATGGGAGTAGTAATCGGGAGCTCATCCTAGCTGCCGCATACTTCCCATACGATTCACAGACGCCTCCACCACCTCAAGAGCTGGAGGAACTGTTAACTAGCAGCGGAACACATACACCGCAGCTCATCATCGGAGCGGACGCAAACGCTCACCACACAGAGTGGGGAAGTTCCGATACGAACAAAAGGGGTGAGTATCTTTATGATTTCATAATCAAAGAAAACCTTGAAATTCTAAATAAGGGTACTGAGCCCACTTTTGTAACAACACGTCGAAGAGAGGTCATTGACATTACTTTAGCCACCTTCAACGTATCCTCTAACGTCCGCCATTGGCGGGTTTTACCCGAACCATCGCTATCGGACCACAGATACATAAGTATGGAAATCGATAAAGTTGATAAGCCAACTGAACTGTATCGAAATCCGAGAAAAACAAACTGGGACCTCTACAGAGAGTGCCTGACCATCAATCTGAATGAAATTCCCAGACACATTAAAACTACACTTTGTGTGAAGGCTGCAGCGGATCAACTGCAAGCCGCAATAAAAACCTCCTTCGAAGAGAGTTACAGGTTAACGAGACGACACACGAATGCAAATGGTGGAACTCGAACCTGAACATTCTGCGTAAGAAGACACGTAAGCTTTTCAACGTAGCCAAAAGAACTGGGGATTGGGACACATACCGCTGCACCCTAACCCAGTATAGCAAAGAAATTAGGAAAGCCAAGAGGGAATCCTGGAGGAAGTTCTGCGAAGAAATAGAAAACTTGCATGAAGGAGCGAGACTCCAGAAGATTCTAGCCAAGGATCCAACAAACCCCATCGGAACACTTAAAAACTCCGATGGAAACCAAACAAAAACAGGTAAGGAGACCCTGGAAGTCCTCCTAGGGTCTCACTTTCCTGGATCAACGATAACATCGGAGCGCACAGACCAGTTGGATGACAACTCCCTTTTTCTCAGGGCTAACAAAGACGATTGGCGGATTGCGAACCAAATAGTAACTTATAATAGGGTGGAATGGGCGATCCACTCTTTCGAACCCTACAAATCACCAGGACCAGACGGTGTCTACCCAGCCCTGCTTCAGCAGGGTTTTACGACCCTGGCTCCGCTTTTACTAAGACTATTCAGAGCCAGCATAGCCTTAGGATACATCCCAATCACTTGGAAGCAGGTAAACGTAGCATTTCTGGCAAAGCCGGGGCGTGACCAAACCCTAGCGAAATCGTATAGACCAATAAATCTAACCTCCTTCCTACTTAAGTCATTGGAAAAGCTCGTCGATAAACATATCAGGGAAAGGTGCCTGTCGCTTTTCCCGTTGCACCCAAACCAACATGCTTATCAGACAGGGAAATCATGTGAATCAGTACTACACCATCTAGTTGGGAAGATTGAGACCACATTAGAAATCAAAGAAATAGGGCTCGCGGCCTTCCTAGATATAGAGGGGGCCTTCGACAACACTTCCTTTGAATCTCTTGTACACGGCGCCTCGAGTCATGGAGTTCAAAACACCCTATGTCGGTGGATAAAATCAATGCTTCAAGGACGACAAGTACATGCAAAATTATTCGGTGAAACGATGTATACAGCTGTCCTCAAAGGTTGCCCACAGGGGGGTATACTTTCACCCCTCCTGTGGAACTTTGTAGTGGACAGCCTACTGGTCCAGCTAAATAATACTGGCTTCTATACCCTAGGATATGCCGATGACATCAGCATCCTTATAAGGGGAAAATATCCAGGAGTTATTTCTGAACTCATGCAACAAGCTCTAACCCAAGTGGAGGATTGGTGTAGGAGGGTAGGCCTATCGGTCAATCCCACCAAAACAACATTAATAACCTTCAGTCGCAAATGCAACTTGGAAGGGCTCAACGCTCCAACATTATTCAACCAACAACTGCAGTTTACCACGGAGGTAAAATATCTGGGAGTCACCCTTGATAACAAACTCACGTGGAACAAGCAGCTGCAAAACACAATATCAAAAGGCAAACAGACCCTATATGCTACTAAAAGAGCAATAGGAAAAACGTGGGGGTTAAAACCACGAATGATACACTGGATATACGAAGCTGTGGTCAAACCCCGTCTGACCTATGGCTCCATAGTCTGGTGGACTAAAATCAAGCAAAAAACAGCAGCAGCGAAGTTGGGATCAGTACAGAGACTGGCCTGCGCAAGCATAACCGGCGCCATGCGCAGTGCACCAACTTTAACTCTAGAGAAACTACTAGACCTGCCACCACTGGACCTCAAAATCACAGAAGAGGCTAGACTCGCAGCGTACAGACTCCAATCATCGAACATGTGGACACCACAAAGGGTAGGACACTGTACGATCACAGAAATCATTGCAAACCCAATCCTAGATATGGGCAGCGACTATACCCCGGCCATGTACACCTTCGACTCCAACATCCAAACCTCAACGGTTAGGGAAGACTGGAGTAAATGGAACGACAACCATCTATCAAATCACATTGTGTGGTACACTGATGGGTCGAAGACAGACGAAGGAACGGGAGCAGGAGTCTATACTAAAACCAACAACTATTGTATCTCCAAACCCCTAGGTCAATATACAACTGTCTTCCAGGCAGAACTTATAGCCATAAACCTTGCAGCAGGGGAGAGTACTCGAAAGGGATATACCAATAAGACCATATATATTCTCTCCGACAGTCAAGCTGCTATAAAAGCAATTGCAAATCCCAAAACAACCTCTAAATTGGTTTGGGAATGCCAACAAAATCTCAAAAACCTAGCAATCCGAAACAAAGTAACTCTGAAATGGGTGAAAGGACATAAGGGGATCGAAGGAAATGAGAAAGCGGATGCCCTCGGAAGAGAGGGTTCCGAACTACCCTTAACTGGTCCTGAACCTGCAATCGGGATCAGTAAATCTACTGCCAGAACCGTTGCCAGACGATGGACCGAGGATAAATTCCAAGACCGATGGAGACTCGCTGAAGGGCTCAGGCATAGTAAGCGCATGCTGGAATCTAACTGGCATACCAGCTGCACCGAAGCCCTCAGTCTTAGTAAAACGAACCTCAGGGCAGTGACAGGCCTTATAACCGGTCATTGCACCCTACGGAAACATCTGCATACAATAGGGATCTACACACAAGACCCACTATGTCGCCTCTGTAACGAAGATGAGGAATCAGCCTCGCACGTTATTTTCGAATGTCCCGCTCTTATGAGCTGGATACAAAACTTCTTTGGGGCTCAAACCACCAGTATGGGTGCACCCAAAGTAAACCTGGTTAGCTTTCTTCTAAGCCTTTTACGTAGGACAGAGCTCATAACCTGAAATTTTCTCGCTTAGATGGGTAATACAATAAGCCAGCAGGCTGTAGTATCGGGCGCAACCAGCCCAACCTATCTCAGCGCCATATCCATCCATCCATCCATCCACGTTCCACACCCTTTCGCAGATAACTAATTTGATGCTGATCAAGCGATCATTTCTTTTCGCGACACTTATGCTGCCAACTAAAGACGACGCCAGAATAATGCCAACTCCGTTTCTTTGATTTGTGATTCCATAGTAGTACAATTTGTACTTATGGGAATTCTTAAGAAACCGGGCTCTGTCGACATGGGTATTTCGCCACTTCGTCTCCTGCACGCACATAATGTCTATCCCCCTCCGCTTCATGATATCCTCAATCTCCTCGCTCTTCGACGTCATGGAACCTACATTCCAGCTTGCAACCCTCAGCTTCTCCACAATGTGGTTGGAATGCCTTATATTGCTCGCCCCCGGAAACCGTCGAGCTCTGGCGCGAACTAAGTTCGCCCCGGGATCACTCAACTGCATAGCAGAAGTAGTGTCCGGCGGGGTAGTGCTTATATTTGCGTGAATTTCCATAAGGCCTTCCATTCTTTTAAACCTTTTGGAGATAGGTTGGGTGTTGGGCACTAGTGTGTGGAAAGAAGTAAATTTATGGATTTTCCTTTTACGTCCGCCGGCAATCTCCAGACACGGCAACCCATACACAAACACTAATCTATGGGATATCTTGATGTTAAAATATGCCTCAGGCTGCAGATGTAATGGTTGCCTGCTACGTTCGCATACTAGGGCCAAGCATACCCTCTTGACCATGCATCCCACGGCGCATTGTTCTCTGCGCATACATACGGCACTGGAAAAAGATATCTTTTCCATTCCGCCAACGTTTCATTTAAAAAAAAGGTGCATCTTCCCAACGACATCACGTCTTCAAAGTCGAACAGTGAAGTTCTTATATGGTATATGTTTCAGCTAAAAAATATATTACATACATATGTGACAGCGGCTGCATTCAACGCACGAGAAAAGTTCTACGTATATGGACTATTACCCCTTGGATTCGGTGGCGGTAATACTTTAAACAGTTCCAGTGATTTACAAGTAAATTTTGCTCTAGGAATGCGCTCAATGTGCCAAAAATTGTTATTATGAGAACTATATTGTAAATAAAAACAATCTATCAAAATTTGTTTTTAAATGTATGATTACATATGTATACAGTTGAAAAAATATACATAAAAACAAATCGTATGTGATCCTTCTGAATAATTCGCAAACGACTTTTAAAAGCCAATCACTTACGATTCTAAAATTCGATTCGTAACAAGAAAAGCATAGTACGACCACTGCCCAGATGCAATCACTACACGCATTAGAAATGGGCTGAATCAATGTATTCTGTGCCTATCAAACGCGTTTGTGCCTATCAAACGCGTTTGATAGGCACGCTTTTAGCAAACCTGTTAAATATGTGTGCATATTCCAGCATAAGAGATTCGTTGGGTTGCTAACTATGAAGCTGGTAGGCAATCCCTCACTGAGTTTCGTTGCAGACGTTCAAAGCTTAGGAAAATCAAATTATGAGTTCCACGGCGCGGAGTACTATATCCAATTCTGTTCAACATCTATATCGCTGGTCCTCCAACAATAACGGAAGGCATTGCAGTAATTTCCTATGCTGGTGACTATCCCGTACTCGCGACGGGAGCGGATAAGGATGATATGTGCCTCCTCATTAATCGTTCCCTAGCAAGATTACAAGCATTTTTCTAAAGCAGAAACCTCACCATCTCAGTGTCAAAATCTTCTGTAAATTTTCTCACCATCTGGTGAGGAGATTGTCGGTGTTCCTACTGTAGCTAATCCTAAAATACTCGGCCGTCACCTAGTGAATATGATGACAACAGCCCATTACGCTGCAGCTGTATGAAATGCGCAGTAGGAACAAAATTCTTAAAGCACTGGCCAGTAGTGATCTTGAGAGAGAGGTTCATGGATATAAACGAGATTCACACCGACAAAATGAGTCGGTCTATTGCGAGTATACGAACAAAATTCTCTCAGTGCGGCCACCACCTATTTCGCCTGAGAAGATTAACCTATCGAGAGCCACCAGAGTGACTTTAGCTTAACTTCGGTCAGACTTCTGTTCACGCCTTAATTCGTATCTATCAAATCAAAACATCTGACATAATTGCACTGGTTAGCCTCGTGATGTGCGTCATTTGTTTCAATACCCACTGATCTTACCCCTTCATCACTGTAGGAAAAACCCTTTCGCAGCAATCACATTCCTATCCCTGGAGACCACAGACGAAAACGATGACGAACCATAGGGGCATTCGGTGGCTCAGTGGCAGAGATGTCACTCTATCTCTATATCTGAGTTGCCGGTGCGTGGGTTCGGCGTTTGGTAAAATCTGAGTGCATGCCAGGCACTGTCTGAGAATATTTTAGAAATCGGTAGGGGATTAGTCCTTAAGCTTAAATTTAAGTTTGCAACACTTGGAACATTTTATAACGGTACTTATCAGGGTTTTTGTCTTGATTGGGTTTTTTGCGTATATCTCCGCTCTTGATAGATGGACTTTCAAAAGAAAGACACCAAATTGTTCGTTAAAAATTGCCTTCCTCTTTTGTATACTGACTGTGCATCTCAAGGCAGTAGATAAAATGCTACAGCGTGTCAAAGTGGAAAAACCCGTTTGGTTAATTAGTTTTTTGCAAATAAGTCGATAACGGTGAATTTTCACGCAATAACTAAAATAAATTGATTTGTAGCTTATTGAATTGCCTACAATCCAGAAAAAAAATAAATCGATACGACCATCCACAACTGAGATATGCCCAAGAGAAAGACGACGATCTGAGATGGCAATACATTCTAAAATTAAAAAGTGTCTTCCATACGAACTTGCATCCTTTCCTTTGCCGTCTCTTTTCGACGAAAGTGCGTAAGGGGACGAAGTCCTCATTCTATAAAGAATTTTCGCCTGTGGAGGATCACAACAATTAGCAGCAGTCATCAACGGAGGCTTCTCCATGCATCGAGTTGTTTGGCCCAAGGATGCTTCTTTCGCAGAAATATGTGATTGCTACGTCAAGTTTTTGCGGCAGCATTTCCGCTTTCGCGTTTGTATAGTGTTCGACGGCTATCCCGACAATCCTCTTCACTTAGGGACAACATTTGTAGAAAGGCGCCGGCGATCAACAATTCAACAGTCAGCTGAAATTATTTTTGACGAGACCACAATCTTCAGAGGTATGAAGCAGGAGGCATTATTGGTCAATGAAAGAAACAAGAAGCGATTTGCTGATATATTGCAAAAGTATTTAACGAATCATGGTTTCTTTGTATCCCAGGCTGTAGAGGATGCGGATACACAAATTGTTCAAACGGCTTTAGGCATGTCGTCCAAGTTTGACTCAATTTTAATCGTTTGAGGAGACGTAGATCTGCTGGTTATATTGTCAGGTATTGGATATAAGCAAAGTTATTTAAAGTGTTTTGAAATTATTTTAAAATATATAAAAAATTTTGAACTTTGCGGATCATAATTTTATCGTTTTTTAAACAGTTTTCTTAAATAATTGGATATCATGTCAAGAACGTTTATTTAAAAAAAAATGGGGCGAGGATCCGAAAATACCATTTTCCAAAATTCTTTTAGAGTACATGTATACTTTTTCCTCATGCCTTCACAGGGTGTGATACGACTTCGGCCATTTTTAGATATGGAAAAAGAATAAAGAAGAAGAACGAACATACTCGCGTTTCACAATCGCTCGAGGTTTTTAAAGCAGAGACCTCAGATGCAAACTTTAATGGAAAGAAGGTTTTCATTGCCTTCTACGGATGTACACGTAATGACAATTTTTAAGTGATTTCCGCATCAAACTTTTTGCTCGCGCAGGAACGAAAATTAAAGCGGGGTTTTCGCTGCTTTTCCTACCACCGAATCAGCCGTTGATCATAATTCCTTACGAACGTACTACCAAATACAGACAGGCAACGTTTCAAAACCAGAAAACTTGGGCTGGAAGCGAACCCAGGTGGGATTGGAACCTGTGATGAATTAAATATTATTTCGTGCTCTTGTAATAAAAACTGTGGGATAGCATGAGGTTGTAGGAAGGCCGGGCTCGCATGTACCAATCTGTTGAACGTGTTGTGGCAAAATGCTCAAATGTCGCAGTCATAACCGAAGACATATTGAAGACATCGCTACGATGATATTTATGATCTTCCAAGCTTGATCCCCCTTCCACAACCAAGTAGATCTGTAAATCATATTCAGTATTCTACTGAAGAAGATAATAAAAACGTACCCTCATCACTAAATAAGCCATCAAAAATAAAAAGAAAGTATAAATTACTGTATCCCATTGGTGAACTGTCAGATTTTCGGGAAACCTTACTTTATGGGGGTGAACCTATTTCAATTTCCGCTACTGTATTACAAATATAAATAGATACCAATTTCGAAGCCAACAGGGGTAGCTCAAATAAAGAGCGCAACTCACCATTCTAACTGCATCTGCAACAAATTATACGTATAAGTATGTATAACGCATAGTTACTTCAGAATGCTCACCTTCTTTCGGGTATATCTCGGCTGCGGCTGATCGATTTAATTTTTTTTTCTGGGTTGTAGGGAATTCAATAAGGCACAAGTCCATTCGTATTAATTTTTGCGCGAAAATTCACCGTTATCGACTTATTTGCAAAAAACTGATTTGTAAAACTGTTTTTTCAACTTTGACACGCTGTAACATTTTACGTACTGCTTTATGCTGAACAATCGCTATGCCAAAAATGAAGAAAATTTTGTACCAAACAATTCGGTGGCCTTTTTTTGGAAATGCTACCATTAGGAGCGGAGATATACGCAGGAAACCCAAACAAGACAAAAACCTTCATAAGTAGTGGTGGTTCAAGTGGTGCAAACTTAAATTTAAGCTTTCTGACTAATACCCTATCGATTTCTAAAATAATCTCGGACAGTGCCTGGCATGCACTCTGAAGCCCGATTTCACGACCGATCGCCTGAAGTAGTGGCCCTTGGATGTTTGTGTTGCCCATAAAAAATGCTCCTACGGCAGCCGGTTCTTCGATGTAAATCGTCCAGGAGCTACCCGTTGTTAAAACGGCCAAGAGCTGCCAAGACCCCCTTCGATTCAAGAGAAAAAAAATCTCTTGAATCGCTGCAACAACAACAACATGACGAACCATAAATCGAATCCATATATATAGATGCACAGCGGCTCACACCTTTTTGTACCGCCAAAAAACAAGAAGTATTTTTACGGAAACTTTTTTTTTCGCATATGCCTTTGAAGTTATCTTGTTTCCTCTACATCCCTGTGCTTCATCCTTTCGTTCGCAAGTACTTTAAGAGCTTTAGGTGAACTTAGCATTTCCATGTGCCCTTTCAACTTCTTGTGGCTCATTTTCATACTGCTGCTCCCAGCTTTCATTTGATGAAATTTGTATGTTTCTCTTACCTTTTTCCACAATGGTCTATGAAGTCCGTCGCCGATTAGTTAACCCAGTTTGCGGTACATTTGTGTCGCCTATTTTTAGAGTTATACGCAATAAAAACATAGTCGAACAAATGCACGCTTTGTTGTAATTCCTCTTAAAATTACTTGATGCAAAGAGCAAAACTATGGTGCATTCTTTGCCGTACAGTTATTTGAACTTATATGATTTGATTTATCGTTTCCAAAAGGAAGGTAAGATTTCTTTCAAAACGCAAACAGTTACTTTTCGGGTTTAGCTGCTATTGATAGTGCAGAAAGAAAATTTGGAAAATATTAAGTTTTACAGTACAATGCGTTAGCTATTACAATAAGGTGTGTGCTTTTTATTATTTTTTGTTTGCACATAACTGTAAAAATAGGACAGTGAAATTTGTCTAATATTTTCTTCGTACACCCAGAAAAAAAAAATACTTTTATTAAAGAAAAATTACAAAGGAAGTATGAAATTTTGGCTATGATATGGAGCCTATGAAATAGCCTTTTTGGGACAATGATAGAAATATCATTGAAAATATCAAGTGAAAATTCGATTATAACAATGAGTTTCTTCGTCGATTCTATGTAAAAATTTCATTTAATTTAAAAAAAAAAAAAATATTTCATTTTTTTTTATTGTGATTTAATTTTATTTAAGTTTTTATATTTTTTTATTCATAAAAAACCTTGTGCCGAAACTTGGATTCGAACCCGTCCACATTGCCATATGAGACTAGATGTGGAATGTTGTCAACGTTTCTAAAATCTTAACTACTTGATACGCGGTGCAATACAAAATTAAAATGTTTATACATAGAGGCTTTGCAAAATAATTATAGTTCCCATGAATTTGACTTTTTCGACTCCATGTGCATTATTTACAATTAACGAATCAATTGCATTTTGAATATAAAAGAAAAAAATACCAAACACAGGACTGGCCTAAAGGCGTGGTGAGGGCAGCAGGTTGCTTGCACTTGGCGCCATAGGTTAGAGGCGTCAATTTGAAATTACGACTATTTTAAATGAATACATTATTTTACTTAAAAATATAAAACGATTTTTATATTTATTTTAATCTCAGTGGTAACTAATGCTTCTTTCTCCTACTACTCAACAAAGATATTAAAGGACTGAGGTTTTGGAAAATTAATCCGAAAATCATAATGAAAAATCTCCTTGAGATGCTGGAATTCATTGTGAAAAGGAATTTAGCCGACGTGCTTCCAACCAAAGTGTTTAGTTGGAATTCAGGGAGTTCTTCCCTTCCCCTAATGGAGAAGGAATGAATTAATAATGAGCAGCTTGCACAGTAAAGACAACTACATTTATTTATCTATCTAGTGAAAGTTGTAAAATCTACAATTAAGCACCCTCTTGGCCACATATCCTTTGACATATGCTGTTGTATCATGAATTAGAAGATTTTTTTTAATAGTTTAGTAAAATTTTCTCTTACCCGTGTACTATCTACATGCGGTTTTATCACACCTCCCTTTACTAAGTCTAGAACATGGATGAATGGCATAATTTGACCATCAAACGCAATATTTGCTACTCGAGTTATAATAGATTTATTATTAGGATACCAGTTGCGTCGTTCTGTTTCTCGATACCCATGGATAGCCTGAAATTTAAAAAAATATTATAAGTAACGAATATATTAGTATATAGTATATATGTAATAGTATTACCTAGGACTTGCATTTTATTAAAACATGCATATGGAAGCCCTTTAGGCATTCATGATTTCTCGGAGGAACTCAAAGACAGCATTAAAGGAGTTTCAAAGGAGGTTCCTGGATAACAAGACAGGCGTGGACGAATAGATAGACTGGTTCGACGACGAAACCATGACCTCGATTGAGACAAAATATCAAGCCTATCGCAAATACACAACAACGCGCATCCGAACGAAGAACGAATACTCCAATCAACAGAGAAGGAAACATCACAAATAGTCACAAATTGTTGTTATGTTGTAAGGGCACGTTGGGTAAGCTAAAATCCAAGTTCGCGTCACTCTACCCCCTGTGCCGCCATCTCGAGTTTCACAGTTTTTGTTCATTTGCATTTGAAATAGAAATAAAAATAAAGTAATAATATGCTCACAGTGAACGAAATCATATAATTTGGGGCTATTTTCATGTTTTCGTATGAAAACAGCCCGAAAACATTTCAATATGAAACCTTGATTTTTTTTAAATGAAAACGTGTAAGCACCCAGGTCTCAAACCTAAATTCCACTATTCAGCACATTTCGGCTCACTCCAATACTTTAACTGACACCCGACCAAATTGTTCAGTTTCGTGTGTTTGCCAATGTGTTTAATCTCTCCATGATAAGAGAATGGACGGTCAGTTTGAAGTGTCAAAATATGTTGTAAGTGACTACATACATATGTGACAAAATATTATTGTCGGTTGTCATATGAAATTACAAACAGTACACTGTGAACATAACATATCCGGTGTCTGTTTCCTGTTTCAATAAACCTCAACGAAATAAACTTAAATGAAAAATTGTCGGTTTCCTGTGTCTTTCCAAGGCCATACCTACGCGAAAAATTCAATTTGCCACTGCCTTTTTATTTTTTTAGAATCTATAATAGCTGAAGATTCTATCATTAAATTTTTTAAGAAAAAATTCAAACATGGGGAATATTAGACAAAAGGTGTGTTTTTTGGTTCACCCGTGTAGGTTTGGGTAACGAAACTTCATATAAAAAAATGACAAGTGGGTCAGCTGGCATTTTTTTTTATATGGACACACCAACAAATTTCGTAGCATAGGAAGAGTGGGGAAGCGAACCTAAATATGTGAAGACTCTGTCAAGTCGATAAAAGTCATTATACTCTCTTTGAATTTACTCGCTTCCTGTGCATCGTAAAAGCACAATTTATGATGAAATTTGATGACAATCAAATTTCCTATAAAACATACTTAGAAGACTTTAAGCTACAATGCAGCGGTAATGAGTTATTGATGGGGGTGTGATAACGTCAATTGACACTATTTCCCACCCAAATGCGAAATAATGTCAATTGCCATTAATTCGTTTTTGAAAACGAAATACTGTCAACTCCCAAAGCGAAATAAAGTCAATTTTTTATATTGGCTTGTAAATCTGTTGGGATTGAAAATACGGTTATATATTTTTGAAAAGCAGGTAATTTGGCACTTTATATTCAGTTTTTTTTTGGGTTATTGGTGTATGGAAAACGGGCGGGAAGTATTGTTGTAACCCTGCAACCATGTAAAAACTTGCTTGGAATGTTTTGCGGTCATACATATCCCAAAAAGCAGCCGAAAGAAACTCAAGGCTTTTGTGCCCTTTTTGTAGACAAATAGTTGAATCCTCCACGAGAATATTTTTGTAAAATTTCATTTTTATTCAAATAAAAAAGTTTGGCATTAAACAGAAAACATGCTTTTTATAAGGACAATGCATTCTCTATTCATCAAAGACGCTATAAAAGCTTCATTTCGTGTTGTGCTAACAAAAAATATTTTAAATATGCCGATCCACTGGGAGGGAAAAAAGATTTTTTTTTCAAAAGCGAATTAATGTCAACTGATTTTATTCCCCTTTGGCAAAAGGAATTATTGTCAATTGTCATTATTTCCTTTTTACGACGAAATAACGTCAATTGACATTAATTCGTTTGACGTTATCATCAAATAGTTCTTTTAAAGATGGCGGCGGGAGCACAGGGGGTAGAGTGACGCAAACTTGGAATTTAACTCACCCCCAGGCAGTGGCGTAGATAAGGGGGGATCAAGGGGATCAATCCCCCCCCCCTTGGTCAAACATTTTTTATTATTACTTTAGGTACGTAAAACAAAGTAAAAGTAATCGTTTTGCTGGAATTATTCAGCGTGTGTAGTGTTTCATAAAAACGTGAAACCATTTTCAGAACTGCAATAAAAAATTTAGCACTTTCTGAAATTTCAATAGTATAATAGAAGCCTATCGATAGAATAGAAACACTACAGCACAGGGCTTTACGTTCATCTACTTTTTCACATTGGTTCTGTAGCCTCGCACACGCACAAATTAAAAGATAATGTGGAACACGGGGAGCTCTTCCACAGAAGCGCAATTTCCAATGGGGAAATACAAATGTAGTACATAAGATTATACAGGTTTCTTCAGGAGAGTGGAAAATTAATTCGAATGAAGAGAAAACGCTGCAAAACTGCTTCCAATTTTTCAGTATCCGTTATTGTACATATATCAACATTCTTTTGTTCGCAATTTTATTGAATTTAATACGAAAAACTTTCAAAGCTATAATCATGATAATTTTTTTAACTAAATTTTCTATAAAAAATTGAAGAAATTTCCAAAATTGTAAGATAAGGCATCATATGCAGGCAGTAATTCGAAAACAAATTAATAAACATACAGAGTTCCGCGGTACCCTTCCACTACCGAATCCGCTATGGAATATGAGGTATCTCCACAGAAAATGTGCTTTCTCCACTGAAGGTAGCATTGATTGTCCAATTAATCGCACTATATACCTATGATTTATTTTAATTCCTGTTTTGAGGTGTTTCGGCCAGAAAAGCGGCGATACTGCCCAGAAGAAAAAACCGTGTGAATTTAACTCCAAAATGGGTCGAATAAGGTCCCTCCGTTTGGATAAAATATTTCTTTATCCAAATGGATGAACACTTTCAGTACTTCCAATTACACCAAAAGGAGTAATTCTCGATATTTTTGAGATAAAAAAACGCCATTTTCACAGGGAATGAACATATAACTCATAAATGAGTTTTGTATAACTGGCAATGACCTCTATATAGGTGTTGGCGACATTTCATTTACCTCTTGACGCTCTAAAATGCATAATAAATTACCTAGATACAGTGGGATTCGATCCCGGAACCCTATGATTAGTAGACGTAGACGAACACCTTACCTACTGCACCACCCAGGCTATAAGTGATGAAGTTTGTAGTTTATACCTTACATTGTGACATTGCTCTACCATTTGTTGTCGACCGACTGCGAGTGTAGGTATACCAAGACAATCGGCATTTCGTCGGAAATACAGAAAATGGAATTACATACCACATTTAGACCGAATTTAACACCATTTTGTTTAAATTTAAACATCATATAAACAAAAACTGATATAATTACGAATAAATTGATTTATCCTAATGGATTTTATTTTCAGTGTTTTATCCTAACGGATAAAAGAAAAATGTTATACTTGTGGACAGAGTTAAATAATTGTAATTAACCCCATATGTATAAAAAGCCCATTTAATAATTTTCGATTCGCACCGCCTGATTTTTTAGTGTGTAGGTATTCCGTGACTCCGACAAGTTAGGAAAGCACTGACCAATAACCCAATATAATGTACTCCAATCACAGTAGCGAAAATTTGTATTAAAATTGAAATACTGTTAATTCACTCACCGTAGTAAAAAAGCAAAAATTATTGATGCAATATTTTAAGGATTCAGTTTTCTATTTTGCAACAAAATTTGCTAAAAAAAAACTGTTAATTTGAAGTATAGTAAATACAGAAATTGTTATTCTGAAATTTAACATTTGATAACCGTAAAAGTATAAGTAATTTTGCAAAATGATCCCCCTCCTCTCTGAAAAGCTATCTACGCCACTGCCCCCAGGGTTGCCAGATATTTTCAGAAAAAATCGCCAAATTTCAGTTTTTTATAACCCAAAGTAGCCCAAATTTTATTGCCAAAATAAAACGTAAGAAGCTAATCTTTGTACATAAATAATTTCATTAAATGCAATAATACACTTGGGAGCGAAGAAATCGATCCACCCCAAACGCTTTAAAACATGATTTATGTCTGTAAAGTTAGCGGTACCACTTTTAAATTTCGATGATCCCTATAGTGCATTAAATGACGCGAATTTACCGTAATTCAATGGCAAAAGCAAAAAATATGCCGAGCACCTCCTTCCCTTAAAAACAACCCCTAATTGTTTTTCAAGCCCCAAAGAGCGTATGAAGCCTTAAACCCCAAGTTCATCGCATCGCAATGAAACAGATTGTATGTACATATTTGCATGCTCCAGAGGTTACTTAATATATCTGCACTCTTACAAAACTTTCCGCGTCCTTCACAAACTACCCCAAAGTCCGCTTTAGTCGCCATACACAGTTTAAAAATTCAAGTTATAAGTATATCATCATAAAACAAAATTTAAAGTTTTAACACAGTTTAATAATAAATAATGTTTTTTTATTGATTTTACAGAGTTAAAAACAAAAACAGACTTTTTATTATTTATTGAGTAATCGTGTTTGGGGTGGGTCGATTTTTTTTGCTCCCAAGTATATAAATAAAGTCTCTTTCGAATGGGAGAAAGTAATTGGAAATGCCCTTTTCACGATCACCTTACAGAATGTGGCAGAAATAAAATAATAAAAGATAATAAAGATAATTTACTTAAATGTGGAAATATTTCTTGAACGTCGGCTGTTTTAATTTAAAAAACTTTCAGCCAAGATCAAGGGCCAGTGTCATTTGGAATTGCTTCTTCATGTGTCTGACCCATTTAGTGTTAATAATAAACTGAATCATTTTCAGAGAATGTTCTGCTTTTTTTTTAATTCTAATGGATCAGTACCCTTCAAAAAATCTACTTTGTTTTGGAAAAATAATATTTAAAACAAAAATAAGTACCTGGCGCGTATTTTATGTAGCCCAAAAAATCACGCGGCGTCTTTTGAGAATTTTTGTCGCCAATTGAGAGAAAAGATAGCCCAATTGGCGAGAAGGAGCCCAATCTGGCAACCCTGCACCCCACCTGTTTTCACCACATATAAAAAATTTGTGACTATCGCAATTTTTGCAAGGTAAAACCTCCCCATTGATTGGAGTAGAAAGATACAATGAACTTCAGCGAAGAAGAAGAAACGCAAATATTTTGATGATCAGTTACAGCAAATAAACCAAAGATTAGCCAGTAAGAGCAATAAACAGGCGTACAAATTAATAAACACAACCAAGATGGGCCTCGCATTTTCAGGAGCTTCTCAATATATAATCAACCTCCACGGAAGAAGCTGTTGAGCAGTTAGCTGAACCAGGCATTCCCGTTCAACCTCCAACAGTAGAGAATGTGAGTCTCGCCATACAATCGCTTCAACGTAATAAAGCGCCGGGCGTTGACGAGATCAAAGCAGAACTGCCTAACCAACGTTATTCATACGCTACTACTCAAGATTTGGAACGACGAGGTAATCCCCGAAGTTTAGCGCAAACGCATAATCTGCCCAATCCACAAAAAAGAGAGTACAAAATATAGTTAATGATCTATTCGAATCTAGCACCGAACTCAAGCGTGGCGATGTCAGTCCATCGCCACGCTTGAGTCCGGTGGACTAATTCATAGTATTTTATTTATTGAGTATTGACTATTACTACTTCCTGATTTCTTCCAATCCAGAAGAAATATATAAGTAGTAGTACATCATTTCTTCAGCAAGAGAGTAATCTGCACAAAAAGGACAGTTGATAACAGAACGGAACCAGGTTTACGTACCGGAACAACCCATGCATATTGTATGGCCAAGAATTGCAACAACCCCGTTCGACGAGGAGAAAAGAAATACAACATGTCAATCACTACTTCGTGCCTTGTTTTTATCCACTGGTTCCCAACAACAATCGCCGTCCACTCCGGCAAACAATAGGTGTGTTTTTTTGGTTATCCCGTCAGGTTTGGGTAACGAAACTTCATATAAATAAAATGACAGGTGGATCAGCTGGCATTTTTTTATATGGAGTTTCGTTACCCAAACCTGCACGGGATAACCAAAAAAACACACCTAATATGCGCCCAATTCCACCACAAACAAATCTTACTCCAGTGCAGAGTTGGCGTTTTCAGATTTCTAGGTGTAACATTTATCTCATGAAATTGTAACATTTTTAGGTTGAGTGTAACAAATTTGAAGATATTGGTGTTTATGAACAAATTAAGCAATAAATGTACGTAAGTCCGAAATAAATGATTGCTCGCACAAATAGTGGAGAGTTATAAATTAAAACAAACGATTTTGAAAATGGCTGACTTTTTTCGGAAAATGTTACCCATTCTATTCCATAAATTCTGTACATTATGGCGAGTCCATGGATTTGACGAAAAATTCACGTGATAGTTGGACCCAGTATTTGTAAGGTATTATGCAACAAAATTTTTTTGTAAAGGTAATGTAGATAGCCAGCACTTCAGGGCACTCCGCACAATAAAACTTTAATAATGAAATGGAAATCTCGCAATTAATCTTGGTGTCATAATATTACAGGCACGCACTGCAGTATAGGAGAAACGATATGTCAAAATTTCCACAATTAGTTTAAATTCCAACCCACGATTTGAGAACAGATTCAATACGAAAACAATTGTTTAGAAATATCACAATTAATATTGACACTGCTCTGCACAGAAGCGTAGTTTCCAAATTATTGAAGGGGCATCTAAGTCCTTATGCTGTTGCAAAATGAGATGCTCCTTCCAGTACCTCAGACAATGCTTGAGCTTTCAAAGTGAGTGTGAAAAAAGGCGCAGGACCCGTAAGTGAAGATGTCGAACGTTGACTAACATTTTAGCTCATCTGCTCTTTCCTGTCCATCAAAATACTATCAAACTACTCGCAAATCAATTTTACTTAAGCTATCACGTTCCTTCTCAAAAGTTCTTTTGATTTAAAATGAAATTTGGTGCCCATATAAAGCGTGCATTCCAAATTTTACCGAATGACGAAAAAAAAAAACAACTGGCAACCGTAAATGTTTCGTTTGAATCTGCGGCAAGGCAAAATTCAATTCATTTACTGAACTGACTCGAAGGCTTGGGGCAATTTAGCTGGTATAGTTGAATGAACACTGATCTTGAATCAAGGAAGGACCAGTAAAAACGGGTACTCAATCCAGGGGTGTCTAAATCAAAACCCGACCTGTGCTAACAAATGTCAGCGTCTTCAGGATTGATAAAAATTATGAAAACACTTATAGACTTAAAAAACGCCGAAATTTGGTGGATTGATCAACAACCTCTATTTGCTAAGTAATTAACTGAAACTTTGGACAGCTTATCAAAAGCAGTCAACCAGAAATAACTTTGGGAGCCAAAATTATTCGGCGGACAGTAATAAAGCTCGAACTAAAAGGTCGAGTACCTGAAAAATGTAAACATAAGTTATAACGCCACTGTGGCAAAGCCAAATACTGCTTTCTTAAATAAATTTCGAGAGAAAACAATTTCACGATGGGCATTAAATTTTCCTGAACAAAAGTACATACTTTAAAAAACCGCTAGCTTCCTAAAACAGAGAGTAGGATTTTTAAATACAATTTAAGTTTGCATTAGCAATAGAATTTTTGACGAGTTTTAATAAATTTCTTAGACTTTAGCTCAACACCTCAATTTTTAATTTTTTACAGACACTTACATTTTTTATTTTTACACAATGTGATACATACTTCTCTGATTTGACCGTGAGCCACACAAAACTGCGATGTGGGCCGCATGTGCCCGGGTGCCACAAGTTTGACATGCCTGACTGAATCGATGGGTGATCATGCACAAATCATAAAAATAGAATACTTCTGAATTGAATATATGTAATTCTTAGTCATCGCATGTGATGACGAGGATAAGCTTGGGCTACCAAGGCCATCAAGCTTCAATTTTCGTGTTAATTATGTTTTACGCAATTACTATAAAGCAAATTTTTCAAGTGTTTTTATTTATTTTTATTTTTGTTATTTAAATTTTATTGTATAAATTGATAGTTTTCAGTTCGGAGATTATTTTCCGACAGTTGTCCAGACTATAATCAACAATCAGATGGGTTCCGTCGTTTCCACTTATATGCGCGTTTACAAGATGTTGGATTGTTAACGTAGATTGACATATATTACACTGTGGAGATGGTCCTTTTGTTATTATATGAAGGCTTTCGTGTGATCCAAGCGTAGTCTTGTAATAACAACCTCGTCTCGTCGCTTAAGTTGATCTGGGAAGGGTGGTTTTGTGTTTAGGGTGCTTATGGCGGATGAGAACCAATCATTACGTATAGGCCAGTTTGATTGGTTTTGCTGTTTGAAGATTTATTTTTTTTAAAACATCGTCCTTGGTAACAAAATCTTCAATAATGGGTGAGGTTATAAAACACAACGTTCGCGTAACGTTGCGCGTTTTCCGAAACGTTTCCTATTGTGTTCTGTAAACGCATAGATCCGGATCAGACTTGGTGTTACCATCGCCATCTCTCGGAAAGTGACAAATGTGACAATTGACACATCACAGCTGATACGTTTTGCTCGAAAATTAAAATTTCCAGTTTTAAACGAGATGCAGATACATTTTACATTGATTATAAATAGTTTAATAAATAAATGAGGGCGGAAATGCATGCGGTTCGAGGGCAGATTGTAAATTTCTGTCAATCAATCAAGCTATGCCTCGCAAGGGGGCGCTTAGGGGATCTGTTTATAGGGAGAAGTTTCTGATCCGTAACGGCCGGTTGATTTGAAACGTTGCGCGAAAAGTTGCGCAACGTTGTGTTTTATAACCTCACCCAATAAGAGGAGGGTTGGCAGCGTAATTAGTGGCTCTGTCCGCGATTTCATTCCCTTCTGTGCCCGAATGTACTGGGATCCAACAAATCTTAATTTTTGAAGAGTGTGCTGCCATTTTGTTTTGTATGTCCCTGATAATGCTGTTGGTGTTGTTTATATTGCACATACTGAGACCACTGACAGGGAGTCCGTGGCTATACAAAATTTTCCGCGTTGCTTAGATGCGCAATTGATTGCATCTAATATTCCCAAGGCTTCCGCTGTAAAGGTAGAAGATAGCTGGAACAGTTGGCGTGCGTTGATAATACTACCGTCACCATGAACGGCAGCATATCCAACACCCTCTTTTAATTTGGATCCGTCCGTATATATGTATATATTTCCAGTTACGCCCAAGTTTATTCTGAAATTCTGCGAAGAGGGATCTAAAAATTTCCGGTGGTGTGTTATTCTTCTTGAACACCGTGAGGTCAGAATGAATATAATATTACTAGTTTGCTGTGTTCATGGAGGGCGAGTTTCTAATTTATTTCTAAGAGATTTGATAGGAAGTTCAAATTTTTTATTTAATTCTATGCATGTTAGGAGAGTGGATTTTATTCTTGGTTTCTTCTTTCGCCTGCCAAGTTTTTTGATCTCCTCCTGTATGAGCTGGTGTCTCTCAAGCATGATCTTGCAATACGATTTCGGAGTCAAATAGTCTCTCCGGGATTCTAAGGACGGTAAATGTGCTTCTGCTAACATGTTTATTATGGGGGTTGTGCGAAAGGCACCTAAAGCTGACCGAATCAAAGCGTGATATATTGGTTTAAGCGGTTCCAGGATAGATTTGGCACATTTCCCGTAGATTGGCAGGGCGTAGTTGATTTTACCCAGGATCATGGATCGCACTACATTGATCAGAGTTTTGGTCTTGACGCCAGATTTAGTACTGCTTAGGAACTTCACTACGTTTTGCCTAGGATGGAGTTCTGTTTTTGCTTTACGTAAGTGATCGTTCCAATTAAAGCGACAGTTAAAATTGAGACCAAGTATTTTCATTGAGGATACATTTTCTACTCTATCGTTTCCTATTGAGATGGTGAATTCGTTGCAGTTTTGTTTTCTACAAACGTGTAGGTGCTTGCATTTACCAATTGAGATTTTAGCTCTCGATCTCTTGCACCATTCCAATATGATGTTTATAACCCTTATATATAGGTCAATATTTTATATGTTTTGTTACTCTAATTTCACGTGTTAGGGAGATGAATGCTGTGAGGCAGAGTACAACCGATAGTGGCGACCCCTGTGGGATGCCATTATTCTTCTTCATGTCACTTATAGTAGACAAATATTAAAATATAGTTGAATTCTCCACTCTCGCCAGATTGTAACAAAATTGGTCGGGGTGTAACATTGTAACAAGAAATTGGAATTTGTAACAAAATGTTACAATTGTAACACGAGTGGCAACGCTGCTCCAGTGTCTTGAACCCTTAGAGCAGGTATTAATATAAGCAGAGGGCGAAAGTTACGAATTCCATACAAAGAGACAGCTCAAAAATGTGCCGAGAATCTTATACATGGGAGAGCAAGCATCTAACAGTAAAGTAGTATTTGTTTTAAAAATTCGTATGCGCTTGGTTGAATTCTTCTTCTTCTTCATTCTCTTTGTCTTTAATAGTGGGTTGTCAAAGCATGGAACTTTGTTTGAATTGAGATGTACTGCCCAGCCAGCATCGGCGTCATATACCGTGAACATAGCCACAAATAAGCTTTACTTCATGAATCACGAATCGGCATTATGTATCGATAGCAAAGCCACCTTCACTAGAAGCCGGGAAGCAGCAATACATGCACACAAAATGAGCCGATGAACATGTCGTATATACGTTGCACGATGCACTAACACAAGCACAGCGCATGTAAAAAAACCGTGTCTGCTCTGATAAAAATCGCGAAAACATGTGGAAAATTCACTTTTTGTCGGGATTTTGTTGTTTCACTGCATTCTAGACACTTTAATTCACGACACATTCCACTTTTCGCGACGAAAATCGACCGGGAACCAATACTTTTCGTGTAAAGTTTGTCGCGACCCAACCCGATTTGTCTTTACCGCAATGTAAATTTTCGATCTGAACAGGCCTATGATTTGGCGCTTAAGTATATGAACGTGTTCTGCTTCCGGGCTTTGTATAAAGATGGCTTTGATCGATAGGACGCATTGAAAGTTAGATACATGATGGTCAGCTGAAGGAATGTCGACGGATCATGCATATAGGAAATATAATGGTTTTCTCCTCAAGTGTGATTTTTGTTGCTGGGGTGATTAGAATCGCGAATAAAAGATGATCATTCGTATAGTCTGGCTGGAGTAGTGGTTAGGGCGCGCACCTTCGGTGCATAGGATTATGAGTTCGAGGCTCACCGTCGCACGTGTTTTTTTTAGTTATTTATTGATGCATTGAATATATGATACTTAACTATTACATAATGTTTACGAATAACGATTTTATAATGATTATCCGTAATAAGGCGCAAATGCGTATATACATGAAATAGGGGGACATCGTGATATACTGCTTGTATGAAAACGTGATGAATGAATAAGCAATATGTGCTCACGCGTGTTGCATGAAATAATGATTACAAATGTGTTAAATGCTGGCTGGGTGTTACTCTACTTGTGTCAAATCGCTTTGCTTCAACAGTGTTGTTATTGCATTTTTCTCTCCCATGAATTTGCGCGTTCGGCACACTTTTTAAGTGATGTTTCCTCTCCTTCTATTAATACCTGCTCGAAGCTTGAACCATTAATGTCAACTACCAAAATCGTGCAGCTAAATTACAATGGGCTTAGCTTTGACTCCTTGCCCCTGTTCTTGCAGACGCTCTAGTTAACTGTGTAAGAATAGCTAAAAAAATACATAATAGGGGGATTCATGCTCGCTTCGTATATCAGAAATCCTTGTTATTGCGTATTTGAGTATTATAACACAACAAAATTTGAATGAACGCCCCCAAAAATCCTAGTCGTATATGAAATACTATGGCCGTGTTTTTTTAATAGCTAACCTGCACTATACGGGGTAATTTTCATACAAACGCTAACCTGTGACTTTATTCAGGTTAGAAATTATAATGCTATCCAGATTTAATGAACTTTCCAAAACTCGCCTAAATGTATGCAATCCCAATTGTTTTCTAGTACGTTTTCCAATAACTAGCAAAAAAAAATTTGAAATGAAAAGCTCTAAGGTATAGTTTACATGCAACACACAAGTGTGTGCGAAAAAAATAGTTTTTGTTTGTAAACTCATGTTAAAAATGTTGTTTGTCGAATTCTTATTCTAACAAAATTATGATTCGTACATAAAATATGTTTTCATTAACAAAAATTACATTTAAACTTTTGCGTTTGTAAAGTGAAAACGGGACTTTAAAATTTATCAGCAATGTTTTGAAATTAATGGCAATGCCTACGTGACAATTTTAAATTTAACCTGGATGCTACCCTCGATAGTTTTTTTTTTTTGCGCGTCTGGGTCAGCAAACCTGCACCCGATGTAAAAAAAAACACGGCCTACGTTATACTATGCAACAACAACAATGAACAGCTGATTTTTTGACAAAAAAAATCACAAATTTTCGTTTTATGTGTCATAATTATAATTTTAAATGAGAATTGAGAGAAAGTCTCTCTTTCCGCTCAATTAAAAACAACCTGGTTACTAGGAAGAAATAAATTTTATACGATTTTCGTATTTTCTGTCCCTATTCTGCCTATATTAGTTCTCGTATTCGATAACAAGCCCGAGCCCGTGTTTTTATTAGGTATGTTATTTTTGGTCAAATAACAATCAGATAACCATGTGCAAAATGCTTGATTACCGGTTGACACTATGCTTATCTAGCATAGTTTTTTCATCAATGAAAAAGGTAGATGCTGAAACAGATTTATCCCTCTAATGCTATGGACTCAAAATTAACGCTGACCATGACTTCAGCATAAATCTAAAGCGGGCAAAGCGGAATAAAATTTCGGGGCAGGCAGCCGAAAAAAAGTAGTAGCTTGGATAGAAATGTAATATTAAACAGTGAAAATGTATATGCAATCCAACATCAAGCCTTTATATCTGGTGTACGGATGATGTACTTTCTTTCGTTTAGCTGTGCCGAAAGGAGCAGAGTCACCGTGTTTCAACTTAATCTTTTTTGCTGTTGGTCGTAGCTCTCGTTCGAGATGTGGGGGAGACACTACCGTTTCTGTTGCGGTAAGGCTTCCCACAGTAATAATGGAGCTTAGCCAGTGGGCACAGCCGGGAACTGGAAGGCCTACATCAAGAGGAATATGGACAGATCTTTGAGTGTGCGAACGGATCTATTTAAGATAGGTCTACTAATGTTGGCTGTACTGTTGGCTCGCAATATTGATAATGGTCTTTAACCGCCCGAGAAATATATTGGTTACTAAACATTAAAAACTACGGTCTTTTTCGTGAACCTTGGATTTTAGACTTTCCTGTTCTATACTGAACAGGTGATTCTGTAAAAATGAATAGCAAATAGATGGTCCAATATCTGATTGTTAATGAGAACTCTTATTCAGTACCTGTCGGCTGGTTAGTCTTATTGCTTACAGAAGACACACCCAAAAATCAGAAAGCTTTTCCATTGTATTGATTTTTTGTTTATTTTGCATTGTTACGCCATATTTTGCTTGGTTACGCCATCATCTTAGATTGAAAAAATCATTGCGCAGTTTCATACAACTGCGTAAATGAGCAAAAGATAACTATGCGAATTCAACAAAAAATTGTTGATATTGATATATTTAACCCTCTGTTGGCGTATACATTCAGACAGACCATGGTACTGTATCTTGATGAAAAACATCGTTTAACAACATTTTCCACCCCTTTCCATATATATTTCAAAGGAACCGACGGCCACAAATGCGATCAAACGTTCCGCGAAATGTAAACTACGTCTAAAGAAACGAAAAAAATGGCGTATCATCGTAAGTATGTAAACTGTTTCTAGAACCAAAATTAGTCCTCTTCAAAAAATAAGATTGATTTCACAGAAAATTCAGCTACACCTTAGGCATAATAGCTCGAAGGCGGCGTCAGAAGGGTTAATAATTGCATCGACAATATTTTGACGTTTGAATTATTTCGTGGAGTGTAGTGTAATAAATTTGGAGTCAAACACATATGGGTTGTGTGATCACATAGCCACTCTGGACTAACGCATGCCATTTATTTCGGATGCATTTCGGGTCGCATTCCACCTATCTTCAGCAACACGACTCTTGATCTTGTTGGTGTCGTGTTGCTGAAGATGGGTGGAATGCCACCAAATGCATCCAAATAAAATAAAATTTATTTGACTCGCAAAGCTAAAAAAAACCGTGTTTTTAATTTGAATATATTTTTAATCGCATATATATCGAGATTTGCGTTAATAATTCAAATTTGTAAATATTAATAATTCCGGAAAGTCGATGTAGTTGTATAACGCAATACGTCAACATTATTTCTCGTTAGCGACACTAGCGACCTCTGGTGTAAACCAAGGAAATATGATTTGCGGTTGAGGTATGCTAGACACATTCGGTATATTGACTTTGTCGTGAAGTTTGTAAATGCTTTGTTAATAAAAGCGAAACGTCGATATTAAAACGGAAAAGACAATTCCTTGCTTACAAAGACTGGAAAATGGAAGAAAAAGGAACAATGTAAAGATTTTACACCAGTTGAATAAAAAATATACAAAATAAGGTTTTCTAAGAAAAACTTTTTTTGTAATGGTTAAATGCATTAACCAATGTTTTGTGTGTGCCGGGATCGAAATTTGATCTCATGGGATATGTTGTGTTACCTCCGCTAGAAAAAACCTTTTTGTTTTTTAACCAATCTTAACCAAATTTCACATAAATGGGCCCCACACAACATAAGTGGAAATGGATGGAATCTAATAATGAGAACATGGGTGCCATACAAACCATAGGTTCTTCTAAGAAATTTTGTTTATTTGTGCACCTATTTCTACCAAACCACATAAAAATGTATTTCTTTTCATGTCAGACCTTGGGGCGATGGGGGTGCCATACAAACAAACATAACCCCCAAATTATATTCTTCTAGAAAAAAATTGTTTAATCGTGCACAAATTTGTACCAAACCTAATACAAATGTGTTTCTATTGATGCCGCAAAACAAATATAAAAATGGGCGCAATTGGATCATGGGGTCAGGGGTGCCTACAAACGCATCCGCCTATTTTTTTTTTGCTTATACGAATACCAACTAAACCTTAATTCATGTGTTTTGATCAAAACAACAACAAAATCTAAAAGCAAATGGAATCGTAATGTGTGAATTGTGTAGTAGTAATTTTAATAAATATATCTTCTTCTAGCGAAAATTATACTTATCATTTTGAATCCTTCCAAGCCTACATCGAATATTTCGACATTTGCAATATACGGGAATGTTCTTACTGAATTAGATACTAACGACTCCAGCTCATATCTCGAACTAAATGCAGCAGTTGTCATTGTGATATTTATACAATTTTTAAATCAGTGCTTTTAACAAATAAAAATATGTTTTTTTAGTATAAATTAGTCTTTTTAAAACTTTTCATACAGTTGAGTTGTGATTTATTTATTTATTGAATGGTTTAACGGATATTTGTGCTTTTACATTATTGTACAGTATTGCTGTCTTATAGAATTCTGTGAATATAATTCGATAAAAAACGATTTACTAATATGTATATAAAATTATATAATATGATATGATATTGATAGTAATAATAATAATAAAAAATAAAAAAATGAAAATAGTGAAAATCAGAGTTTTGCCCAGTTGGCGGAATTATGTTTCCGGATTTGGACTTTTATGTTTTATATCGATAGTAAATCGGTTAAAAAAGATTGTCGGTCACTTGAAAACATTTGTCGGTCTTTAACTAAAATATAAGTGTATTTTTGGAAAAAAAAGGTATTAAATGGGGGTTAATTTGGATTTTTTTACTTCTATCGATAATCCGTCATTTGTCCGTTGCTGTCGGTCACTTGCAGGGCTCTGACGAACCTTTGTAATATAATCAACATCAAATTAAGCAAAACGCCCAGTTAGCGAAAAAAATTCTAGAATTTAAGGTTTCAATCGAAAGTTTATATTTTTTTTAAAACACTTGTCGGTCCTTAATTATTTAGAAAAAAACATCTTAAAAGTTAAAAATACCATCGATCTTTTACATCTACTCGATATTAGATGGCGCCACATGTGTACAGTGTGGTGTTGTAGATAATATGGTTGGGAGTGTGGAGGCCTAGTCGATAAGTTAGACAAATTCCACAAAATCGTTAATGAAAACACAAAGGGGTATATTACGCTTTTAGGTCCCCAAGGGAAATTTTTCTTGTTCTTCTTATCGACACTAGCGACACCGTCCGCCATAAAGCTATGTGTCCGCTTTATGGCGGAAAATATCGGAAACATCAAAAATTTCCCTTGGGGACCTGAAAGCGTAATGTACCGTTACGCCATATTTTGCTTGGTTACGCCATCGTATGAAATTACGTAATGATTCTACTGTATATGCAAATTAGAAAAAAATCATTACGCATTTTCATATGATGGCGTAACCAAGCAAAATATGGCGTAACTATGGAAAGTAAAGAATCCTTCAATTCAATACAACGTACAATTGCCGTGTATTTGACATTAATTGTTGTGAGTATAAATTAATGAGTGAAAGTACACAACAAAAGCCAAAAATATACTTCTCCTGCTCTCGTGACGACTGCACACGAGAGCAGAAAAAGTATAATGTTTGCCTACATTCTGCATAGGCCGTGTGAATATTAATGCTGGAAATAGGATGGATGCAGCAACAGTAATACCAACAGCAATGATAATGCAGTCCATTGCAATTTAAATGAGTGACGTCATGTTGGCATCAACAGCTATAAAAAGATTTTGCTGCCAACATGACACTCCCATTTAAATTGCATTCGACTGCATTATCGTTGCTGCAGCTGTTGCTGCACCCTATCTGTTTCCAGCATAATACTCATACTAGGTCTTCGCAAAAAGGTTAATACTAGAGAGAAGTAAAACTTGAAAGTAGCCCGCCCAAGAATGGTTCCCCGATTTTTTCTGAAAGTACTCCAATTGTCCCACTCCATCCAATTGGCGTAGTAGAAGCACTAAAGTAATTGTTGGTCACTGATTCGTGAGACCAATGCTGAAAACTATTTGTGCCTGCCCCATAATTATCCCCTTTTCTCGGGAAATACACGTCGAATCGGTACGGCAAAAACTTTAAGGTAATATTGGGTCACAGGTTCCAAATTTGAGGCCAAAACCAAGAAAGAAATTTAAATTGCTAGCCCAAGAGTGATAACCCAGTTTCCTCAGTTTTCACATAAGTTTCGTGGCTCCGATAAAACAGTATTTGAGTGAGGTTTGCTTGGAATAATTTAATCAAAGGTTTGGTGAAATTGGTGATGCTAAAAATGTTTCTTAGAAGAACCTAATTTAGCGGCAGCGCCATGACCCCATTGTCCGATTTTACCGATTCAAACATACAAACTGCCTGCAACAAAAACAAGCATTTGTGCAAAATTGGCCGAGTAAAACGCGTCGCAACAGACAGACAGACGGACGGACATCGCCCAATCGACTCCTCATCATGCTCATCATATATGTATACTTTTAATATGGTCGGAGATGCTTCCTTCAATGCGTTACAAGCTTCATGACAAAATTAATATACCCTTATGAGCGAAGGGTATAACAAGAAAGAAATTTGGATTGCTAGCCCAAAAGTAACCCAGTTTTCTCCGGAAATAACCGTCAAATTAGAATGGCGGAATCACTAACGCAATTTTGGGCAGCTGATTCCAAATTTTAAGTAAAAAAATGTGTGTTTTGCACATCCTAGAGCGGTACATCTCTTCATGCATGCATATTCCACAAGCTTTACCTGTTTCCTCCATCCAACGATACATTCTTTCAAATGCCACAACTCTTGTTTTCCATGCCTCACAAACGAACTGAATGGAATGCATGTTTCCACAAATGTTGCTTCTTTCACCCATCCACTGATACCATACGGTAGTTCATTTGAAACTTAAATTCCCAATCCGTCAATACTAAACAACTCACCAATTTATAAAAAACACCTACACCATAAATAAAACAGGTCGAAAAGGATAAATTTTGTTTCCACAGGAACACAAATAGGCAATTATAGTTTTTACTCATATCATACTATGCCAAATACGATATTCAAATAACACCCCAGCACAAAATGTTATTTCAGGTATCGTATTCGGAGAGAAATAACAGACTTTTGAATTTAATGACAACCGAAATACGATATAACATCGTATTTCAATATACGAACGCGAGCATGAATCCCCCTAATATGTATTTATCTATTAAACTTTGTTTTTGAAATGATTTTTCACAAACCCCGATATATTTAAGTACGTAAATATAAAACACCGGATTTTTGGAATTGCGGGAAAAA